>OY757143.1:9977582-10387095 GCA_963583835.1 Drosophila immigrans | reverse complement strand
ACAAATATTAAGTTAAGAAGACGATTATTACAGTCATAAATATGGTTAATTTGTGAAAAAGAAAGATCAAAAAGGCCATATAGAAACTCATGCAAAAAAGAAGGAACTTGATTATTATCTACAGCAGACCAAGATAAATTTTGTAAATTAAAATCACCAAGCACAAACAAAGATTCGCTATCTAGTAATTTAGAGGATATAGACTGTAAAATACAAAAGTGTTCAAGATAAACAGAAATATCAGAGTGAGGTGGGTTGTACGAACAAGTGATATAGGCTGAAGTTTGACCAAACGTCGTCTTAATGGCGACAAATTCAATGCCGGACTCCGAGCAGATTAAATCCGATTTAAGGCCAGAATCAACCACAATAATAACGCCACCACCAATTCTAGACAAACGGTTATATCTGTAAGACGTCAAATTATTAGTACATAGAGATAAGTAGGAAATTTCAGGCTTTAACCAAGTTTCCGTAAACACTAAGATACTATGTTCTAAGCAAAAATGATCTACATAGAGATTGAATTGTTTTGATGTAATAGCCCTTACGTTTTGATACGCTATACGAAAAGGGGAGGTTAGTTGAACTGGATTAATATTTAGTTTTTTTAAGCATGAGTGTTAGTGTTAGTAGTGTTTCCCGATACTAGGTCATTCACACACTTAAAACAACCATTTGCATTGGGCACAACTTTTTTGATAAATAATTTAACAAATTATTTTTTATTCTTTTACTTAGATTTTTACCAAAGTTATATAGTATATTAACAGTATAAAGCACATATGGCTTACAAAATAACACATCATTACACTAAGAACTTTTCAAGTTATACGTGATTTACATAAAAAAAAAACAAGTAAGAAAGCTACAGTTGAGTGTGCTCGACTGTAAAATACCCGCTACCCAGTTATGTAGAGCACGAAAATATTTTTGAACAAGTAAGAAAGCTACAGTCGAGAGTGCTCGACAGTATGATACCCGCTACCCATTTTGAGAGAATACAAAAAGCTTAAATGATATTTTAACAAAAAATATACCACAGAATATACTGAAATTTGTTTTTTTTTGTATATACATTTTTTTTTTAAATCCATTAAATACCGACATGGTCACACTGTCAACTAAACAAACAAAACGCGAGCAGCTGCAAGTGAATTTTGCATATAAAATTGATTCATTAATAACTTCCTTGGTTTTCATTTGATCTCAACCAAATTCACAGAAGTCATTCAGACTATCATTGTTATTATGCATACCAAAATTCAATGCTCTAGGTTCATTATTACGGCTTTTACAGTTTTTGGGGGCGGAAAGGGGCGTGGCAAAAATCTAAAATAAACTTGATCTGCGTAAGACCTACACGAATACTGTCACCAAATTTGATATCTCTAGGTCAATCACACACTTAAAACGTCCATATGCATTGGGCACAACAATTTTGATAAATAATTACGCGAATAACTTTTGTTCTACTTATCCGATTTTTACCAAAATTACAGGGTATATTAAGAGTGTCAAGCGCAGATGGGTTACCAGATTACACATCATTACACAAAGAACTTTTGGAGTTATACGCGATTTACATAAAAAAAAACTTGACTTTTTCTAGATTAATGCTTATTGTGGGCGAAGGGGGCGTGGCATCCAACTTTTGAAATAAACTTGATCTGCGTAGGGTATGAAGGAACATTTTTGCCAAATTTGGTGTCTCTATGTCTTATAGTCTCTGAGATCCAGGTGTTCATACAGACAGACAGACGGACAGACGGACAGACGGACATGGCTATATCGTCTCGGCTGTTGACGCTGATTAAGAATATATATACTTTATGGGGTCGGAGATGCCTCCTTCTGCCTGTTACATACATTTCCTGTTGGCACTAAGTCATAATACCCTTCTACCCTATGGGTAGCGGGTATAAACATTAAGAAAACTTGTTAAATTTGCTAGAAACAATAAAAAAGTTAAATGTCAAAAATTTCCCAAGCGCGATTCGAACTCAGACACCGATTCACACTGGGGTCGGAGATGCCTTCTTCTGCCCGTTACATACATTTTATGTTGGCACCCTCCTTCCCTATAAGTAGCGGGTATAAAAATATGTCAATTTAAGTACTTTGCAGAATGAATTGTAATCTGAAAATGTTGATAACATAATAACATAACTGTGTTCGAGTCCATTGAGTTTAATAATGCCTTTGAAACCTCCTCCAACGCAGGCTGTGGCTCAGGGGATAGTATCTCTGATCGCGGATGAGAAGGTCGAGGGATCGAATCCTGACTGGGGTTCAATTTTTTTTTGATACAGCAACGGGCAAACTAAACAAGTAAGAAAGCTACGGTCGAGAGTGCTCGACCGTAAGATACCCGCAACCCATTTCGAGAAAAAACAAAAAACTTAAATGACATTTGAACAAAAAATATACCAAAGAATATACTGAAAATTGTTATACCCGCTACCCGTAGGGTAGAAGGGTATTATAACTTAGTGCCAGCAGAAAATGTATGTAACAGGCAGAAGGAGGCATCTCCGACCCCAAAAAGTACTTTGTTTCTTTGTATATTTTTGAAAAAAATCCATAACATACCGACATGGTCACACTGTCAACTAAAAAACAAAGCGCGAGCAACTGCAAGTGAATGTTGCCTATAAAATTGATTCTTTAATACCTTCCTTGTTTTTTATTCGATCTTAACCAAAATTCAATGTTTTTGGTCAATTATTTTCCAGTTTTCGGCGGCGGAAAGGGGCGTGGAAAAAATCTAAAACTAAGACCAACACGAATACTGTCACCAAATTTGAACAAGTAAGAAGCGACAGGCGAGAGTGTTCTACCGTAAGATACCCGCAACCCATTTCGAGAGAAAACAAAAAACTTTAATGTTGTTTTAACAAAAAATATACCAAAGAATATACTGAAAATTGTTATACCCGCTACCCGCTAGGGTAGAAGGGTATTATAACTTCGTGCCAGCAGAAAATGTATGTAACAGGCAGAAGGAGGCATCTGAGACCCCAAAAAGTACTTATAATCTTAAACAGTCTGACTGTCCGTATGAACATCTAGATCTCAGAGACTATAAGACATAGGGACACCAATGTTGTACATAGGTTTCTGCATTCCTTACGCACATCAAGTTTATTACTAAAGTTTGATGCCACGCCCCCTTCGCCCACAATATTTAGAAATCTAGAACAAGTCACGTTTTTTTATGAAAATCGCGTACAACTGGTAAAGTTCTTAGTGGAATGATGTAATTTGGTTAGCCATCTGTGCTTAATACTCATAATATACCATGTAATTCCAATGAAAAATATGGAAGTTATTAAAGAATCTATTTTATAGGGCAAAATTCAATTGCAGCTGATCGCGCTTTGTTTGTTTTGCTTACATGTCGGGATTTTATGGATTTTTTCAAATATATACAACAAAAAAACGAAATTTCTTTGGTATATTTTTTGTTAAAAATGTTTCCCAAAATTACAGGGTATATTAAGAGTATTTAGCACAGATGGCTTAATTACACATAATTACACAAAGAACTTTGGAGTTATACGCGATGTACATACAAAAAAGTGACTTGTTCGTGATTTATGCATATTGTGGGCGAAAGGGGCGTGACATCCAACTTTTGTAATAAACTTGATCTGCGTAATGAATGCAGTAACCCATGTACCAAATTTGGTGTCTCTATATCTTATAGTCTTTGAGAAATAGGTGTTCATACATACTGACAGACGCACATGGCTATATCGTCTCGCCTGTTGACACTGATCAAGAATATCGGGTCGGCGATGCCTCCTTCTGCCTGTTACATAAATTTTCTGTTGGCACCAAGTTATACCCTGTGGGTAGAGTGTATAATTAAAATTTGAAACAACAAAAATTCCCTTAAAGTATACTGCAAATTTCGCAATAGCAAAAGAAAAATTTAAATGGGAACTTTATTCTTTTAGAACGTATGGAACAAAGTTGTTTGGTGGCGCAGTGGTTACAGCGCACGGATGCGTGTCGCAGTGTGCGTCGGTGCCTGAGATCCATTCTTAATAGGGTATGAAGTTACCAAACCAAACCACAAAGCGCACAAGCACAACATGCCCTTTAATTCCCAGAGTACACCCCCGGATCGAAGTTCTTACTCATACTTACACTCACACACACACTTGTACTTGTTCAGTTGCTGCTATTGTATCTATATATCCTGAGCATATGAACAATTATGTATTCGAATTGCAGCCACACCCGTCGATTTCGACAAGCAATAAAAGTGCACTCGATCGAAAAGTTTTCATTATGTTCACAGCATATGCAATCTGCTCAGTAGCAGAGTAGGGCAATACTCGTTGTTGAGCTTCGACTGGAATTGTTGGTGGTGCAACTGAAAGAACTATCCACGCTTGAGTTCATTCATTTGCAGCCAGTACATACTATGCATATCTCTGAAGTACATATGTATGCCAGGGTATAAATTTACAGACAACTATTTAACACTTACATACAGCGTACAAAATGGCCTACGCATAGAGCCATGAAATTGAATCGCAATGCTGAAAATAAGGAAACAAGTGTTTACGCCCTTGTTAAGACAAAATTCATGACCACAATATACCCTTTGATCATTGCTTCCGTTTCCATGTAAAAATTATTGGAGACTCTAAAAAAAGTCTTAATATCAGTTTAATGTTGTCTTAAGATGTTGACAGGGCAAAAAAAAGTAGTAATTGCATTCCGACTAAATTTGATATTATTTCGCATATTAGAATAAGAAGTGATGTGTAAGAGTGTTGGTGTGCGTTGTGTATGCAAATTGTTCAGATAGCAATGACGTTTTATTTATGTCCAGAGAATTCGGCAATTTCCGACTGGAACATCAGTTTCAGTTTTATTTAAATTTTTATTTCAATGGAGTTTCAGCTGCACGAACTATATTCCATATATTCAATTCTAGTATTTCGCATACATACTTTACTACATTTATTGTACATAGTATGATTACATTGTTGGAAGTTTACGTATTTACAATGGAATTGGAATTGGAATTTACGTTAGTCGAAGTGGATTCGAAGAAGTATCAAGTTTGCATAGAAAACAATCGAATTTTTGAAAATAGGAGGAACGAATGTACATTTTGTAGTTAAAAACAAGTAAGAAAGCTACAGTCGAGAGTGCTCGACCGTATGATACCCGCAACCCATTTCGAGAGAAAACAAAAAACTTAAATTTTATTTTAACAAAAAATATACCAAATATACTAAAACTTGTTTTTTTGTATATATTTGAAATTAGCGCGTCAAAATCCACAACACCGACATGGTCACACTGTCAACTAAACAAACAAAGCGCGGGCAGCTGCAAGTGAATTTTGCATATAAAATTGATAAATAAACTATAAGAGTACTGTCACCATATTTGGTAGCTCTAGCTCTTATAGTCTCTGAGATCTAGGTGTTCATACAGACGGACAGACGGACATGGCTATATCGTCTCGGCTGTTGACACTGATCAAGAATATATATACTTTATGGGGTCGGAGATGCCTCCTTCTGCCTGTTACATACATTTTCTGTTGGCACTAAGTTATAATACCCTTTTACCCTATGGGTAGCGGGTATAATCAGTTTAAGATAATATTTATTTACGGTAATTAAAAAGATGCGGCAAAAACAACTATATGTAAAACATAAAGCCATAAACCGTTATTTTCATTATTATTATTATAATATTAAGTTTTCGATTTTTCTTTGAATATAATAATTTATTTACAGTTATTGGATATATAAAAAAATATAAATCGAAAATAATGATGTAGAGTAATCATACGAACTTAAACTAGGCCAGTTACATTTCAAACAAGTAAGAAAGCTACAGTCGAGAGTGCTCGACCGTATGATACCCGCAACCCATTTCGAGAGAAAACAAAAAACATAAATGATATTTTAACAAAAAATATACCAAATATACTAAAACTTAATTTTTGTATATATTTGAAAATAGCGGGTAAAATACACAACACCGCTATGGTCACACTGTCAACTTAACAAACAAAGCGCGGGCAGCTGCAAGTGAATTTTGCATATAAAATTGATTCATTAATAACTTCCTTGTTTTTCATTCGATTTCAACCAAATTCACAGGAGTCATTCAGACTATCATTGTTATTATGCATACCAAAATTCAATGCTCTAGGTTCATTATTACGGCTTTTACAGTTTTTGGGGGCGGAAAGGGGCGTGGCAAAAATCTAAAATAAATTTGATCTGCGTAAGACCTACACGAATACTGTCACCAAATTTGATATCTCTAGGTCAATCAGACACTTAAAACGTCCATATGCATTGGGAACAACAATTTTGATAAATAATTACGCGAATAACTTTTGTTCTACTAATCCGATTTTTACCAAAATTACAGGGTATATTAAGAGTGTCAAGCGCAGATGGGTTACCAGATTACACATCATTACACAAAGAACTTTTGGAGTTATATGCAATTTACATAAAAAAAACTTGACTTTTTCTAGATTAATGCTTATTGTGGGCGAAGGGGGCGTGGCATCCAACTTTTGAAATAAACTTGATCTGCGTAGGGTATGAAGGAACATTTTTGCCAAATTTGGTGTCTCTATGTCTTATAGTCTCTGAGATCCAGGTGTTCATACGGACAGACAGACGGACAGACGGACAGACGGACATGGCTATATCGTCTCGGCTGTTGACGCTGATTAAGAATATATATACTTTATGGGGTCGGAGATGCCTCCTTCTGCCTGTTACATACATTTCCTGTTGGCACTAAGTCATAATACCCTTCTACCCTATGGGTAGCGGGTATAAACACTCAGGCAATAATTCGAAATGGAGTTTTATTTTGAGCTCAATATATATTTTTTTATATGTGTAACCATTAGGTTCTACCCATAGGGTAGAAGGATATTATTTTAAAGTGTCAACATAAAATGTGTATAACAGAAAGAAGGAGACATCTCCGATCCCATAAAGTAGGGTTGTTGAAAATATATCAAATTTCAATATATCGATATTTTTAAAAACGATATATTTATATCGGGATATTTTGTATGGCTAAATATCGAATATGCGATATTTTGTTTTGGTATTTTAAGATATTTTGATTTGCAAGTCACTCTTAATCTGTGAGGAGAGCGCGCAAAATAAAATGAAAGCTATGGATATTATACCAAAAAATTATAAAAACAAGCGGCAATTCATCAAATTTGGCGTATGATGCTTTCCTAAAGTGCAGTCAAAAAAAGGTATGAATGTACATACAAGTTAAGTAAAGTAAACGGTCTGAGTTCGCTGACCGAGTACGACACTGGACAAATTGCTGAATAAGCATTTGACCGGATGTCGTTGCATAGCCGGCAACCACAGCATATTTGCGTGGCCGCTATGAAGCGATCTCGTAACCATAAGTTGCGGGATTGCTTTGTTTGTCTTTATATTTGTCTTTGTATCCAGTTCATTTTCTACATTGCGCAGAGGCACATCGGCCCTCGCAATTGATAAAATAAGAAAAGCAAACTCCGTCTTTTATTCCACAACTCGATTTGGTATGAGGCGTAATCTTATTGTTCAATCTATTGATTGACAAAAACTAAATAATTGGCGCCCAACGCAAAATCACCCACGCGTAGTGTAACGTAACGTAACGAGCTAAACGCAGTGCAGTTGTGCAAACAAATATTCAAAGCCATAGCTTCTGAATAAAAAACATAAAGTGGCAACACTAAAAACAAAATAATAAGTAACAACTCTAATCAGTGACTGCTGCGCGGGAACTAAAAGTGACAACACTAATCGGCAACTGCTGCGCGGGAACTAAACCCTACAACAATAACATAAAATTCACTTCCTTAACAAGTCATGTAGTGGAATTCCTCATAGCAAAGTGCTTTTTAGTCTGCAACTTAAGTTAACGAATATTAACCATAAGCCCAATATTTTTTTAACGCACAAATTCAATATTTGCTGTTAAACAATAAGCAATTTCTTTGGTTGATTGTGAATAGGCCCATGTTTATTTTTTTAACGCCAGCAGACCTTACGCTCAGTGCCACAACCCATGAGCTCGCCTTTCCGTAATTACAGAAACCTTAAACAAGAGTCTAGCGGTTCGGAATCAGACTCCGAAGGCCACATTAGAATTCTTAGAGGCATTTTCAAGCCATGTAATGGTAGTTCACGCCATTATCAGGCAGTAAGAATAATTAGAAGTAAAATTCGAGGCCCTGCAGATGCAGTTCTTGCTTCTTTTGGCACAGTTTTGAACTTCGAAGCAATCATAAGTCGCCTTGACTTCACATACAGTGACAAGCGCCCAATGCATGTCATTGAACAGGAGCTTGGTACATTGAGGCAGGGCAACATGCCACTGCTTCAATATTATGATGAGGTCAAGAAAAAGCTCACCCTGTTGATAAACAAAGTCAACATGAGTTACGCGCCAGCCCTAGCTGAGGGATTACGTGACAAATTCCGCGACGATGCGTTGCGAGTTTTTGTTTCTGGGGTCAAACGAAGTCTCACAGATGTACTTTTTGCTGCAAAACCTAAACACATACCTACGGCTTAAGCCCTTGCGCAAGAAATTGAATCAAATCACGAAAGGTACGCTTTCGCGGCTAACTTCACTAAAAGCCTAGAAGAAAAAGCCAACAGAGCGGAACAGAAGATTCAAGGGAAAGACCTAAAATCAAACCCGAAACAGTCCAAGTCCCCACATTTTAAGCAGCAGCAAGGTGGCAAGCAAGGTGACCAGACACAGAACAGGTCAAACAACTCAGACACACCCGAGCCAATGGACGTAGACCCAACTTCATCCAAGTTTCGGCAACAAACGGCGTTTTCAAAGCCAAATCCTTCGGCTAATAACTACGCCCAAAACCCTAAACGATCCGCTTCTCAGCGTATGTCTGGACAAAGTCAGCGACAAAGAGTCGATCACATTGCTCCGGATACATCACAAACACAAACGCATGCCCATTACAATGAGGCAGACAGCGACGCAGACTCAGACAACGACGCAGTCAATTCAGCGCAGAGTAGCAGGGATCAGCAGAAAATTTGTAATCGGCACGGGCGCCCCTAAAAGCTACATAAAGCCATTTCAGCAATTAAAATCCATTACCCCTGTCGATAAGCCTTTCTTGATTTATTCAATCCATGGCTCAAACAAGATAACAGAAAAATGCTTGTTACAAATCTTCGGCGTAACCGCCCCATTTTTTTACTAAACAACCTGTCGACGTTTGATGGCATTATAGGCCACGACCTCCTAGCCCAAGCAGGAGTAGAGTTATGCTTAAAAAACAAACAGCTGAGGATAGGCTCCAAATCTGAGACTATCCAGTATCATAAATGCGTGAGCGTTAATCTCACGACGGCAGCAGATATAGAAGCTCCATCGTGCGTTAAAGAAAAATTCGCACAGATGCTGAAGCGCAGGGTCAAGGCCTTCGCCGACCCAGACGAGGCGTTACCGTTCAATACCTCGGTTGTAGCACCCAAACGAACGGAGAACGAGGAGCCTATATACTCTAAGCTATACCCTTACCCTATGGGTGTGGCCGACTTCGTCGATTCAGAGGTAAAAAACCTCCTTAAAGATAAAATCATACAAAAGTCCAGATCACCATAAAATAATACAATTTGGGTTGTCGACAAAAAAGGTGTGGACGAAGCGGGTAACAAAAAAAAGAGTATGGTAATAGATTTCAGAAAACTGAACTCAAAAACCATTGCCGATAAATACCCAATGCCAAACATATCAATGATATTGGCGAACCTCGGACAAGCGAAGTATTTCACGACACTAGACCTGAAGTCAGTCTACCACCAGATAACTCTGGCGGAGCGTGATCGCGAAAAGACCTCGTTTTCTGTAAATGGAGGCAAGTACGAATTTCGTAGGCTTCCGTTCGGTCTGAAGAACGCGAGAAGCATCTTTCAAAGAGCCATCGATGATGTGCTCCGTGAAGAAATTGGCAAGACACGCTACGTTTACGTAGATGACGTCATCATTTTTTCGAAAGACGAACACGATTTTGTCAAACACGTTGACGAGATTTTGAAAAAACTAAATGAAGCAAACATGAGGATTGCTAAAGAAAAATCTAAGTTTTTCAAAACAAGCGTAGAATACCTTGGTTTTATAGTCACTGATCAGGGAGCTAGAACTGACCCCGAAAAAGTAAGGGCCATCCAGCATTACCCTGAGCCAAAGAACCTGAATGAGGTTAGATCCTTCTTAGGTTTAGCCAGCTACTATAGGTGTTTTGTAAAAGACTTTGCAGCCATCGCTAAATCAGTGTCCTACATCTTAAAAGGTGAGAACGGTACATTAAGCAAATACAAATCAAAGAATATTCTTGTGCCTTTCAACGAAAAACAGCGTAACGCTTTTGAAAAGCTGAGAAACATTCTGGCGTCAGAAGAGGTCATGCTAATGTACCCTGACTACAAGCAGCCATTCGATCTGACCACCGACGCCTCGGCGTACGGCATTGGGCCAGTCCTCTCACAGAATGGCCTCCCAATCACAATGATTTCTAGAACTCTCAAAGACAGAGAGGCGAACTACGCTACTAACGAGCGTGAACTTCTAGCAATTGTATGGGCCTTGGCAAAGCTTCGTCAATATATTTACGGAGCGAGAGAAATCAACGTCTATACAGACCACCAACCTTTGACCTTTGCAGTTTCTGAGGGTAACCCCAATGCAAAGATAAAACGTTGGAAAGCCCGGATCGACGAGACCGGCGTCCGATTGTTCTACAAGCCCGGGAAAGAAAACCACGTAGCTGATACACTATCACGGCAAAACGTGAATTCCCTTGTAGGCAACACCCCCAGCTCTGACGTCGCTACAATACACAGCGAAGCTTCTGACTCTTACACCATCGAGTCTTCCGATAAGCCAGTAAATTGCTTTAGGAATCATATCGTGGTTGAGGAGGCAAAGTATGCTTTAACAAGGAAAGTCATATTGTTTCGAGAAAAGACGCGGCATACACTTCATTTCATAGACAGGGAATCCTTAATTAGGGAAATGAAAACTGCAGTCAACCCCAAGGTGGTCAACGCAATCCATTGCGACCTCCACACCCTCGCCCAGATTCAAGATGAACTGGTCAGAACATTCTCAGCGACGAAATTCCAGCATTGCAAGAATATAGTCGCTGACATCTTCGACATCAATGAGAGAAGGGAAATCTTGACGGATGAACATAATCGCGCCCACAGGGCAGCACAAGAGAACGTCAAGCAGGTCTTAACAGACTATTATTTCCCAAAAATGACCAAGCTCGCGAACGAGATAACGTTGAATTGTAAGGTATGCCGCAGGGCCAAATACGACAGACACCCTAGAAAACAAGAACTAGGCGAGAATTTCTTCCCAAAAGCTAAGACAATCTATTGTGACAATGAACCGTCATTGAACTCACAAACAATTGCAACAATGCTGACCAACAATTTTGGCGTCAACATTGCAAATGCTCCACCGCTGCACAGTGTTTCGAATGGACAGGTAGAGCGCTTTCATAGTACCTTGTCAGAGCTTGCTAGGTATCTGAAAATCGACAGGGGAATCGGTGACACATTAGAAGTCATTTTGTTGGCGGCAACGGAACACAATAAATCAATCCACTCTGTTATTGACAGAAGACCAGTTGATGTAGTTCAGGCGCGTTCAGACGAACCGCAAGACCAAATCCATAACAAAACAAGTAAGAAAGCTACAGTCGAGAGTGCTCGACCGTATGATACCCGCAACCCATTTCGAGAGAAAACAAAAAACATAAATGATATTTTAACAAAAAATATACCAAATATACTAAAACTTAATTTTTGTATATATTTGAAAATAGCGGGTAAAATACACAACACCGCTATGGTCACACTGTCAACTTAACAAACAAAGCGCGGGCAGCTGCAAGTGAATTTTGCATATAAAATTGATTCATTAATAACTTCCTTGTTTTTCATTCGATTTCAACCAAATTCACAGGAGTCATTCAGACTATCATTGTTATTATGCATACCAAAATTCAATGCTCTAGGTTCATTATTACGGCTTTTACAGTTTTTGGGGGCGGAAAGGGGCGTGGCAAAAATCTAAAATAAACTTGATCTGCGTAAGACCTACACGAATACTGTCACCAAATTTGATATCTCTAGGTCAATCAGACACTTAAAACGTCCATATGCATTGGGAACAACAATTTTGATAAATAATTACGCGAATAACTTTTGTTCTACTAATCCGATTTTTACCAAAATTACAGGGTATATTAAGAGTGTCAAGCGCAGATGGGTTACCAGATTACACATCATTACACAAAGAACTTTTGGAGTTATACGCAATTTACATAAAAAAAAACTTGACTTTTTCTAGATTAATGCTTATTGTGGGCGAAGGGGGCGTGGCATCCAACTTTTGAAATAAACTTGATCTGCGTAGGGTATGAAGGAACATTTTTGCCAAATTTGGTGTCTCTATGTCTTATAGTCTCTGAGATCCAGGTGTTCATACAGACAGACAGACGGACAGACGGACAGACGGACAGACGGACATGGCTATATCGTCTCGGCTGTTGACGCTGATTAAGAATATATATACTTTATGGGGTCGGAGATGCCTCCTTCTGCCTGTTACATACATTTCCTGTTGGCACTAAGTCGTAATACCCTTCTACCCTATGGGTAGCGGGTATAATTAGAAACGCTCAAAACGCGCTCAGGAACAGAGAAAATGCTTCGCGGCAGAATAGAGTCTTTGAAGTTGGCGAGAAAGTATTGGTTAAATCCAACAGAAGGCTGGGGAACAATCTGACGACGTTGTGCGAAGAAAAAGCGGTGGAAGCGGACCTGGGGACCACGGTCCTGATTAAGGGGAGGGTGGTCCATAAAGACAACATAAAATGACCCCCTTTCTTTCTTTTTAGCCACTAGGCACTTATTTTTTTTAGCCACTAGGCACCTATATTTTTTATTTTTTGGCCACTAGGCACGCTAGTATTAGTTAGTAATAGTTTTTTTTATCAGCCACTAGGCATATTTGTGTTTAGCCACCTTGGCATAAGTCTCCCTTAATCTTTCATTTGGTGTTGGGTAACCTCTCTGCAGATAAGAAATAGCTAAAATTAAAATAAAGACACACGTTTCACCCCACAGGTTTGTACTCATACTTGTCTTCTCCTTGGCGCTGGCTTTGGCGCACGTTACCGACTACTTGCACGCCAAGTATATCCCCATAATAGATGGACAGGTCCTGGTATGGGAAGATTTTGCTTATGTCAAACATTCCGTGATCTTATCGGAGTACCTACGAGTGGTAGAAAATACAGTCAAGCTCATTGACGTTTTCCCACATTCCCATATGAAGAAGCTCCTGATCGTAGATACAGTGCTTGTTGTAGGCCTTAGGTATGCACCATAGGGTCGCGAGAAGCATAGACTTCCTAGGGTCCATTCAAAAGGTTGTGGCAGGTACACCTGATGCTAGCGAGTTCCAGAGTTCAGGATCAAATAAATAAACTAACCTCCACAGTCAACCAAATTCTAAATGTAACCAAAGATTCACAAATCGACACAAGCCATCTTTATGAGACTTTATTGGCTAGAAACAGAATGTTGTCGATGGAGTTACAGAATTTAATGTTGGCTATTTCCCTTGCTAAAGCTAACATTGTTGGCCCGAACATATTAGACCATGCAGACTTAAAATCAATTTGGTTCGAGGAACCCACACCCATAAGTGACCTTATGTCTGTCTCGTCCGTAAAGGTCCTTCAGTCCACTAACTCATTGCATTTCATCATTAAATTGCCCAAAGTCAAATTTTCATGTAAAAAAGTAACTATTTATCCCGTCGTCCAAAAAAACTTCATTTTGAGAATACCAGACAACGTCATAGCCGATTGTGATGGAGAGACCCATAGCCTTCAGAGCTGCACCGTCTCACCTGGAGCCACATTTTGCCGCCTGGCGCTAGAAACCTCATGCGCTAAAGAAATACACGCAGGAGGCAAGGCGCATTGCGAAATTCAGCCTAGCAACCTGGAGGCGATCACCGAAGTGGAAGAGGGGATCGTGATAATCAACGATAATCCAGCAATGGTTCAGGTCGACAACGGTATTGAAACCAGAGTGCAGGGCACCCACCTCATCACTTTCAATAACAAAGCCAAGATCAACGGGACTCTGTTCATTAATCACAACAACGCCCAGAATAGAGTCCCTGGAATCGCCAACTCTCCCATATTGAACATCACCGCCAGCCAAGATGTTCTAAGCCTCCCGTACCTTCATCGACTGAATGAACGTAATCTGGAGGAGATCCAAGGGTTTAAGGAAACTGCCGGAACGCATCGCATTTATACTGTGACATTCTTCGTGGCAGCCGAATGTTGCGCGCTCATCTGTGTTGGCCTAACCTATCGACGCGTCATCACTGCGAAGAAGTCTGCGAAGCGGCTGAGAGACGCCGTTGCGGAGATAGGGTCGGCCGAGGGCGGCCTTAAACTTGAAGGGGGAGTAGTTAAGTAAAGTAAACGGTCTGAGTTCGCTGACCGAGTACGACACTGGCCAAATAGCTGAATGAGCATTTGACCGGATGTCGTTGCATAGCCGGCAACCACAGCATATTTGCGTGGCCGCTATGAAGCGATCTCGCAACCATAAGTTGCGGGATTGCTTTGTTTGTATATTTGTATATGTATATTTGTCTTTGTATCCAGTTCATTTTCTACATTGCGCAGAGGCACATCGGTCCTCGCAATTGATAAAATAAGAAAAGCAAACTTCGTCTTTTATTCCACAACTCGATTTGGTATCAGGCGTAATCTAATTGTTCAATCTATTGATTGACAAAAACTAAATAATTTACATACATATGAGCATGAAGTGGCTTATGACAGATTTGCATATAACTCAACGCGTAATTTTAATGTCCATTGACCTAAAATATTGGTTTTAAACATGTTCATTTTATTAACGCGTTTATTCGAAAATATATAATAAATTGATTTGTCACTTACTATAGATTTTGTTCTTATTATGGGGGGGACTAGCAGTTTTTGTGAATAAAATAAAAATATCAAACATATCGATATTTTAAAAGTGATATATCATATATCATATTGATATTTTTTCAGAACAGAAGACGATATTTTAAAAATATTCTACAGCCCTACCATAAAGTATATTCTTGATCAGTGCCGACAGGCGTCACAATATGTTTATGTCCGTCTATTTATTTGAACACCTAAGTCTTAGAGGCTATAAGAGCTATCAAATATTTTAAACATGTGTTATTGCTGCACGCAACAAACAAGTTTGTTTTAGAATTCAGCCACGCCCACTACCGCATTAAAAGAAAACTACTTTAAAGCTGCTACTGTATAGATGTAGCTGTGATCTTTCGCACATCAAAACTGGACTTTCTTACTTGTTTTATTAGATGCGTGGCCGAAATCTAAAACAAGCTTAATCTGCATAGGACATACACGACTATTGTCGTATAATCGCTGAGATCAACAATATAGTTTTGAATTTACTCTAGCTTTTATACCCGCTACTCATATGGTGTAGCTGTATCATAACTAAGTACCAAACAAAATTTATGTAACAGCCAGTAAAAGGGATACAGGGTATATTCTCTTGATCAGCGTCATACATATTTAATGTCAATTAGCAAATCAAAACTTCCACGGCCCCTTACAGGATTTGAGACATGACCTTCCGACTAAGAGTTTGCTACGTTGTTTTCAGGACATAACAGTGCATAATATTTTTAAACTGTTTCTACAAACAGTTAGAAAAGGTTTTCTAAAAATAGAGCATCGTAACATTTGCCGTTTGGCTGTGCGTTCATAGTACAATTGGAATCATATATTTGTAGGTGGGGTTTTAAGAAATTTACTTTAATGAAGTACCAAAAAGAAAGCTTTGACAAAAGAGATTATAAACCAGTCGCATACCTCCAATGGTGTAAAATTTAAGAATGAAAAAATTTAAGATGTTAAGCGCATTAAAAATGAAAACTTTTTTGAAGACGTAACAAAACACAGTTGTCAATAAATCAGTGAGTTGTTACGTTTGAAAGAATTTCCAATTGTAGCAACATCATTTTGGCAATTCTAAGGCGAACGCACTCAAACCTGGTTTGACAATGTGGCCTGCATCATGTATATTATTATTGAAATTCACCACGCAATGCCTTCTAAACTGTCCGACATCGGTGATGTTGCAGACGTCAACATGTTCCAACAATTCCACTCAAACATGTTTAAGGGGGTTGCTCCAACATAAAATCGGAGAAATGTTGAAAAGTCTTCGGGTTGCTTCGAATTGGCTGCTCAACTCTTAGCGAATTTAATGCCGAAGTTAGAACCAACGACGTTGGAGTTCAATCTTCCCAAATAAAGAACAACAGAGAGTATGTTGTGCCAAAATATTGTATATTGTTTACCTCATAAGTAACAATTGACACACTATGTAAATTTCATAAATAATTCAAATTATTTATTTGTTTCTTATTTATTTAAATAATGATTTTAATGATTTTAAAATTATAACCAAACTTAACAATTATATACATCTTTTTAGTTTAATTTGCAGAAATAAATAACACTGACAGCATTTACAACCCCATGTTTGTTTTTATTTGTAATTGACGAAAAACAGAAATTACTGTTAAATAATGTAAACAAGAAAGTAACTTAAAACTGTACTATATGTGTTTCAAAAATCATTCACGGTGACTGATGGGACGCTGAACCAATTAATTAGACGCATTTGTTTTAGGTAGGTGTCATCACTGTGCATCTTTAATTAGTTATTCATCCGATATTTAAATGGACAGACCAAAATGAAGCTAATTTTTGACTTAAAGGCCAAAGCTTACTTTCTTTTTATTTGATGTTTGTAATGCCATGTTTGCTCTTGGACTCCATCTGCGGGGCCATCTTTCATTTCATTTAAAATGTTCATGTTTGTCGCGAACTTACACTGCCGTGCACTTAAATAGGGACAAGAATTTGTGTATGTTTCGTTACATTTTTCTCTTAATCTACTATAGCTATTGGCATGTGCTTTGCTGTTTTTTGAAGAAGAGAACATAGGCAGACTATGAAAATAAGAGGCAGATCGCGACAATTTACCGTTATAATTTTTTTTCGATTTTGCTTTGACCATTCCAAGAATGCTGTACTTTTTTGCATACATACATCTTAATACTTCATCCACCAGCAGGTTATCCTACCGCACTTTATTAGCCTTTGTGTGGGTACAATAATTTTATACATAATCTTTTATACATATATTGACATATACATATATAAACAGACACAAATTTCTACAAGCTTGTTTTATACGCCGTTCACGAAAAGTGAAATTAGCATAAGGTTCTTTTCTATGTCTTCTATCTTCTCTCTCCGAATCCTCAACATCACTACCAAAGCTGACTTAGCTACAATGTGTATGCGTGTCCCTCTGGCCACTTCGTTACGTTTAGAGAATTTAAGACCTTAATTATTATTACTAGTATAACTAAGTGCCAACAGAAAATGTATGTAACAGGCAGAAGGCGCTATCTCCGACCCCATAAAGTATATATAATTTTGATCAGTGTCAACAGCCGAGACGATATAGCCATGTCCGTCTGTCTGTCTGTATGAACACCTAGATCTCAGAGACTATAAGACATATAATCACCAAATTCGGTACATAGGCTTCTGCATTCATTACGCAGATCAAGTTTATTTCAAAAGTTGCCACGCGCCCTGCGATTTTGTTATAAATCGGAAAAGTAGAACAAAAGTTATTTGTTAAAACTATTTATCATATAGTTGTTATTTATCAAATAGTTGTGCCTAATGCATATGGACGTTTTAAGTGTGTGAATGACCTAGAGATATCAAATTTGGTGACTGTATTCGTGTAGGTCTTACGCAGATCAAGTTTGTTTTAGATTTTTGACGCGCCCCTTTTCGCCCCCGAAAACTGGAAGAGCCGTAATAATAGGCCTAGAGCATGAATTTTAGTATGCATAATATTGATTATAGTCTCAATGATTCCTGTGAATTTGGTTGTGATCGAATGAAAAACATAGAAGTTATTAAAGAATCAATTTTATAGGGCAAAATTCACTTGCTGCTGCTCGCGCTTTTTTTTTTAGTTGACAGTGTGACCATGTCGGTATGTTATGGATTTTTTTCAAATATATACAAAAACAAGTAAGAAAGCTACAGTCGAGAGTGCTCGACCGTATGATACCCGCAACCGATTTCGAGAGAAAACAAAAAACTTAAATGATATTTTAACAAAAAATATACCAAATATACTAAAACTTGTTTTTTTTTGTGTATATTTGAGAATAGCGGGTAAAAATCCACAACACCGACATGGTCACACTGTCAACTAAACAAACAAATCGCGGGCAGCTGCCAGTGAATTTTGCATATAAAATTGATTCTTTAATACCGAAATTACAGGGTATATTAAGAGAATTAAGCACAAATGGTCCACCAAATTACAAATCATTACACAAAGAACTTTTGGAGTTATACGCGATTTACATAAAAAATACGTGACTTGTTCTAGATTTATGTATATTGTGCGTGAAGGGGGCGTGGCATCTAAATGTTGAAATAAACTAAATCTGCGTAATATATGCAAGAGCCTATGTACCAAAATTGATGTCTATGTGTCTTATAGTCTCTGAGTTCAAAGTGTTCATATAGACAGACAGACGGACATGGCTATATCGTCTCGGCTGTTGACAATGATCAAGATCAGTGATGGCTCCTTCTGCCTGTCGGAGATGCCTCCTTCTGCATGTTACATATATTTTCTGTTGAAAAGCTCAAGAAGATTAGTAACAGTGGATCTTTGTTTTACAAACCCGTGCTGGTAGGGGGAAATAATAGAACTACATAAATGTTGTTAATGACTTGTTAATATCTTCTCAAAAACTTTTGGTATAAGAGGAAGACATACGCTTAATGTTTATAAAATTAAAAAACTTTCTTGTTTCAGAGAAGCTAGCCCGACAGCGAGCCAAGTAATTTTTATACCCGCTACAGATAGGGTAGAAGTCTTAGTGCCAACAGAAAATGTATGTAACAGGCAGAAGGAGCCATATCCGACCCCATAAAGTATATATATTCTTGATCAGTGTCAACAGCCGAGACAATATGGCCATGTCCGTCTGTCTGGCTGTATGAACACCTAGATCTCAGAGACTATTTAAGTTTTTTGTTTTCTCTTGAAATGGGTTGCGGGTATCATACGGTCGAGCACTCTCGACTGTAGCTTTCTTACTTGTTATGCGTCTAGAACAGTTGTTCGTAACTTCGAAGTGATATAATATATTTCGGATAATCGTATAGTCGGTTGAAGCATTGAGCATAACATAAATATCTGAAGCAACGAGTCATGTAGAGGAAATTATCGAGGTTTTGTATTGTCATAAGATTGGATTGATAAGAAGGTAGGAGATCAGATATTAATGAAAACCGTAGTGCTTCCAAGTAAAAAGACTCCATATATTGGCACAACCGAATATTAAGTTGTTGAAAGTAAACTGGATTAAGAGTCAAGCTCGTAAGAAAAGGTGCGAGAGGCGGTTGAGAGAGTGACACTGTCTCACGCTGACACGAACCGGTGCTTGCTGATTGACGATCAAACTGAAGGTCGGAAGTTGACTTAGAATTGTCAAAGATACAGACAGACGTCCATGGTAAAATCAACTCGACTGTTGATGCTTATCAACAAAATGTATTCTAAATAGTGTTTTAGATGTCTTTTTCAGAATGTTTCATACATCTGCCCAAAATTATAATATATACATTAACTAGCCAGCTTGTTCCGCAGTTTCGACAGCGATAAGATTTGGTATATGTATGTTTATATGTTGCCTCCCGCTCGGTGTTTACATGAAAATAATTTCATTTGCAGTTACATACATAAAAAAAAACAAGTAAGAAAGCTACAGTCGAGGGTGCTCGACCGTAAGATACCCGCAACCCATTTCGAGACAAAAAAAAACAAAAAACTGAAATGATATTTGAATATAAAATATATATTAAAGAAATATAACGAAATCAGTTTTTTGTATATATTTGAAAAAAATCCATAACATACCGACATGGTCACATTGTCAACTAAACAAACAAAGCGCGAGCAGTTGCAAGTGAATTTGGCCTAAAAAATTGATTCTTCAATTCCATTATTACGGATTTTCCAGTTTTTGGAGGCGGAAAGGGGCGTGACAAAAATCTAAAACAAACTTGATCTGCGTAAGACCTACACGAATACTGTCACCAAATTTGATATCTCTAGGTCATTCACACACTTAAAACGTCCATATGCATTGGGCACAACTATTTGATAAATAACAACTATATGATAAATAGTTTTAACAAATAACTTTTGTTCTACTTTTCCGATTTTTATACCCGCTACCCATAGGGTAGAAGGGTATTATAACTTAGTGCCAACAGAAAATGTATGTAACAGGCAGAAGGAGGCATCTCCGACAACATAAACTATATATATTCTTGATCAGTGTCAACAGCCGAGACGATATAGCCATGTCCGTCTGTCAGTCTGTTCGTCTGTCCGTCTTTCCGTCTGTATGAACACCTAGATGTCAGAGACTATGAAACGTAGAGACACCAAATTTGGAACAAAAGTTCCTTCATTCCTTACGCAGATCAAGTTTATTTCAAAAGTTGGGTACCACGCCCCTTTGCCCACAATAAGCATTAATCCAGAAAAAGTCAAGTTTTTTTTATGTAAATTGCATATAACTCCAAATGTTCTTTGTGTAATAATGTGTTATTTGGTAACCCATCTGCGCCTGACACTCTTAATATAGCCTGTAATTTTGGTACAAAGCGGATAAGTAGAACAAAAGCTATTCGTGAAATTATTTATCAACATAAATGTACAATGCATATGTAAATTTTAATTGAGTGAATGACCTAGAGATATCAAATTAGGTGACAGTATTCGTGTAGCTCTTACGCAGATCAAGTTTGTTTTAGATTTTTTCCACGCCCCTTTCCGCCCCCAAAAACTGTAAAAGCCGTAATAATAGACCTAGAGCACTGAATTTTTGGTATGCAAAATAATAATTATATTCTCAATGATTCCTGTGAATTTGGTTGAGATAGAATGAAAAACAAGGATGTTATTAAGGAACCAATTTTATATGTAAAATTCACTTGCAGCTGCTGGCGCTTTGTTTGTTTAGTTGACAGTGTGACCATGTCGGGATGTTATGGATTTTTTTCAAATATATACAAAAAACTGATTTCGTTTAATTTTGTTTTAATATAGTTTTTATTCAAATATCATTTTAGTTTTTTGTTTTATTTGGTCTCGAAATGGGTTGCGGGTATCATACGGTCGAGCACTCTCGACTGTAGCTTTCTTACTTGTTTTTTTTTAATACTTTGCTTTTATTGGATCTTTTCTTAAGTTGAGATTAACAATAAGTTATCTAATCTTATAACTGAACATTAATTAACAATTCAAATTGAATTGTTTTTGGGTTGCATGTCCCAAGATTCTATCTCTGGGTTGGTAGATCATTACGACGAAGACAGGAGCTACTACGCAGCCGGGTTAGCCCTCGCGCCAGGTGGTTAGGGTGCTAGGAAATCTTGCTGTGATACTTATCTTTCTGTTCTGACTCTGTTCTCTAACTGGTTGAATATTGAGGTCTTTATGTATGTTTTCATTGCGAACGTACCACGGTGCCCTGGTAATGGTTCGCTGGATCTTTGATTGGTCTCGCTGGACAACATCAATATTGCTACTACTAGCGTTCCCCCATAAACGGGAGCCTTAGGTTCAGATGGGTTCAAGTACGGAAGTGTAGAGCAGGACCTTGTATTCTAGACTAAGAGAGGACCGAGCGTTGATAAGCCAATGAAGACTATTAGCTTTTAATTTTAATTGTGTTCTCTTGGCTTCGATGTGCCTTCGACAGGTGAGTCGACTGTCGAGGTGTACTCCTAAATACGTAACGTCGTTCGCTTGCGGAAGTGTGAAATTGTTTAGTCTGAGCGGTAGGCAATTTTGCCTGATTAGAGTAAACGAAACATGCTTGCATTTTTGTTCGTTTACTTTTATTCGCCAGTCAGATAGCCATTTTTCAATTTCGACTAGATGAAAGGCCAGTTGCGCTGATGCTTGGATAGGACACTTAGAACGGCTGAGAATAGCTGTATCGTCGGAAAAGGTAGATGTTATTAGTCGTCTGTATGTTGAAATATCCGCTGTGTATTACGTTCTATACACAGCGGATGGCCCCAGTACGCTGCCTTGGCGGACTCCAGCTCTAGTAGAGTAATCGTCTGACATAGCACAGCGTGTACGCGTCATTCAGCGTTTATCGTCTTCCTCTTTTTTTATATTCGGACTTATATTGTCGTATTCTTGGTTTTTTTTTTGACCAGACTTTTGGTATCGTGTGCTGTTTTTTAGCTACACATGGTCAACTGCGTTTAAAGGCGCCTACATTTCGAAATTAGAGTATGCCAGTGGGCAAAGAGGAGAAAAGCAAAGCTCGTTTGTTAATTCCTTCGACAAGCACTGCTAGAGCTGCAGTCTCGCCACCACTGGCAACTTCTCGCTCATCCAGCGTCTCACCTGTTCTTTCGAAAGCGAAAAAAGAGGTGTCCACTCGGGTTTCCAGCGTTTCGCCAACCTCTCTTGCAAAAGCTAACACTCAAGCACTTCGTGGTGCAAAGTCGAAGCCGGCAATTTTGGTTACTCGACCTTCCTGCGAACAAAAGCCCGCAGTTTCAACTGCTTCCCAAAGACACCGCCCAGTCGTCACTCGTTCGCACGAAAAGATGGCACAGAGCGCAGTCGAAACAGCTTTGGTCAAGCTCATCGCTGTGACAGATCGCCTCAGTCAAATAGAGGCGAAAATTAACACTCCAAATGGCGATATTCCTTTGCTTTAAACATGCCAGGTCCGACGGGACCAAGTACGTGCCTTATGGGAAAAGGTCGAAAGAGAATACGAGGCCTGCTCTAGTGTCATTTCCGAGCAAATGGCAATAGATGACATCACAACCATGCAGGCCAAGTATGATTACTGCTATTCCGTCTACGATCGGTGTGCAGCAGAATTGAGCGAGCAAATTGAACGTGCCTCCGCACGCGCTCGTCCTCCAATCCAAACTCCTGCCATTCAGTATTCGCCTGGTTGCCGTTTGTCTCCGTGCGACACAGAGGTTTTCGGAGGCGATTACACTCGTTGGCCAACATTCCGTGATTTGTTTACTGCCATTTACATCAATAATGGCTGACTGTCGGAAGTTGAGAAACTCTTTAATCTCAACGCCAAGACCAGCGGTGAAGCACATTCAGTTGTGTCAAAATCTCCTTTGACCAATGAAGGTTTCCAATCAGCTTGGTCCAGCTTGACTGAACGTTTTGAAAATAAGCGTTTACTCGTAAACAGTCAGCTGAAGGTCCTGTTTAACTTGCCCGTTGTGGGGCAAGAATCTGGTTCGCCTATTCATGAGCTGCAGAGCACAATCCAATGCTGCTTAACGGCTTTGGAACATTCCAAAGTGAACACGGAAAACTGGGATTGCATCCTAGTCTTCCTGTGTTCTTCCAAATGGCCGAAGCTGACCCTTTCTCTCTAGGAGCAGTCCATATTAAGGAAGAGTGATATTCCTTCATGGTAGGACATGAACGCCTTCCTTTTAGAGCGTTATCGCACCCTCGAAGCGATTGAGGAAGTGAAACCGAGTACAGGTGCTCAGGCCGCTTCCAAACCAGCTCGCAAGGTCAACTCTTTCGAGAACAGAGTGTCATCCTAGACTCAATCTTGCAAGCTCTGCTCAAGAGAGAACCTCTGCTTATGTCCACGCTTTCTGCATATACTCCGACAACGGCAACACGTTCGTCGGAGCTTCCTCGATACTCTCCAAGGATCTTGTAGAAAGCACCCGAAATCTTATTCTCGCTAAGCACAGACATCAAGGACTGACATGACACTTCAATCCACCCGGTGCTCAACACATGGGCGGATTGTGGGAAGCAGGCGTCAAAAGTTTTATGACGCACTTCCACAAAGCCGTATCCTCCCTCAAATACACCTACGAAGAACTCTCAATGCTTTTAGCGAAGATTGAAGCGTGCCTCAATTCGCGATCTCTTTCTCCTCTATCCGAGGATGTAAGCGAATTGGTGGCCCTCACCCCCGGCGATGTCTTGGTTGGCGGTCCTCTCCTCTCCGTTGCTGGGAAAATGTGGAATCCATCCGCAATCGCTGGCAACGTCTTAAGGCTCTGCATTAGCACTTTTGTGTGCGTTGGAGGAATATTTGAAAGAATTGCATAAGTGCAACAAATGGCAATCACTTTCTCGTGATCTCCAAGTTGGTGACATGGTCATCATCAAAGACAACATTCCACCTCAGGAATGGCTGCTCGGTCGCGTGCTAACCACGTGCCCTGGTACTGACAACAATACGAACTTGTCATGGGGTTTTCCGTCGACCAGTCGCAAAACTGGTCCTCCTTCTGACGGGGACCATAGTGTCGTGCCGCAGTGGCGGCAAGTGCAGGCAATGCGGTGAAGACCACCACACTATGCTGCACATGAGGGAGCCACGCTCCAAACGGCAAATGGCACGGCAACCAAGGGCTCGACGTGACCACCCGAAGCTACACGCTAACGGCGCCGCAGCTGAGGGAACAAAGGTTTTTCCCAACCGGGCCGTGTCTGGCCCTGCGCCATCGCTGACTACTTTGCTTCAATGCAAGGCAGTCAGCATCCTGCCCACAGCGTCGGTGTGGCTAGACACGTGAAGTACGGCCTTCGAAGCAAGAGTGCTCATGGACTCCTGTTGTCCCGTAAGCCGCATCAGCGAGTTGATGGCCGTGGCGATGGGCCTAGCGATCACTCGCGTGGGCGCAGAAGGAGTATGCACTGCCGTGCTATGCTCCAAGACGACCGCCATGAGCAAGAAGGTTGTCTTCAAAACTGACGATTACGCCCACTAGAACCGTCACGCAAGTGCATCCCAATCACCTGAGCAACCTGCTACTGGCAGATCAGGACTGGTCCAGCTCGAAAGGGGTATCCGCGGTTCTAGGTGCGGATGTTTTCTCAGAACTCCTCCTGCCGGGTATCCTCCCAAGCCAAGGGGGACTTCCCATGGCCCAGAACTCCTCCTTGGGGTGGATTTTGTCGGGTACATGCTCCATTTAAAAGTTGGAATTCTACCATTGCAAGGGGGTGAGAATGTTGATGTTAGCGCATTTATGAGTGGCACTCAGTATTTTCTCCACTCCATCGAGTGAAAACCACTCAAGACCACTCACTCAACCACTCAAAGAAAAATCACTCAAAGTCCCGGTGCTCTCAACATCTCCTGGAAGTCTCCACTGTCATGGAGTCGAGGTTCAAAGAGAAGGATCCAAGTCCCATCCAGGCAGTTACTGGCAATTTACACACTTGTTGTATCAAGTTTCGCAGTAAATAAAAAAACCGGTCAAACTCACCCACCGCAGTTTCCGCAACTTTTGCTGCGAGAATCGCCTTTTCTTATTTAAAATTTAAAATTTGTTAACTTATTTCAAATTACAATTTTTATTTTTCTTTGCACACTTATTTAATTATTTATTTATTTATTTTTTTTTGTATATAAATTTTTGTAAAAAATGTTCTTTTTTTGCTGTCGGTTTTTGTTTCAAATTTTTCTTTTAATCACCATGTTTGTCTGTTCTAACAAAACTTGCCAAGTTCGTGCAAGCGTAAGAATGGGTTTTGTTTGCTGCTGGTTGTGCGACAATGTGTCGCACGAGAAATGCGCTGGCCTCAGTGGGCGCATTATTGACCTGATTGAGTCCAAATCAGGCTTGAAGTGGACATGTGAGTCATGTAGTTATGTGGAGAAGGACACTATGGGCTTTATGCGACAGACCAAGATAGGCTTTAGAGATATCTTTGGACGGTTTAAAAAACTGTTTGAAGGTTTCTCAGCGCTACGATAAATTCAAAAGAATGAAACTTTTGAATGAGTCATCTACGCGTAAAAAGGCCAATCCGAGGTTGATCTTTCTGCTCCTGCTCCTCCAATAATAGTTAGTAGTGACGAGAATAATGTTCTACCCATGGATATTGTTCCTACTAACACCGGCGACTGTCCTGTTTCAGTCGTTGTATGCACTGAAGCTTTAACCACCGCCGCAGTTTCTGTTGGCCAGCCATCCAAGGCTGTAGTCGCATCTGTAGATGCAGATGTGATTAATCAAAAATCACTTGTTGGCGTTCCACCAAAGAAACACATTTTTGCTTCTAGGTTTGCCCCTGATCAAACTTCTGATGAAGTCATGGCTTTTATTCAGGCCAAATCTAAAACCAATGTTTCAGTGGACAAATTTCAATTTAATTATTCCCGCGAAATTTCGTCTTCTAAAATTACTGTTGTATTTTTATAACTTGTTCCTATGTTCCTCAATCTTCTGATTCTTCTGTCTATTCTTCACATTTTTCGGCTATACTTTCTGTCTCTACTTTGCCATCCGATCCCGATAGTCTTGTTGTTCTTGTTGATTTTAACATTACAGGAATCAAATTCTGACTCAAAAAATTCTACGACCCAGCATGATTTTTCAGATAATTTGTTTATATTATCATTGAGTCAAATTAATGCTAACCCAAATTCTTTATGTAGAATGCTTGACCTGGTTTTTGTTTTGGATCCTTCCCTTACATCTGTCGTCCGATCTAAACCATTATTTATTCCTGAAGAAGAACCTAGGGACCCGCGTAGCACACTCTAACACTGATTTCTTTGAGCTCTCTTGGATTCTGTCGAATACTGACTGGTCTTCACTTTGCAAGTGTGGGGACATAAATAGTGTAACTGAACTATTTTATACTACTTTAAACTCTTCATTCGACATATGCGTCCCGTTGCGTAAACCAAATAGGTCTAACAAGCCTGTTTGGTTTACACGGAAATTGACATACCTTAAAGATAAGATGTCGAGATATTACAAGAAGTTTAAGGAATCTGACACTTTCTTTAACTTCTCTTGTTACAATGACTACCTCGTAAGTTGTGGACAGCGGTTTTGCAGTGATCCGAGGAGATTCTGTAACTTTGTTAATCAACGCTTCCATCGACTGTTTTTTTTTTTAAAAGAATACAGAGGAAACCAATCAGTCTATTGCTGATTTTTTCCAAACTACATATAGATCTCAAAACGATTGATTGGTTTTGCCTTATCCGTATCAGATAAATGACGCATATTGCATTTTAAACCATTAATTACTTAAAGTATAAAATAATTTGAAGATTCTAAAGCCTGTATTTTCACCTGGACCAGATGGAGTTCTAGCATGTGTGCTTAGGCATTGTGCTGAGTAGAGATGTCAAAAAATATTGATTAATCGATTAATGACATCAAATGATTGTTTTCGAATTTTCGATTAATAATTGCAATTAATCAAAAAATAAGTAAAAACCGATTTATTAA
Source organism: Drosophila immigrans (assembly GCA_963583835.1). Classification (NCBI taxonomy): domain Eukaryota; kingdom Metazoa; phylum Arthropoda; class Insecta; order Diptera; family Drosophilidae; genus Drosophila; species Drosophila immigrans. The sequence goes on along the minus strand of OY757143.1, from coordinate 10,359,545 downwards.
TCGATGAACACTTTAACACCATATGGCATATGTTGTGTTGCATTGAACATTCGACTCGCCATTTTTCGAAAAATGTTTCCAGACTCCGCTGCGTAACGGAGCCATTTGATATTTTATTTTTATTTTTGGAGGTCAATTTTGTGACAATTTTGGCGCAGTTCACGAATTTAATGGCTTTATTCATTTGAGTTCTCTCTTCTTCTTGGTTCGTTCATTCAGTTCTTAAGCGTTCTTAAATAAGAATCGAATGAGCGAACAAGAGTGAAGTTAGTTCTTTCTGTTATTTCCTCAAATAATCGATTATAATTGCAATTAATGCAAGGGCATTAATCGATTCAATTAAATCGAAAGTTTAAGTAAAATAATTGATTATAATCAAATTTTCGATTAATCGTGACATCCCTAGTGCTGAGGCGTTATGAATTCCCTTATACATTCTTTTTAATATGTCAATGGAGTTATGTTCCTTTCCAAACTATTGGAAGGAATCTTTTATTATTCCTCTCCATAAAAAACGAAATAAATCTAATGCTGAGAATTATAGAGGAATATCCAAATTGTCTGCTATTCCGAAACTGTTTGAGAAATTAATAACCTCAATATCTACAACCTACAATATTATTGTAGATCTAATATACCACCATGACAGCATGGGTTTATGAAACAAAGATCTACTACCACTAACTTGCAGTAGTTCACTTCCTTGGTAATGGGCTGGCGAAAATCTTCTGACTGAACCCTCCACGAGGGTGCCGGCTGGGCAATGGATACTGCATCGTCTCGGGCGACCGAGAGATGTCAGCATCACTTGCTCGCTCATGAGACTTGGCAGTTTCTAGCTAAGGGGCTGGGCCCAAGCTTTTTAGATTCGTTCTGGAAAGCTGAGGTCCAGGACCATGGTCAGAGGTACTTGGCAGCAAGTATAAAATGCATTATGAATCTTTGAATTCAAACACGGAGGTAAAGACTGTTGAGTCAACTCGGGCTGGGATGTCGGTGTGTGACCGCTACCACCGGCGGGCGCGAGGAGGAGAAATCCCCTCTACGTGTCGCCAGTGGTCACGACGGTGGAGTGGACAATCTCCTGGAAACCTGGATCCAACTGCCACAGAGTCGGAGATTGTGTTCACAGGCTCATCGATGACGGAGTCCGAGCTAGCGCTTGCGTTAGCGAGGATGCCGTTGGATGAGTCATCGAGCACGGATGGAGGCGAAGTAACAGTAGTCCAGGGACCATCCAACAAGGAAGGCGCTAACCTCAAGCGCAAACAACGTTCACGGTACAAGAGCTCTCTAAAGTTCCTTAAGGGGCTGGAAGCACGAATACAACTTGAGGCGGTACTTGAGGTTCGCTGGCCTGTCCGGCAACACTCAGTCCGCTTCACCAAGTAGGAGTGTGCGGTGCCAAGGTGATTTCAGGCAGTAGCCGTAGCCAACCCGACGGAGGAATTCAAAACTTCCACGTCGAAGTTGGTGGAACCAACGAAACCCAAGTCACCTTCAAAATTAAAAAAGTGTGCACCCGGTAAGCTTGCAACAGCCACACCTCCTGGAAAGGAGGGAACGGTGAGCAAGCAACCGAAATAGGCCAACCCATCTGTCTACAAGAGGTAGAGGTCCGACGACTACTCGACGAAGGCTTCGGAGAGCAAGCGGTTATGTCCAGGAGACATCCTGGCCGGCTCAAGCACGAAGCCGGAGCCACAGGTAGCCATAATTGACAGAAGCAACCCGGATGGGAAGCTCTCAATCGATAACTGGCTTCTCATGGAAGGGTTAATCGACCAGGGGATTGCTGATGCTATCACTCGACCGCAGAATCCGTTCGTGGCAGAGTTTGACGACATCAACTGGTACAAGAGTGTCAAAGTGGTGGCATGTGCCAACGTGGAATCCCTGCGATTCCTCAAAGATACACTGCTGAAGCAGGAAGCACCTTGGCAAGGGGCAATGATAAACGTCGTCTCTGTGGAACAAATTCCTGAGCGAACGATCATTAAGGTCTGGATCCCACCTCCCATCCGGGAGGATCGAACCACCCTTATACTGATCAAAAGCCAGAATGCGGACTACCACTTAGCCGACTGGACGATCAAGAGTGGTCTCGCCCGAGACAAAGGAAACGGCAAGGATCTCTGGATCAGTATTGGTCCAGAGTCTAAAAGCCAAAATCCTTCGTAATCAAGGCCGGCTGAAGATGGGAATGGGTTGCGTTCGGCCAATCGTTCCTGGAGGCGCTGGGCGCGGAGATGCTAGGTCGACCGGAGAGAATTCGGGTAGTGCAGATTAATCTGCACCACTCGAGGATTCCTTCCATAGACCTATAGAGGGTGCATGTGGCTCTCATCCAAGAAACCTGGATCGTAGGTGAAAGGGTTTGTGGTTTGGGTGTCCGCGGATACCATCTAATTATGCCGAACCTGTATCGTGGAAAGAACCGGACTTAATGTGCTCTTCTCTTACAGATACAGCAACAGGAACTTAACGGTAGCGCTATGCGAGCGAAGGAACGAACCAAATCTATACCTGGCCTCGGCGTACCTCCCGTATGAAGAGAAGGACCCACCATCGGAAAGTATCCGAGCCCTAACTCAGCATGCGCAGAAAGAGGGCATGGATCTAATCCTAGGGTGTGATGCTAATGCCCACAATACTTTTTGGGAGAGCAAAGACACCAACGAGAGAGGAGAGTTGCTGCTTGAATTCGTGATGCTCACTAACCTTAATGTGTGTAATCGGGGTAGCCACCCCACCTTCCACAATAAGAACCGAGCTGAGGTTATAGATTTAACCCTATCGACTAACAGCGACTCCCTCTCCATAGAAGAGTGGCACGTATCTACGGAATAGTCCTTTTCGGATCATTACAGGATAGTGTTCGAAGTTGGATGGTCCAGAGAGGCAAAGGCGCCCTTCAGGAACATACGAAAGGCAAACTGGGTCAAATACTCAAAACTTGTTAGGGAATCTATTCCTTACCACCCAGTGGGAAGGCTAGACAACCCAGACAAATTGGAGGAATCCACCCAAACAGATACTCTATATAAGGCCATCATCAAATCCTGTCCAATCAGCAGTCCACCCAAGTCAAACCGCAACAAGTGGTGGACTCCGGAACTCGGCCAGATACGGAAGGAAACGAGAAGACTTTACAAAAGAGCTAAACACGGAAACTGCCACGTAGACTGGAATGCCAACAGTCACAGTTTCAAGACCTTCAAGAAGGAAATTAGACGGGCAAAAAGAGCTTCATGGTCTAAATTTCGAAGGTTGCTGGCGAAAGATCCAGCCACACCGGGGCTGCTTTGCAACCTGGATGGCACATTCGCTAAAAATAGTCAGGAGTCTCAGCAACTCCTCATGAACGCACACTTTCCAGGCTGCTTACAAGCTGAAAACGAGAATGGGAACCCCACCTCTCACATCAGCGGCGAGCCGGAGGGAAACGTGCCTCATGAGAGCCCAGCCCCAATCGAAGAAATTGTCAACACTAAAAAAAGTCGTTCCACTCGTACAAATCAGCAGGACCGGATGACATTAGACCGGTCATGTTACAGATGGTATGCGTACACCTATTAGAGATCTTCATTTCTCGACATAGAGGGTGCCTTTAGTAATATCAGGATCGACTCTATAATGGCAGCACTTGTCAACAAAGGCTCACACCCAACAATCACTCGATGGCTTAGCAGCATGCTTTGCCAAACAATGATTAATGCCCAACTTTGCGCTTCGACTATCAGGAGAAGGGCAACCATTGGCACCCCGCAAGGGGGTGTGATATCCCCCTTGTTATAGAACCTTTTCCTAAATGACCTTCTTCTCAAACTGAAGAATTAGGGCTGCAGAATAACTGCTTATGCGGACGACCTGGTTCTACCAACAGTCAGTGAGCTACTAAATGCCCCATTGAGCGTAACTCTGCGATGGGCAGAACACAACGGCCTTGGGGCCAATCCACAAAAGACCGCACTAGTTCTGTTCACGCGAATATATAAGATACCAAGACTTTTGGTAAACAATAGGGAATTGCAACCGTACATCATTCACTGGTTCTACACTGCAATTGTCAGCCCTATACTGACGTATGGGGCACTTGTATGGTGGGAGGCGGGACACACCGACTAAATAAATCTAAATAATCTCCGCAAAGTTCAGAGACTAGCATGCTTGGGAGTAACAGGATGTATTTATTCTACCACGCAAGCAGCGCTTGAAAGTTGAATCTGGAATCCATTGCAGTCTTTCTCATGCACGTGGCAGCAAGGAATGCGGTCAGGCTGCATGCCCAGTGCCTCCTTAAGTCTGCTGCAGATCATAACTCCATTTCACGCATAATAGAATTGACTGTGGCAGAGAACAACTACTGGGTACCAGAACATAAGTGGTATGACAGGTTTACATCTGAATTCCCTGACTGTCACCAAATTTGATATCTCAAGGTCATTCACACACTTAAAACGTCCTTATGCATTGGGCACAACTTTTCTGATAAATAATTAAACAAATAACTTTTGTTCTACTTATCAGATTTTTATCAAAATTACAGGGTATATAAACAGTATTAAGCACAGATGGCCAAATAAAGTTGTACGCTATTTACATACAAAAACATGCAAGAGCCTATGTACCAAATTTTGTGTTTCTGAGATCTAGGTGTTCATACAGACAGACAGACGGACAGACCGACAGACGGACATGACTATATCGTCTCGGCTGTTGACACTGATCAAAAATATAGACACTTCATGGGGTTGGAGATGCCTCCTTCTGCCCGTTCCATACATTTTCTGTTGGCACTTAGTTATAATACCATTCCACCCTATGGGTAGAGGGTAGAAAAACTCCTTTAATTAGTGGTGCTAAACGATCATCCGTGGAACGAAGAACAATTTCCTTAGTACCTCCGATTTCCAATGGCCGTATTGAGTCCTCGGATAGATCCACTATTCCTTATTGTGTAACGATGCTTTTCCGCCCGGGGTCGGCGTCTCAGTCTGCCAGGCCCAGTTACAGAAAATTTATACGTTTCTGGAAGCATTACTGGATGATGATCTAAGTCATAGCAAAAGTTCGGGACTAGAGTGATCACAAGGAGTGGAGAAAGAGAGCACTCGAATCCCGATGTACTCCCGCTATTCACTTCTTGGACCACTGGCTTCGGAGAGCGGCTACCACGTTCTCGGTAACGATGACTTTCAAAGCCTAAACGCACACACGAAAGAGGGTAAATTCCGTCGTATCGGATGCGGAATCTCCCCTGTAGGCCATCGGAGCCGAGTGGTGGTGGCGATCAGCTTGACTTCTGTCACATTGGGCGACAGACTCATAAGTGAGAGAGTGAAACTTGCCAGCACTTGTGGAATGTCATCCGGAGGTGACCGAAGTGGACGGCTACTTCTTGGTGTCGTGGCTCAGAAGAATCGTCAGAGGTGGAGGGGTAAGACCGCTGACACCTCGACGTGACGCCCTGAACACGTGGCAAGCCGACCTTAACCTAACTCCGTTAGCACTTGGCCGTTTCCCCCCTTTTTAACCACCCTACAAGGGGGCTCATTTACTACATTTATTCATTTATTTTATGCGCGCCCCAAACGCTCCGTTAGAGGAAGGTGGGCAACACATGTTACTAATGTGGTGTTAGTTTCTCTAGCTACTGCCTCGCGGCCTCGCCGTTGGTGGCCTGTCGTGGTTTCTGCTGGCTGCGTCTGTCGTCGCTGCTGTGGGCCTGTTGTTGTTGTGGTTGCAGCTGTTACCGCTGCGACTTCTGCCGTGACCGGGGCTGTTGTTGTTGCTGCGGCTAAAGGCTGTTGCCGGGCCGGTTGCTGCGGTGACGCTGATGCCGTACGCGCCGTGGCGGCGTTGCGGTTGTGGCGGTGCTGCCTCAGTTGTTGCTGTTGTTGTGGTTGTTGGTGCATGTGCATTGTTGCCGTGCACGCTGTAGCAGTGGCAGCACTGTGGTTGTTGTTGGGGATGCACGCAGTGGCAGCGCTGCTGCTGTGTCGGCTTGGTGTGTGTGGTGGCTGTGGCAGCGCTGTTTACAGCGGCTGTTGTGACCGGCGTACGTACACTGCTGCAGTGCACGCTGTGGTGGCGCTGCTGCTGTTGGCGTAGTCGGCGCACGCACTATTGTCGTGCACGCTGTGACCGTGGCGGTGCCGTTGCTGTTTTGTTGCCGCTGTTCGCAGTGCACGCTGTTGCTGTTGCGGTTGCAGTTGCTGCGCCCGGTGTTGTTATTGCTGGTGCCGGTGTGTGTGATGCTGTGTTGTCGTTGTGTCCGTCCCAGTGCGTGTGATGTTGTTGCAGTTATTGTGTCCGTGCCAGTGCGTGTCATGTTGTAGCAGTTGTTGTCGTCGTTACTGTCCAAAAAATAGATATTCGCGACTTTTCAATTTCCCGCCAGAAAACCAAGTGCCAGGTGCATCTGGTGCTGGTATATTTATGGTGTGACTGCTAATTGCGTAGATCGGTGTGGCCGATGACAGTATATTTGATCGTCGTTGTTGCTGGTATATACCAGCAACCAGAGCGACCGAAAATCTTATTTTGCCACACTTGTCACCTGTTTTAATGGCTCCGAGAAAGCAGATATTCATTTCTCGATTATGTGTCGATACTTTGTGCGAGGCCATCTCAACTTATATCGCCACAAAATCCTCATCATCGGTAGCCATACAAAAATTCAATTTCTCAACTCCTCGGCAAATTGCCCCAATTAAATTAACTGTTCCTTCCGACTCATTTCCTTTGTTGTGTGACACGCGTTTCTGGCCACATCAAATGGTTGTACAAGAGTTAAGGCCAAAGAAACGTTATATCACCCCAGTAAATTTTCAACCTAATATCACCTTAGCTCACGCTCCTACTGTTAATAAAACTAACACTAATGTTTCAAAAAACAAAATATTAATTCTGTTCAACTTACCTTCCCTCTTCGTATAGCGTATCAAAACGTAAGGGGTATTAAATCAAAACAATCCAAACTCTATGTAGATAGATTCTGATTTGAACATAGCATCTTACTGTCTACTGAAACTTTGCTATAGCCTGAAATTTCTAACTTATCTCTCTTTAGTAATAAATTTACGTCTTACAGATGTGACCGTTTATCTAGAATTGATGGTGGTGTAATTATTACCGTTGATTCTGACTTTAAATCGGAATTGATCTCCTCAGAGTCCGGCATTGAATTTGTCGTCATTAAGACAACGTTTGGTCAAACTTCAGCCCATATCACTTGTTCGTACACCCTCTTCAATCTGATATTTCTGTTTATCTTGAACGCACTAAGTCCAACTGTTGCCGCATGCAGACGTGTATTACTGAGCTCCGGGAAACAAAATAAATTACACAAGTTTATAGCGTAGTGAGAGACGTATTAATAAGTGTACAATGCGAAAAGAAGCTTAGTGCGATGAAGTCGCACAGAATATTTAATTATTTGATTATTTACCAATTGATTAATTAATTACTTTTATCTAATAAAATTCGATCAACTAAGACGCGGTTAAGAAGATGAGACAAAGCAACATTCGTAAGCAAATGCAGCGTGAGCAAGACGAGCGCCGGCTCTTTTTGCAACGAAACAACGCGTATTTCTCTTTTGTAGTCGGACCAACCCAAAATTCTGCTGACGCAAAAACGAAGCGGTCAATTACCCCCAGCCCGACGAACGAACTTTTGCATTTAGCAAGTGAGCGACCTCGTCCATGCTCTTGAGCTTTACCGTCTCAGATTGCAGAGCGCACTGCTAAACAAGCATGTAATTAATTGCTCTTACCTACGGAGACTACCACAACAGTCTCTCTAACTACTGTAACTGTAACAACAACATCAACTGTAACGGTATCGGCTGCCGCTCGATCCCATCGTCATCAACAAATGCTGTTTTGGTGTCATAGATGACAACAACAAAAGCGCTTTACAAATCACCGATCAAAACAAACCAAACTTAAACAAATTCTACGACTGCTGTTGCCAATAAAACAGAAAGCAAAACACGTAAGTACTGGCCGCTTGTGCAGACCTTTCGGACGAACCCGAAGTAGATGTCAAAAAGAAGCCACCCCCAATATACATACGTGAGAAAAGATCCAATGCTCTTGCTAACAAAATTGTAGAGCTCATTGAAAAGGACAACTTTTATATAATTCTTCTTATACTGGGTAATATCTATGAAACTAAAGTTCAAATGAAGACGGAAGATAATTATAGAGTTTTATCGAAGCATCTACCGACAATAAAATGAACTTCTACACGTACTAACTGAAAAACAACAAGGGCCTTCGAGTAGTACTTAAGGGCATAGAGTCTGATGTAGCACCAGCAAAAATAAGTAAGGCGTTAGAAGATAAGGGATTTAACGCAAAATCAGTCTTTAACATTTTAAACAAGGAAAGTAAACCCCACCCGCTTTTTAAGGTAGAACTTGAACCAGACAACCGTTCTCTTAAGAAAAACGAAGTGCACCCTATATACAAACTTTAGTTTCTATTACATCATAGAATCACTGTAGATGAACCACACAAAAGCAAAGGACCAGTAAAATGTATGAATTGTCAAGAATATACGCGTTCATACTGCACACTGCGCCCAGTGTGTGTAGCTTTTGGAGAGCTTCACGACTCCGCACATTGTCCATCGAACAAAGGCAATTCTACCACCAAAAGGTGCGGTAACTGCAGTGGTAATCACATCGCTAATTACAAAGGTTGCCCAGTATATAAGGAGTTAAGAAGTAGAATCCATCAGCAATACGTATTCTTTTCGAACGCAGCTACATAGATCGTCATTTGACTTTGACTCCGAGTCCTCCATAATATGTGATATTTGACAGTGCTTTAAAATCAGGATTGGAGCTTCCTTCTTCAAATACATTATCTCAACCAGAGCCAAACACAACAAAACATTATCATGCCAAGCAAACACACTGGGAATCTTACCTCGTGACTCCTATAACGTTCCAGAGCAGTGAAGGAATAGTCCAGTTTAGTTGTGATTGAGTAGACGTCCGTCTAGATTCCGTCCGTCCGTTTGGATTTTTATTAATTGATTCTTAGCGTTAGTGCAGTCAACTGTGAAGCAGTGAGCAGCCGTTTTACATACATTTTGTTTAAGCTGTACGTTGCTGGCTAGCTCAGAGAGTCATGCGCGCACATATGTATACACTGCGACGGTCAAGCGTGAGAACGATGACTTAGCCATTTCGGCGGTCGCTGTTATCAAGTGCGGATCATATTTCGTCTGCACTTGATTATGTGCAGAGGGCACTTAGCGTTGGGCGCGCTGCGAAAAAGTCGTTGCTTATGTATGCTTATTCTGTTGGCATAACAACAAAGTGTTGCAGCCTTATTTATATGTATGTATATACATATGTACGCATGCTACACTCCTAAAAGAAAGCAGCTTTACAATGCAATTAAAAAAGCCAGCAACAAGCTTGACCACGTTTTCCCAGACAGACCAGCATATTGGCCAACAGACCCAATAAAACTGCCCGATTTAATTGACTTCGCAAGCAGTAAAAACATTCCAAGGAAACTGATTAGCGCCGAAAGTCTTTCGGATCTTTCATCAATAACCGCAGATCAACCGACTGGATTGGATTCACATAAAACCAATTGGATCTGTTATAGGAAATATTTAAGCTCAGATATTGATTGAAGCCCAGTACTCAACCTTGAAGCTGACATCGAAAACTTTGTCAACACAATAGAGTCCGCCTTCGTCACCGCTGCTCGCATTTCAACTTCTTAAACTGCACAAGCACCTTACATGCAAAAGAAGACAAATCAACAAATCGATCAGCTCGTACTCGAAAAGCGACGCCTACGGCGGGAATGGCAGTCTCATAGGTCGCTATATGCACGACAAATTTTAAAAGACGCCTCCCGCAAGCTCACCAAAGAGTTAAAGCATTAAGAATCAAATACCCAACGCCGCTATATAGAGCAATTATCAACATCTTCCAAAAAGCACTCTCTATGGAGAGCCCACCCAACCCTATGCTCCCCGGCAGAAACTGTGGCGCCTATAAGAAATACAGTGGGCGGCTTGGCCCTCAGTGATGAAGACAGAGCCAGAACATTTGCACAGCACCTTGAAAATGTGTTCCAGCCAAATCCTGCCACAAACGCATTTACACTACCGCCTGTAACAAATGACTTACCGTTTCAACGTGAGCCAATGGAATTTCAACCAAACGAAATCGCTCATATCATCAAAAATCAACTGGATCCGCGCTCCCATATTGTGCAGTTTGCACTATCACCTAGCTCTTCAGTGCCATTACAAGGCTTGGCCACTTTTCAGAGAGATGGACAAAATGAATAATAATAATGTTACCGAAATAGTGCTTGCAGCATTTGACCAGATTGAGAATCACCAAACGATAAACAAAGCTTGACATCATCAGCATACATTAACACTCGAGAAAATTTATTAACGGATGGAAGATGATTAATAAAAAATGTAAATAACAAGGAGCCAAAGTGACTCCCTTGAGGTACCGTGGAAGTGACATTAACAGACTTGACCTAAGCCAGTTAAATACACTTTCTGGGCTCTGAAATTTAAATTGCTAGATATCCAGATAAATAAGTTATTGGAAAATCCCAAGATATAAAGTTTATGTAGTAATAGTGAGTGATTAACAGAGTCAAAAGCATTACTGAAAACTGTTACGTCAGGTTGCATTTTGTTTTGAAAACCATTAATTACCAGAGAAGTGAACTCGAACAAGTTAGTGGTATTAGATTTATATTTCATAAACCCATGATGTCATGGTGAGATAATAGATCTACAAGAATGTTGTAACTGTGAGGTTATTAATTTCTCAAACAGTTTCGGAATAGCAGACAATTTGGATATTCCTCTATAATTCTCAGCATTAGATCTGTTTCCTTTTTTATGGAGAGGAATAATAAAATATTCCTTCCAACAGTTTGGAAAAAAACATAACTCCATTGTCAAATTTAAAAATTGTATAAAGGAATTAATAGCGCTTCAATACAATGCCTACGCACACATGCAGGAGTTCCATCTGGTCCTGGTGAAAATACAGGCTTAAGAATCTTTAAATTATTTTATAGTGAACTTTTAAAAATTAATGATTTAAAAATGCAATGTGCGTCATTTATCTGGTACGTATTAGGCAAAATCAATCGAACGTTTTCAGATCTATATGCAGTTGGAAAAAAATCAGATATAAAATCAGCAATAGACTGATTAGTTTCGGCTATATTCTTAAAAAAAAAAAATGGAAGCGTTGATAGACCACGCTTCAAATTAACAAAGTTAGAGACGCATATGTCAAATGAAGAGTTTAATGGTGTATAAAACAGTTCAGTTGCACTATCAATGTACCTAAAACTGCAATTGCAACTAATTCCGAAGTGAAAGCAACGTCAACAGCGATTAGAACCCCACCTCCACGACTAGGAGGAATGCGATCTCGTCTATAAATATTATATTTACTTGAAAGAATTTCAAAGATTATAATGTTTGGCCTAAGCCAAGTCTCCGAAAAAGCGATGACATTATATGAGAAGGACAGACTACCAAGATAGAGCTTACTAATTTTGCTACACAGACCTCTCACGTTCTGGTAGCCATGTGAGAAGGAAGTTTGTTTTTTGTAGCTACAGAGCTTTTACTCGAAACAGAAGGAGGTTCAACAGGAGTATGAATTTTCTTTTTTTCCATGTACTGGCAATTACAATTTACAATTCCATCTACTGGCCAGAACTTTTTACAGAAAATGTTGCTAAATTGATCGGCAGGAGCAGTAATATTAATAGACGATATTTCTAGGGATAATTAAATTGAAATTTGTCCACTGAAACATTGGCTTTAGATTTTGCCTGAATAAAAGCCATGACTTCATCAGAAGTTTGATCAGGGGCAAGCCTGGAAACAAAAGTGTGTTTCTTTGGTGGAACGCCAACAAGTGATTTTAGATTAACCATAACTGCATCTACGGATGCAACTACAGCCTTGGATGGCTGACCAACAGAAACTGCTCGAGTGGTGAAAGCTTCAGTGCATACATCGACTGAAACATGACAGTCGCTTGTGTCAGTAGGAATAATATCCATGGGTAGAACATTTTTCTCGTCACTAATAACTATTATCGGAGGAACAGGGGAAGAAAGATTAATTAACGCAGTGCAATGACCTATAAACAGCCAAATAATTATAAAACAACTGCACGCAATTACCCAGATATACAACCAATATTTATTATTTCTTCGGTGCGATCAGCGCTTTACAAGAGTATATAAACGACTCAGCAACGCTCGCAGTGACAGGTTACGACATCCCTTCTATATTTTTCAGCTTCATCTTCAAGTTCTGCTGCGCATCTGAAGGCTGCTCCATGGAGATTTCGGGAATCGATTCGGCTTGCGGCAACGGTGGTGGTTGTGTTCTAAGTGAGGCACCATTTCCTTGTTCGCTGCCATCCGACTGTTGAGAAGATGCGATGTTCTTACCAGAACCCCCTGAGTTCTTTATACCTGCTACCCATAGGGTAGAAAGAATATAATATAGCCATGTCCGTCTGTCTGTCCGTATGAATAACTAGATCTCAAAGACTATAAGAGACATAGAGACACCAAATTTTGGTACATAGGTTCCTGCATTCATTACGCAGATCAAGTTTATTTCAAAAGTTGGATGCCACGCCCCTTTCGCCCACAATATTCATAAATCTAGAACAAGTCAAGTTTTTTTTTATGTAAATCGCGTATAACTCCAAAAGTTCCCTGTGTAATTATGTGTAATTTGTTGTGCTATCTGTGCTTAAAACTCTTAGTATACCCTGTAATTTTGGTACAAATCGGATAAGTAGAAAAAAAATTATTCGTTAAATTATTTATCAAAATAATTGTGCCCAATGCATATGGACGTTTTAAGAGTGTGAATGACCTAGAGATATCAAATTTGGTGACAGTATTCGTGTAGCTCTTACGCAGATCAAGTTTGTTTTAGATTTTTAAGAACCCAAAAACTGGTAAAGCAGTAATAATAGACCTAGAGCACTGAATTTTGGTATGCAAAATAATAATTGTGAATTTGGTTGAGATCGAATAAAAAACAAGGAAGTTATTAATGAATCAATTTTATATGCAAAATTCACTTGGAGCTGTTCGCGCTTTGTTTATTTAGTTGACAGTGTGACCATGTCGGTATTTAATGGATTTTTTAAAAATATGTATATACAAAAAGAAACAAATTTCAGTATATTCAGTTTTATATTTCTTGTTAAAATATCATTTAAGCTTTTTTTGTCGAGCACTCTCGACTGTACTCAAGCTTAGTGCAGAGTACTCTTCACAGCCTGCGACATTCGTCCAACTTTATCTCCTTGTTAACCCTACGCAATCCAAAATTCTTAATACGTGCAGTTCAAATATACATACATACATACATATTGCCTGCATACTGTAACTCGAGTTAATGCTCCGAACTACATACATACAATTGTCTGTGTACTGTAACGTTTCGCTGCTTCCAAAACGATTAGTTGTATGCGCACTCACACATAGCCTACATTAGCTACTAACAATAACTCTAATAATATATCAATTGTTTCTATGTAACATATATGCACTCGCTCCGTTGGTGCCGTTGCTTTGACATATATATACACAGAAACAGAAAAAAGAAGGAGCTTGCTGTAAAACGCTTATAAATGTCAGTACGAAGCGTGTGTGTTGGCATATCCCATAGACATCTGGCTGACCTGCCAAGTGCAGTGTTTCAGGTGCTTCTCGCGGGGGAGGTGTGTCGAAATTTCCGCATTTTCTCTTTTTGCGCCTTTCACATTTCTCTGTGTGGGTGTCGCAAATTTAAAGAAAACAAATGCACATTAACACAGCAATGAGCTAGTTAGTCTATTTCACTCAGACTGATCAGCTGGTCGCTCGCTCAGAGTTGCTCCGAACACAGAGTTGCCATATTTCGGCCGATTCGCGGAGCGTTGCCAGATCGTCCAACCTAGTGAAGTTGGGCACCAAATTTCAAATTTGGAATAAAACTGTTCAACGGCTCCAAAACTGTGATCTGCTCCACTCTACTAGCGAATTAAAGTGCAAAGTGCCGTTCACAAAGTGTGTGTTCTCCTTCGCTAAAAGAGAATAAAAAGTTGCATACTTTGAGGAGCTGCATGCTACATACAGCATCGCGGCGAAGATGATGAGATCTCCGCTTCAAGGGAGGCCCCACACGCTGATGACAACCCCAAATCAGCAAGGAGGTGCCGGACAATTAAGAGCAGCACCTGTAACCCAGGGAGGAGCAGCCGCAGCCCTGGCTGAATTTGTTAAAAGCGAGTGTTCGAAATCGCTAAAGAGTCTGATCGAAGAGATGGGAGTCGCAATTACGGGACTCGTAGAGCTTTGCAATGGCCAAAGGCACGTAACTGAATCTATGAGGAACACGCTAGCCAAGCTAGCAAAGGTCCAATGCGCTGTAGCCAGCTTCTGCTTGCAAGAGGACAAGTCTACTCAGGTGTCTCTCTCAAGGAGGAGACTGAGCAAGTTCGTGGAGAGCGTGCATGAGTCCGAACCCTCTCGCAGGATACCGTACACTGTATAAGAGATCTTGACAAGCTGGCCAACAAAGAAGAAGTGATCGCAGCGCTAAACAAGCAGGTCGGCTTACCGCCCGAACTGGCCTTAGTAAAAAGCATTCACCGGGCATTTTCTGGTACACAGGCGGCCATTGTGTGTGTCCCTCCAAAATGGGCGCAAACGATAATCGAAGCAGTCAAAATCCAAGTTGGATGGACTCGTAGCAGAGTGTCCGTACAAGAGCCAAGGACGAGGTGCTTTAGATGCTTGAAGCTAGGCCACACTGCTAGACGCTGCAGGAGCGCAGAAGATTGGAGCAGTATGTGCTTAAAATGCAGGCAATCTGGCCACAAGGTTGCACAGCATATACTCATCAGTGGGTTTTGTGCGTGCCAAGTTCTGTCAACGTCCGAATTCGGCTTATGCCTGGACACTTTGGTGGCTGATGCGAGAGGCTGATTGCCAATAATCATTGCCGGAGACTTTAATGCCTGAGCTGTGTACTGGGCCAGCTCATGCACGAACTGCGTGGCAGAATGGTTCTCAAGACATTCGCATCACTAGACGTTGGCTAAGACGTTCAACACACGTTCAGCAGAGCGGGAGTCGACCCGTGGAGCAAAGCCTACCAACTTGGAGCTTTTTCCACTGATGGAAGGCGCAACATCCAATGATGATGATGACGACCTGGCAGTGGCAAATAGCTAATCCCTTGAGCCCGTAACAGTAGATGAGGCTCTTAGCATCGCCAGAGCCATGGGTGCAACTAAGGCTCCTGGGCCAGATGGCATACCGACAAGAGCACTCAAGCTAGATTGCTGCCTTCAACCTGAACTGTTTGTGGCAGTGTATAACCAATGCTTTCTGCTGGAAGCTACAAAAGCTACTGCTGCTCCTCAAACCGGGCAAGCCCCCCGATGAAGCCTCCGCCTGCAGACCAATATGTTTTATTGACACGGCTGGTAAAATCTTGGAGAAAATTCTTAACTCTCGCATTGAGCGAGCAGTAGTAGCAGGAGGAAACCTCTCCCCGCTCCAGTTTGGATTCAGGAAAGCGACATCAACAATCGACGCCATCGACAAGGTGATAACAGTCGCTTTCAATGCAATTGAAAGGTGGCGGAAAGGAATTAATAAAGAACGCGTTCAACATGGCACGTTGGGATTGCTTCCTGCGAGTATTGCCTGCTACTTTGATGGAAGAGTCAGACTACAGTGAGCATCTGGTTACTGGAGGAGTTTCACAGGGCTCTGTCCTAGGGCCCCTACTGCGGAACGCGATGTACGATGGCATAGTAAGGCTTGCCCTTCCAGTCAACAGCCACATTATCGGCTTCGCAGACGACGTAGCACCACTCATAGTGGGAAAGGAGATCGAGGATGTGGTGCTAAGATGCAATACGGCGATTGCCACCGTCAACCAGTGGCTCATCGCAGCAGAGCTGAGGCTGGCGCCCTAGAAGACGGAGGCCGTACTTATCAGCAGCCGAAATAAAGTGGAGACTGTCAACATCAAAGTGGCCAGGGCAGAAATCACTTCCAAGAGAGCACTACGATATTTGGGAGTCATTATCGATACTCGGGTGTGCTTCTGAGAGCACTTATCCGCTGCGAGCTGTAAGGCGGCCAAAACCAGCAGGGCTCTTTCGCGCATAATGCTTAACACACGTGGCCCTATGCAGAGCCGACGTGTCCTGCTGAGCAGTGTAGCAAGATCTGTTTCCCTCTACGCCGCTCCGGTAAGGGCAAAGGCACTACAAACAAAAAGCTATTACAGAGAACTTGCACCGGCTGGGAGCAGTAAGAGTTTAAGGACTATATCAGACGATGCGGCCCTTGTCATCGCTGAACAAAAAAGTGATTCGCGAGACAGCCAGCAGGGCCTTGTTGGAAAGGTGGCAACGACGCTGGAATGAGTCAACCAAAGGTCGCTGTAATCACCGCCTCATTCCAAATATAGGCGAGTGGACAAGGAGGAAGCACCGGCAGGTTAACTTCTGGATGAAAAATCCAATCTGGAAGCGGCTCTAGGTTGTACCATTAATGCGGACAACCTCGTTGCACATCAGCGACTACGCGGCAGTGGTGATGTCCAAGCAGAAGATGGCAGAGAGAGCCAGAAGAGGAGTGTTGGATTGGGCGGCGCGGGAGCTTCGGTGAAGCTAACGGTGGTCCCACAGGAGAAACGCTCCGCTCAACAATCTTTTCACAATCTCTCCCTTTCATTCATCTTGTAACTTCCTCCCTTTTCATCTTAAATTCTTTATTTTTTTTTTTTACCGAATAACAAAAAAAAAAGACATACACGACAATAATACATATCCGAATTGCTTTTGAATGCTTTTGAATGGTAGTCCAGCAGTGCAGTTTCGGCAGCATGATATACTTACATACATACACAGTCGTCAACTTTCCGCTATTAGGGATACTGGGCCACACTCATTGAGCATTGTACTTATTGTCTTGCCTACAGCAGAATTTACTTTTCATTTCTGCTACTCGGCACACTGGGACAAAGATATTACACACTGTAATAATTATAATTATTTCTCCTCCAGCAACATTTAAATAAAAAAAAAATAAAAAAAAAAAACCTCCTGTTTCCCTCTGGCTAGTAGTATTCTAGTATATTTTTCTTTCCACGGCAAAAAATACTAAAAGGGAAAAAATATTTGTTTTCTCTCTTTTTACCGTTTTTCGCTCATACTACACAGCTACCCGACCAACATTAAATACAAGAGTACCACTTATCGCATGGTAATTTTTGTTGGTATTTTTGCCAGTTTTTTTTTTGTTTGTTGCTACAGTCCTGTCCCTTTAATCCTGCTCATCCAAAGGAACAACATATCGGAAACACCTTTCCGTGTTGTATATTTTTGGAAGTTTTTTTTGTTAATTGCCAAATACGCCTCCGCGGTTCTTTAATTCCAAATACCACTTCATAAAATTCGTTCTGCGGTATATTTTTTTTGCATATTTTTGGTATTTTTTTAAATCGTCTAATACGCTTCCGCAGTACATCATATCCAAGTACGACTTCACGAAATTCGTTCTGCGGTATTTTTTTGGCATATTCGGAAGTATTTTGGCTCTATGAAAGCCTAGCATGCCAATCAGAAGCACCAAAGAGAAAAAACATCTCCTTGTTAACCCTACGCAATCCAAGGCAGGGTCTCCATCCACCTCACTCTCTCGTGGAAGCGTTCCTGCGACTTTAAAAAAGACAGCGTCGCCGATTCCCTCCGCAACAACCAGCCGCAAGTCGCCATTCATTCAGCTGAGTAGTCTTAAACGGACAAGAGCAGTAGGTCAACAGATCACCAAAACTATACAGATGGCTCTGAAAGAATTCCTCGCCGTTTCCGACAAGTTGTATCAGTTTGAGGCGAGAATCCAGTCTGCTCCTGACACATCGCTTTTCACACTTAAAGTGCGACTCGATCAAGTTTGCTCGCTGTGGGCAAAGGTCGAGTCCGAGTGTGCACTAAGGCTCTTTGTCAAGGTGAAGCTAGCTTCGATGACAAATAGGTAATGAAAGCCAAATATGACGCTTGCTACTCAGTCTATGAACGCTGTGCAGCTCGTCTCAACGAACAAATTGGGCGGGCCAGTCAAGCAGCTGCTGCTCCTCTGCAGGTTATGGCCAACGTTTCATTTCGAAGGTGCCGGTTGCCTCAACAATCCAAGACTAACTCCTGTTGAGAAATTGTTTCATCTCAACGTCAAAACCGATGGCGATGCGAAAGCAAATGTTGCAAAGTCACCTCTTACCAATGATGGTTTCGCATCTGCCTGGGTGGCTTCAAGCAAGAGATTTGAAAAAAAGAGGCTCCTAGTCAATAGACAGCTGAAAATCCTTTTCAGCCTGTCCGAGTCTGGAGCTGCTCTTAAAGAGTTGCAAAGCACTATCCAAAGCTGACTAACAACTCTAGAGCACTCGAATATTTCCACCGAGAGTTGGGATTGCCTATTGATTTTCTTGTGCTCTTCCAAATTGCCGCGCTTAACGTTGGCACTGTGGGAGCAGTTGCTCGCCAACAAGTCCGAGATTCCGCTTTGTTGCGAGATGAATCTCTCCCTTAGCGAAAGGTACCGTACCTTAGAGTCCATCGAAAATGTGAAGCCAGCTTCTCAAGCTGGAATCTCCACGAGACCATCTGCCGTCAAGAGTCATCCGACGACTCAAAAGAAAGTACACTCTTTCAAAGCAAAAGTGGCTCCGAAGTGTAGTACCTATGATCTCTGATCCAAAGAGAATCACCCTGTACGGTTGTTTCCCCGAACTACATCAAGCAGAATAAGTTGTGCCTCAATTGCTTTTCAAGAGGGCACCAGCTTCGCGAGTGTCCTAGCACTCATAGCTGCTACATGTGCAAGGCGCGTCACAATACGCTGCTTCATCGCTGCTACCAGTCCCAACTCGCAGCTTTCAATGCAGTCCACTCCATCTCTGCAGCAATCGAACGTACAGAATTTCTTCGCCACTAACACTCAAGTGTTGTTAGGCATGGCGATGATCAACATAGCGCATTTGGGGGTTAACTATGCTGCCCGTGCGTTGATCGATTCTGGTTCCGAAGCAACGTTCATTTCCAAATAGCAATTTGACAGAATCAAGCTGCTATTCAAAAATGTCCAAGCTGAAGTTTCCGGTGTCATTTCTACATAGCGCCGATGAGTCGGCCGAGGATAAGACTTCCGCCTACGTGTTACCAAAGTTAGCTGGTAACCTTCCATCCTGTTCTTTTGGCGACTGTGTCCTGCAAGATCTATCAAACCAAAGCCAAACAGCACGACAACAAAGGTTCGTGTTGTCTTTAATGCTTCCTGTAAATCCACGAATGGTCTCAGTCTCAACGACGTCCTTCATCCTGGTCTGATCCTACAGTCTAACCTGACCATTCAGATCTTGAAATGGCGTCTCGTCCAGTATGTAGTCGTCCAGTCCTCCGATCTGTGTTTCATGTCGTGGCGTGTCATATGGACGTTATTAACCGGTAGTTTCCATTTCCGATTAGTTTCGTTCCAGATTTATTTGTATTGCTTAATCACCATGGCACCTAGGTACGCACGTGCGCTGGAAAGCAGTCACCCATGGGGGTGACTGGTCTGCTGGCCGAAAACAGTCGAACCAGGGAGAATTCGTCCGACGACGAGGATGATTCACTACGCGGTGATGCCATGGTGCCTGTGTTGGTGGAAAAGAACAAAAGAAAGAAGAAGAGAGGAACAAAAAAAACACGGCTTCGGATGAGAATAAGGAGATACGTGCATAAGCAAAAGGCCACAGGATAGTGGATGACAGCACAGGAAGAAAAACAGGATGAGGCGAGTGAATGTGCAGTTGTACGGCACATCGCTCATCGTACGATAATGAGGCAGACGCTCTTGCACGCCCGCAGGACCGGAGGAATGGGTTCAAGTTAAGGATATCGCTTGAACCCTGTATGCGTCGTTGATTAAGAAGGGAGTCAAACTCCCTCGGAAATGCCCTTTGTTGGGCTTGGGTGGTAAGTTTCTCCTGAACCTCTGCTAGCTCCTGGCTGCTGACCATTTCAGGAAATGTCGTTTTTGGGTTACGACAGCGCTGCGCAAAACGACGCACATACGCGATTATTCTGAGCGCTCGATCAAACTTCGAGAAGCGTTCGAGGAAGTCCCCACAGAAGACCTGTGCGCCATGACACTCGACCGCGCGACACTCGACCTCAGTGTCGAGCCCAACCACTGATGTGGGCCACTGGGCCTCGGGTTGCTATAGGCATTCAGGCCCTTGCCACCAGAGACGGCTAGCCAGCAGCTCCTGAGGTGAGACGCCACGGCTGGCCAAGTCGGCAGGATTATGCTCGGAGCGAACATGGTTCCAGGTGCCGTTGACAGAGTGGATAGACAGACTGTTAGCTACGAAAGTGGTCCATTTGCAGGGCTGCTTGTCTAGCCATGCTAGCACGATAGTGGAGTCAGTCCAGAAGTACACTCTGGACTCTGGAACTGGGGGATGTGGGAGGAGAGCGGTTGACAACTCTGACAACAAATGAGCTCCACACAGATTTAAACGTGTTAGTGAGACCTTTTTAATGGGAGCTACCCTGGTCTTGGCTGCTATGAGGTTGATGGAAACTTGTCCGGCAAACTCGACTCGGGCGTAAATAGCGGCGCCATACGCGCGTTGGGAGGCGTCGCAAAAGCCATGGAATTGGACCTGTGCGCCGGGTTGGAAATTAACCCACCTTGGAATTCTAATATCCCGTAAGGAAGGATAATTCTCAAGGAACCCCTGCCAACGGTGCACAAGTTCTGCCGACAGCGAATCATCCACCCAATCATCGAAAAGCTTGGCTATCTGGGATAGCACTTCTCTTTTTGTGAAAGATGGTTTAGACACTATCTCGGAGGTGACAAAGAAAAATTCGTCAGTGGTAGCTTGCCATCGAATGCCAAGTGTTTTAGCAACACTAGCCTCTTCGATCTCGAGGAAATCAGCACAGAGCAAATGGTCCTTTGGAATCCTCTTTAACACATCCTTTGTGTTAGAGGTCCACTTTCTTAAGGGGAACCCGGCACTTTCAAGCGCTGATCGGAGTTCCTCTATAGCGGATAGCGCATGCTGATTTGTGTGAGCACCTGCGAGGACATCATCCACGTACATGTAGTTTGAGATAATGTCGCTAGCAAAAGGGTACTGGCTGTGGACATCACGCGTTAGCTGATGCAAAACACGGATAGCCAAGTACGGTGCACAATTCACACCAAAGGTGACTGTGTTGAGCTCATAGTCGCCTAATCTTTCGTCCTTTGTACGAAATAGCAACCTTTGGAACGGGGTGTGTTTGGGGTCTACGAGTATCTGCCGGTACATCTTAGTGATGTCGGCATTGAAGACTACTCGAAAGAACCTCCACTTCAAGATCTGGATGGTTAGATCTGATTGGAGATTGGCCCCGTGTGCAAGATGTCATTGAGACTCTTGCCGTTGGACGATTATCATTTCTCAGGAATTGAGCTAGAGTAGTGGCCCTTGAATGGCGTAGATCCATGTGACTAGGATCACTGCATGTCGATCTGCGAACTCTCATAAAATTTGGGGTCGGCCAAATGGAGTTTTGGCAGATTGTCAAGTATTGTTTGCGGAACTGTAGTGGAGGGCAGATTTCCCGCCAAATGCGGGAGGACGTACGCTGACGCCTCGATCTGCATATCGGAAGATATTGGGGAGCCAATTTGGAAATGGCAAAACTTGCTGGGCTGCTATAGTTTGAGTCAGCCCAGAAACTTGCGCTTGCACGGAAGTGTAAGGCTTATTTAAGCGTCTGAAGAGCTTTTCGGAATGAATGGGATGATGTGGGATGGAGTGGACTGTATATTTTGGGATGCGACTGTCGGGGTCTGGTTGGCACGATGCAGAAGAGTGTGATGGCGACCCTTACACGTAAAGCAACTGTGCGCACTAGTGCACTCACCCAGGATATGGCCACACGCGAAACAGTTCAGACACAGCTTCTGTTGCTTTATGTGAGCAACCCTTTCGCTGACGCTCATTTGCAGAAAGAGTGGACATAAGCGAATGGGATGGTTCTCTCTTGAGCAGAGCTTGCAAGATTGAGTCTTGGATGAGACTCTGTTCTCGAAAGAGTTGACCTTGCGAGCTGGTTTGGAAGCGGCCTGAGCACCTGTACTCGGTTTCACTTCCTCAATCGCTTCGAGGGTGCGATAACGCTCTAAAAGGAAGGCGTTCATGTCCTACCATGAAGGAATATCACTCTTCCTTAATATGGACTGCTCCTAGAGAGAAAGGGTCAGCTTCGGCCATTTGGAAGAACACAGGAAGACTAGGATGCAATCCCAGTTTTCCGTGTTCACTTTGGAATGTTCCAAAGCCGTTAAGCAGCATTGGATTGTGCTCTGCAGCTCATGAATAGGCGAACCAGATTCTTGCCCCACAACGGGCAAGTTAAACAGGACCTTCAGCTGACTGTTTACGAGTAAACGCTTATTTTCAAAACGTTCAGTCAAGCTGGACCAAGCTGATTGGAAACCTTCATTGGTCAAAGGAGATTTTGACACAATTGAATGTGCTTCACCGCTGGTCTTGGCGTTGAGATGAAAGAGTTTCTCAACTTCCGACAGTCGGCCATTATTGATGTAAATGGCAGTAAACAAATCCCGGAACGTGGGCCAACGAGTGTAATCGCCTCCGAAAACCTCTGTGTCGCACGGAGGCAAACGGCAACCAGGCGAATACTGAATGGCGGGAGTTTGGATTTGAGGACGAGCGCGTGCGGAGGCACACTCAATTTGCTCGCTCAATTCTGCTGCACACCGATCGTAGACGGAATAGCAGTAATCATACTTGGCCTGCATGGTTGTGATGTCATCTATTGCCATTTGCTCGGAAATGACACTAGAGCAGGCCTCGTATTCTCTTTCGACCTTTTCCCATAAGGCACGTACTTGGTCCCGTCGGACCTGGCATGTTTAAAGCAAAGGAATATCGCCATTTGGAGTGTTAATTTTCGCCTCTATTTGACTGAGGCGATCTGTCACAGCGATGAGCTTGACCAAAGCTGTTTCGACTGCGCTCTGTGCCATCTTTTCGTGCGAACGAGTGACGACTGGGCGGTGTCTTTGGGAAGCAGTTGAAACTGTGGGCTTTTGTTCGCAGGAAGGTCGAGTAACCAAAATTGCCGGCTTCGACTTTGCACCACGAAGTGCTTGAGTGTTAGCTTTTGCAAGAGAGGTTGGCGAAACGCTGGAAACCCGAGTGGACACCTCTTTTTTCGCTTTCGAAAGAACAGGTGAGACGCTGGATGAGCGAGAAGTTGCCAGTGGTGGCGATACTGCAGCTCTAGCAGTGCTTGTCGAAGGAATTAACAAACGAGCTTTGCTTTTCTCCTCTTTGCCCACTGGCATACTCTAATTTCGAAATGTAGGCGCCTTTAAAAGCAGTTGACCAAAGTAGTCAGGTCAAAAAAACACAAAGAATTCGACAATATAAGTCAAGAATAAAAAAAAGAGGAAGACGATAAACGCTGATGACGCGTACACGCTGTGCCAAAAAAAAGGAAACAAAAAAGGAATAAATATAAATAGACCAGACTTGGAGAACGAGAAAAAAAAAGCGAATTAAAAATTGTATTATTTTGTTTTTAAATAAAAGAAATGAAAGAAATTATCGTCTGGTATTGATTCTATTCATTTAAATGTTCTTTGTGCCTTTTTTTTATAAAGGCGGAACAGTACCGTGTAAACACTGTGATAGGTACCAGTGAACCAGTGTTCACGAACTGGCACCACTGTTGAAAAATATCCAATCGCCACTAACGAAAACGGCGGCACAACAAAGGCAGTGAGATTAAAATTTAATATAATATAAATGTTTGTGGCCGCGGATAAATTTAGTGGCAACGGACAAATAGAATGATGGTAACAAAAAAAAAACAAATATAAAACAAGTAAGAAAGCTACAGTCGAGAGTGGTCGACCGTATGATACCCGCAACCCATTTCGAGAGAAAACAAAATACTTAAATGATATTTTAACAAAAAATATACCAAAGAAAATAGTGAAACTTGTTTTTTTAATATATTTGAAAATAGCGGGTAAACATCTATAACACCGACGTGGTCACACTGTCAACTAAACAAACAAAGCGCGAGCAGCTGCAGGTGAATTTTGCATATAAAATTGATTCTTTAATAACTTACTTGTTTTTCAATCGATCTCAACCAAATTCACAGGAATCATAGAGAATATAATTATTATTATGCACACTAAAATTCAATGCTCCAGGTCTTTTATTACGGCACTTACAGGCTTTTGGGGGCGTAAAGGGGCGTGGCATCCAACTTTTGAAATAAACTTGATCTGCGTAGGATCTATAAGAGCAATGTCCCCAAATTTGGTAGCTCTAGCTCCTATAGTCTCTGAGATCCAGGTGTTCATACAGACGGACAGACGGACATGGCTATATCGTCTCGGCTGATGACGCTGATCAAGAATATTTATACTTTATGGGGTCGGAGATGCCTTCTTCTGCCTGTTACATACATTTTCTGTTGGCACTAAGTTGTAATACCCTTCTACCCTATGGGTAGCTGTTATAAAAAGTGCTGGCGCATATGTATGTACATATGTATATACGCTCCGCTGGATAAGTGTTGCGCTATAGAGAGAGAATAAAAGGTGTGTAATATGATAAATCTACGATCCATGTTGAAAAAATAATAATATTTGTTATGATATATTAAAATAAAACACGGACGATAAATGCGCGGAGTTTGCAGTCTCTTTTTTTTGTGTTTTATTAATGTTGTTTGAGCTCGTCAGCTTGCTCAAAACATTGGCCGCGTATGTATGTATATAACACTTTACGTACTTATTTATGTATGCCAATTGCTCAGCTGCTGATAGGCTTTGAACGTGGTTTCTTTGGAAAGAAAATATATGTATGTATGTGGATTCGACAGTGCTTTATGTACAACTATATATTACATATAGTTTGTGAATAGGATTTTCATACATATGTAATATATTGCTGCACATTACCTAAGTCGCTTGCACCTGTATACATACACAAGTACATATGTGAGTGAAAAAAAAAATGGAGTTAATTTATACGCGGCCGGATTGCGGACACAGGCAACGGTAAATATTTCTTTTATATAGCAAATAAAACTTGCGAAAATAAATTGAAACAAGTAAGAAAGCTACAGTCGAGAGTGCTCGACCGTATGATACCCGCAACCCATTTCGAGAGAAAACAAAAAGCTTAAATGATATTTTAACAAAAAATATACCACAGAATATACAGAAATATGTTTTTTTTGTATATACATATTTATAAGAAATCCATTAAATACCGACATGGTCACACTGTCAACTAAACAAACAAAGCGCGAGCAGCTGCAAGTGAATTTTGCAGATAAAATTGATTCATTAATAACTTTCTTATTTTTCATTCGATCTCAACCAGGAATCATTGAGAATATAATTATTATTATGCATACCAAAATTCAGTGCTCTAGGTCTATTATTACGGCATTTCCAGTTTTTGGGGGCGGAAAGGGGCGTGGCAAAAATCTGAAACAAACTTGATCTGCGTAAGAGCTACATTAATACTGTCACCAAATTTGATATCTCTAGGTCATTCACACACTTAAAACGTCCATATGCATTGGGCACAACAAATTTTGATATTTTGATAAATAATTTAACGAATAACTTTTGTTCAACTTATCCGATTTGTACCAAAATTACAGGGTATATTAAGAGTGTCAAGCGCAGATGGGTTACCAAATAACACATCATTACACAAAGAACTTTTGGAGTTATATGCAATTTATAGTACATAAAAAACAAGTAAGAAAGCTACAGTCGAGAGTGCTCGACCGTATGATATTTTAACAAAAAATATACCAAAGAATATAGTGAAACTTGTTTTTTTGTATATATTTGAAAATAGCGGGTAAAAATCCACAACACCGTTATGGTCACACTGTCAAGTAAACAAACAAAGCGCGGGCAGCTGCAAGTGAATTTTGAATATGAAATTAATTCTTTAATAACTTCCTTGCTTTTCATTCGATCTCAACCAAATTCACAGGAATCATTGAGAATATAATTATTATTATGAATACCAAAATTCAATGCTCTAGGTCTTATATTACGGGTTTTACAGGCTTTTGGCGGCGGAAAGGGGCGTGGCATCCAACTTTTGAAATAAACTTGATTTGCGTAGGGAATGCAGGAACCTTTGTACCAAATTTAGTGTCTCTACGTCTTATAGTCTTTGAGATCCAGGTGTTCATACAGATAGACAGACGGACAGACGGACATGGTTGTATCGTCTAGGCTGTTGACACTGGTCAAGAATATATATACTTTATGGGGTCGGCGATGGCTCCTTCTGCCTGTTACATACATTTTCTGTTGGCACTAAGTTATAATACCCTTCTACCCTATGGGTAGCGGGTATAAAAAGGTTCTAATTGTAGAGTCGGCAGAAGTGGACCAAGAATATGGCGGAACGAAAATGGCGGACTTTACGGACAGAAGGTATGAATTTTTCAATTTGATGAGAATAATTTGCACTTATCTTGCTGATCTTCGTAGATGCTGGAACGGGGGAGATAGTGAGATCATGATAGTGGAGACTTCCAGGAGATGTTGAGAGCACCGGGACTTTTGAGTGCTTTTTCTTTGAGTGAGCGCATTGAGTGGTTTTCACTCGATGGAGTGGAAAAAGAAACCGAGTACCACTCACAATGCGCTCACATCAACATAAAGCATGAAAAGTATCTTAAATTGTTGAAGTCAAACGAGTCCTAGGATTCATTAAATGTGGATGAAAATTTAAATTTAGTTAAATATTTTGTGCGATTGGAGCACACTAAGCGACTTTCTGCATTGTACATTAATTATTACATCTCCCACTACGCCGTAAGCATGTATAATTTATTTATTTCCCGGAGCTCAGTACAACACGTCTTCAAAATTGAATATAAAGAATGGCGCATGGCACACGTGTACTTTCTATATTGGAATCCAGAGTGTCTGAGGAATAAGTCTATGCCAAGTAAAATATAAGAAAAATTAATTAATCTATTAGAGATATCGGAAATATCAGAAATTTTAAATAAATGCAAGAATGACGATTTACATTGACATTAAATTTATTATTTACTAATTAATTAATTAACATTTACTTATACTTAAATAAATACAATAAACTAAACCGTGGTTAAGAAGATGAGTCAAACCGACATTCGTAAGCAAAGGCAACGTAAGCTGGACGATCGCCGGCTATCTTTGCAACGAAACAAACCGTATTTCCATTTTGTTGCCGAACCAACCAAAAATTCTGCTGACGCAAAAATGCAGCGGTCATTTACCCCCAAACCCGACGAACGAACTCTTGCATTTATCAAGTGAGCGACCTCGTTTATACTCTCGAGCGTTACCTTCTCAGTGCGCAGAACCGTCTGATAAGCCAGGCTGCAATGGACTAAGAGACCTGCTCTTATCTACAGTGACCTACACAACAGTCTCTCTAACTACTGCCACACCAACAACAACATCAACTGCAACGGTATCGGCCCTTTACAAATCATCGATAAAAACAAACACAACTAATACAAATAACGACTGCTGCGTTGCCAATAAAACAAAAAACGTAAGTACTGGCCCGCTTGTGCAGACTGGAATTGATCGATACATTCAAATTAAACGAAAGTTAAGCCCTTCAAACTCGAATGCAAAAATTACACGTAGCTGTTCGATGAAATTAAGTTCAAATTAAGTCGGAAGATCATTATAGAGTATTATCGAAGCATCTAAACGTCAATAAAATAATTAAAAAGTTACAGTCGAGTGTGCTCTAACCACTGCGCCACCAAACAACTTTATGTAAGGTGTTCTAATAAAAATAAAGTACCCATTACTTGTTTTACGGGTTTTTCTTTAGCATTTGCGAGGTACCCATTACTTATTTTACGGGTTTTTCTTTAGCATTTGCGAGGTTTGCGGCATACTTTACCTGCATTTTTTTTCCATTTTAAATTTGTTGTAGTATTAAGCAATTAATAATAGTGTTTTCAAATATGAGGGATAAATGATATATTTGTTGGCTTATATATTCATGAGATTATACAAGATTTCACTCAAATTTTCACGAAACGTTCGCGCTGGGCTACTTAATTAGAGATCAATATATCACAGCTAAAGCTATACTGCAACAGCTTTAAAGTATTTTTTTTTGTAGTGCGAAAGTCTTTCGGATCTTTCATCTCTCATTATCTACTCTATCATCCAAGAACCGTAGATCGACCGGCTGGATTGATTTCACACAAAACCGCATATTGGTCTAAATCCTGTGATCAACCTTAAAGCTGACATCGACAACTTTGTCAACGCACTGGAGTCCGCCTCTGTCACCGCTGCTCGCATTTCAACTCAAACTGCACAACCGCCTTACATTCAAAAGGCGACAAATCAACAAATCGAGCAGCTCATACTCAAAAAGCAACGCCTACGACGGGAATGGCAGTCTCATAGGTCGCCATAAGCATGACAAAACGTTAAAGCAACAAGAAACAAATACCCAACGCTGCTATATAGAGCAGTTATCAACATCTTCAGAAAAACACACTCTGTGGAGAGTTTATCCAACCATATGCTCACCGACAGAAATTGTGACGCCTATAAGAAACGCAGTAGGCGGCTGGGCTCGCAGTGATGAAGATAGAGCACACAATTGCCTTGTCGTACAGATATAAGCTTATATCATTCTTATCCAAACTCTTTGAAAAATGCGTGCTGACTCAGATAAATTCATTTCTAAGAATCCATACTAAAATCCCATCACACCAATTTGGTTTTCGTGAAAAAACATGGAACTATCAAGCAGGTTAAACGCATAACTTCTGAAGTACGAATCGCATTCGTAAATCGAGAAATTGGACTGTAATATTTTTGAGTAAGCATGATAATAAGCTTATTGGTCTATACGAAGAGGTAATTTTGTAATCTTTGTCAGGTTTCGGAATCTCTCTGGAAAGTGGCCAAGCCTTGTAATAGCTTTGGAAAGCTGGGTGAAATGCAAACTGCATAATATGGAAACTCAATAATCATTTTTGGCGTTATTTGGTCGGAGCCTGGTGATTTTTTCGAATCCAGTTGATTTTTGATGACATGAGCGATTTCGTTTGGTCAAAATTTCATTGGCTCACATGGAAGCGGTAAGTGCTGCTGAAGTGCGGAAGGTGCTGTGCAAATGTTCTGGCTCTGTCTATAGGTTCTGAATATACATAGGTAGTTGCTAGATCCTTGTAGCGGTGTTGCTTAATTCGGTTTCTAATCTTCTAATCTGTTCATACGGACAGACAGACGGACAGACGGACAGACTGACAGACGGACAGACGAACATGGCTATATCGTCTCGGCTGTTGACGCTGATCAAGAATATATATACTTTATGGGGTCGGAGATGCCTCCTTCTGCCTGTTACATACATTTTCTGTTGGCACTAAGTCATAATACCCTTCTACCCTATGGGTAGCGGGTATAAAAACAAGTTTTAGTATATTTGGTATGTTTTTTGTTAAAATATAATTTCATTTTTTTGTTTTTTCTCGAAATGGGTTGCGGGTATCATACGGTCGAGCTCTCTTGACTGTAGCTTTCTTACTTGTTTTTTCACACAAACGGCGAAAAATCGTGAGCAGAAACAAATTTTCGCTGCCAATTTGTTGCAATTATAGATTCACGTCTTCCAAAGTAAGCGGCCAAAGATCAGAAAAAAGTGTTTTCTTATTTATTATTTTTTCCAACTGTGGTATGCTTACTTTTTTACTGCGAAAAATGATTAACTTTTGTGACTTCAAAATATTAAAAAAACCTTACTCTTTTTTGCTAATCTTTCAGTTCATAGGTTACTTGAATTCTAATTCTTTGCTACATCCTGTCATAAACTATTTCTCTCATTGTAAAGAATATGCGTCAAACGTGCGGTGACTCCTCGAACTAAAAGTTCTTGAAGAACTTGACCGGTAAGAATAATCCCAAGGACCAACCTATTTGTTATAGTTGCATAGTGGGTGCGCCCATAGGCCATACATCAAAAAGTTGCATTGTGATGGATAAGAATATGGTATAAGCCGAGGCGGTTTTCGATTTATGTCTATCATTTTAATTTGTCTATTCAATAATATTCATTGAACATAACATAACATAAGCTAGGGGTATGAATTGTGGCATGTCAATACATGACATGACTGATGGTCCTCCACTTCTAGTATTCTCACCGCTGCCTGCGTCACCTTGCATTCCTGTAGAGCCATCCCCCTCCATTCAGTCTAAAACAAGTAAGAAAGCTACAGTCGAGAGTGCTCGACCGTTTGATACCCGCAACCCATTTCGAGAGAAAACAAAAAACTTAAATGATATTTTAACAAAAAATATACCAAATATATTGAAACTTGTTTTTTTGTATATATTTGAAAATAGCGGATATTAAAATCCATAGCATACCGACATGGTCACACTGTCAACTAAAACAAAGCGCGGGCAGCTGCAAGTGAATTTTGCATATAAAATTGATTCTTTAATAACTTCCTTGCTTTTCATTCGATCGCAACCAAATTCACAGAAATCATTGAGAATATAATTATTATTATGCATACCAAAATTCAATGCTCTAGGTTTTCTATTGCGGCTTTTACTGGCTATTGGGGGCGGAAAGGGGCGTGGCATCCAACTTTTGAAATAAACTTGATCTGCATAGGACCTATAAGAGTACTGTCCCCAAATTTGGTAGCTCTAGCTCTTATAGTTTCTGAGATCTAGGTGTTCATACAGACGGACAGACGGACATACTGACAGACGAACAAACGGACATGGCTATATCGTCTCGGCTGTTGACACTGATCAAGAATATATATACTTTATGGGGTCGGAGATGCCTCCTTCTGCCTGTTACATACATTTTCTGTTGGCACTAAGTTATAATACCCTTCTACCCTATGGGTAGCGGGTATAAAAGCTACTTTAATTAGTGGTGGCAATCGTTCATCCGCGGAACGAACCAAAATTTCTTTAATACCCCCTATTCCAAATGTGTGTATTGAGGAATCGGACGGATCCTCTATTCCTTATTGACCGATTATTGCCTCACCACCTACTGCTCCCAATATTATTGTTAATACTAACACCCCCTTATTTTCTGTTGTGGCTCCGAGAAAGCAGATATTCATTTCTCGATAATCTGCCGATACTTCGTGCGAGTCCATCTCAGCTTATATCGCCACAAAATCCACGGCGTCGGTAGCCATACAAAAATTCAATTTCTCAACTCCTCGGGAAATTGCTTCATTTAAATTAACTGTTCCTTCCGACTCATTTCCGTTATTGTGTGACCCGAGTTTCTGGCCACCTCATATGGTGGTACATGAGTTCAGGCCAAAGAAACGTAGCATCATCCCAGTAAATTTTCAACCTAATATCACCTTAGCTCAAGCTCCTACTGTTAATAAAACTAACACTAATGCGTATCAAAACGTAAGGGGCATTAAATCAAAACTATCTAAAGTCTATCTAGATAGTTTCGGCTTTGAACATAGTATCTTAGTGTTTACTGAAACTTGGTTAAAGCCAGAAATTTCTAACTTATCTCTCTTTAGTAATAAATTTACGTCATACAGATGTGACCGTTTGTCTAGAATTGGTGGTGGTGTTCTTATTGCTGTTGATTCTGATCTTAAATCGGAATTAATCTGCTCGGAGTCCGGCATTGAATTTGTCGCCATTAAGACAACGTTTGGTCAAACTTCAGCCTATATCACTTGTTCGTACATTCCACCTCAATCTGATATTTCTGTTTATTTTCAACACTTATCTATTTTAAAGTCTATATCCTCTAAACTTCTAGATAGCGAGTCTTTGTTTGTGCTTGGTGATTTTAATTTACCAAATATATCTTGTAGTTCCTGAAGATTCTTATCATCCAACTTTAAAGTTGTCAATTGAACTACCGGTTTCTGAGCATATTGACATACCTAAGCCAGTAAATAGACCACTGTGTTTTAAAAAGGCCAATTTTTATAAATTAAATGACCTCATCGTAAATTATGATTGGTCTCTTTTTCATGATTCCATTAATTTAGAAGGTGCATTGACTATTTTTTATAATACGCTAAAAAAATTTTTTATCCAGTGTGTTCCTCGTAGATATCCATTGAAGTCTAATAGGCCACCTTGGTTTTCTCGGGAATTAAGTGGATTAAAAAACCTAAAGTTACGATATTTCAAAAAATTTCAACGCACAAGAAATTCTTCTGATTTCGCGCGATATGCTATTGCTAATTCGAATTTTGTTTCACTTAACACCCAACTTTACAATATTTATCTGCGGCGGTGTCGGTTACAGTTTGCTCAGAATCCTAGACAGTTCTATAATTTTGTTAACTCTAAGCGAAAATTTTCTTCACTACCTTCCTCAATTTCATTTCAAAATAAGACTGCATGCAGTGATCAGGGCGCTGCCGATCTGTTTGCAGACTTCTTTCAATCTACTTACTCAATTGACAGCTACTCACCTCATATATCTTATCCCTATAACTTGCAAAAGTCTAACTTTATTCCTGAGCCTGTGATCACTGAATGCTCCGTTTTAAGCGAACTCAATCAAATAAAACCTGTATTTTCACCCGGTCTAGATGGTATTCCAGGCTGTGTCCTTAGGTATTGTGCGGAATCATTACATAAATTATTTATTATGTCTGTTGAGTCTGCCTCTTTCCCGGCGATATGGAAGGATTCATTCATAATCCCCTTGCATAAAAATGGTTCGAAACATAACGTTAATAATTATAGAGGTATTTCCAAATTGTCCGCTATACCGAAACTCTTTGAGAAAATTATCATCTCAACTTACTATTTTTGTAGATCTATTGTCTCTCCCTTCCAGCATGGTTTTGTGAAACAGAGATCTACGACTACTAAACTCTTGGAGTTTTCTTCACTAGTGATCAAAGGTTTTCAGAATAAGTTGCAGACTGATGTTATTTATACTGACTTTAGTAAAGCTTTTGACTCTGTTAACCATTTCCTTTTAGTTAAAAAATGAAACTTGATTGGATATCCATATCATTTTCTGTTATGGGTATCTGACTATCTTAATAATAGAGCTCAAACAGTAATATTTAAATCCGCAACTTATAAACCTGTCTTTGTAACCTCAGGTGTTCCTCAGGGTAGTCATCTCGGTCCTCTTCTTTTTAACCTTTTCATTAACGATCTTCTCAATGTCATTTTAAATTCTAATATTTTAATGTATGCTGATGATGTCAAGGGTTGCCTAACTTATAATAATATAGCTTCTAACTCTCTATTGCAAGCTGATCTTGATCGTTTTTATTCCTGGTGTAAAAGTAATTATCTACTACTAAATTGTTCGAAATGTAAGGTTATGACGTTTTACAGAAACTCCGCTAACATCAGTAATTATACTCTTAATATGCTACCTCTGACTAGAGTAGACGATGTGAATGATTTAGGAGTTCTTCTAGACCATAGGCTAAAGTTTGACAAACACATTTCAATTACTGTCACAAAGCGACTCAAGTTCTTGGGTTCATCAAGCGATGGGCAAAGGAATTTGATGACCCTTATACGACAAAGCTTCTTTTTGTTTCGCTTGTCCGTCCCATTCTGGAATACGGTTCTTGTATTTGGTCACAATACTCAAATCATAAAAATCTTATCGAGTCTGTACAAAAGAAATTTCTGCTTTTTGCGTTGGGAGGCTTTAACTGGGTTTCAGGTATTGACTTACCCTCTTATAATAGTAGACTTCTTTTACTTAATCTGCCCTATTAACTAATCGTCGTAGCATGCTTGGGGTTATGTTTATAGTCAAACTACTAAAGGGTGAAATTGATTCTCCCTACCTTCTTAGGCATATAAACCTTTCTGTCCCAGTTAGACATACACGTAACTTCACACCTTTATCCCTTAACCTATGTACAACTAACTATTCTAAGCATGAACCTTTTCGAGTTCTCTGTGCTGACTACAACAGACTCTACTGTGTTTTCAACGCCGATGCATCTCTTATAAATATTAAAAATTGTATTCTATCATTCTTAGCTAACAATAATTAGCAACTAAAATGGTGTTGGAAATTAAAACAAAAATTTAATACTAGCTAACTAACCTACCATCTGACCTGATTGGGTTTTTCCTGGGTTTTCCCCAATCCATGCAGCGAATGCTGGGTTAGATTAATATTGCTTAAGATTTAAAATTTTAATTTTAATAACATTTTTTTTTTTTTTTATTTTAAACTATAAAAATATTTTTAATCATAATGTTACTCTTTTAGTCATAATTATATTAATTTCTTCAATGTCGACTGTTCATAGTCGACTTTAAATAAAATAAAATAAATAAATAAATAAATGACAATGACACCTTTAACTTCCCTTTTTTATATTTTGTACAACACCTTTTCAAGCAAGGGGTACAGTCGAGCATACATGTCCATTGCTTCGAAGTATGTTAAATGGAATAATATTAGCATTTCGTCAACATTAGACTAGATGATTCATGCTCATTCGTATCAAGAATACTTGGAAAGAAAAAGAACAGCTTGGCCAAAATTATATTTGCTTCACTGGGTTTGTCGTCGTCGCCGTAATGACTCTCCACTACAGATATAATTAAAAGCAATGTGCAGTCGCATTACAGTAAATTTAAACTGCTAGCTTACGTAATATGAAAACTTATTCGTCATGAAAATTGATTTTAGAATTTTTATTTTATTGAAATATTTCACTGTTCAATCGATACACTGGGAAATTTAAGCACATGACGATGCAATGGAAGTATGGCCAAACATGTTCAGGGTGCGCTCGCATTTCTTTTGATTATTCGGAATCGACAGCTTTAGCACAAGTCTTGATTTTCAAAATCTTGATCAAAATATGGCGTACGCGCTCAGAACTAATCCGTGCGGCATATGCTAGCTCGTACTATTTCACAATCTGGATGAAGCAATATTTGACGTCATAATCAGAGAGTGAATTACACACCTATTATTTATCCAACTTTTCTTTTGTTTTCTTCGTCGTTTTGCATATAAAGAATATAATTTATAAGAAATTCAAATTGTTTCCCATACTAAAATGGTGTCAACGATAATCAACCGTCAGAATAAAGCTAAGCGCTGTATCAATCAAAAATTTGTCATTTCTTTATAAATAACATATGAATTGGCTACAATGCAGCTTTTTTTATTATGGCGGTCAAGGATGTTACTTTTCAAACTACCTTGTATTTTATGAACAAATGTTAACGTTTTGTTAGTCTCAGATAAAGAAGATTCAATAAATAAAAAATAACGAAAATATTTTTAAAACAAATCCTTAGTCCTAGGAGGAGGTCATCATACCAAGGCGTCAAGTGAGACGAATACAAAAGAGTTAAATGACAACAGCAAATCACGGCAAAGTAGAGCACAGACCCGATACAAAATGTTACCCTGTGAGTTGAAACAGCCCAATGACGTAACCGTAATGCGGGTACTTTTCTTTTTGAGGTCAGATGCCTACAATACATGGGCAGACACACGAGTACGCACACTTGTAAATACTCAAACATACATTTCTATGCACTTGTAAGTGTATGCATCAAAATTGAACTCCAAAAGAGAACAGTAAAAAAAATGTAGTTACATAAAATAGAGAATATAAATATACATAACTAGATAAAAATATACCGATTGGTACAGGAAATCCTACATTGGTATATAGTAAAAATGGGCCATAACGAACTTAAATCGAATAATGAATTAAATCTATTGTCGAATAACCAACATTATCATAAGTTATAGAGTTAATAAAGATTGATAAACTAATCTGATAGCCAATGTTTTTTTTCTTTATTTTTATCCGCGTTGAACGCATAGGAATGTAACTGTACCAACTTTGAGTTGCAAGTTATGTGGTGGAAATCCTGGTAAGTCCAGAGAGTTCAAAAACTCTGTTGGATAATTTACTACATCATCGGGATTTGTTATGGAATCAACGGATCAGTGCGTGTACATCATTATTCTTTGCGGCAAGAATTGCTCGTTGACTCAACCGAGCGTAATTCTGATAATTCTCACTAATGTTTGGGAAAACATTTTCAATAAGTGCTAATTGAGAGTCTACAAATTGGCAAAAGTCGTTGGTAAAAGTAATTAATCCAGATGTCGCATCAACTTGTGCAGCACTTTGATCATTTTGAAGTTAAACTCTCATATTAGTGGTTAGCGATAATGTTTATACGTTATTCCATAAAGATGATGCCTTCGGGCAAGCATTCAATTCATCTGCAGGCCTTCCACGGGGAATTACTGGCAACGTTTGCCTGAAATCGCCTACCAACAATATCATCAAGCCGCCTTCAGTGTGAAGTTAAGTGCTTCAAGTGATTTCTTATGTGCCCTTGTGCACTCATCCCAAACAATAAGCTTGCATTGCATCAACAATTTTCCCATTGCACTGGATCGGGAAATATTGCAATTGTGTTTAAATTGTGTGGCAACTTAAGCGAAGAATGTGCAGTACGACCACCATCTAGAAGAGTCGCCGCAATTCCAGATGATGCTAACGCCAAAGCTATGTCACATCTTGATCGAATAGTGGCCAAAATCAATGAAATAACAAATGTTTTCTCTGTTCCTCCAGGTGCGTCCATGAAGAATAGACCACCAGTATTGTTGTCCATTGCTTGCATTAATGTTTCGTATAGTTGTTTTTGCTGTTCATTCAGCAACGGCACATTATTTCGAACGAATTCCTGCAATGTATCAACATTGTATTGCAGCTCTCGACTTAATTCTTTTTTGAATGCATCGTGCATCGATCGATTTGGCGCAATCATTCCTACTTCAATCAGTAGCTTGTTTGCAATAGTCAAGCATTGACCCTCAATCAGAATCAATCCTTCATTGTAGATTTCATCGGTTATTTGGATGTTGGGATTATTCGTTTGAATTCACAAGCGATGCAAGATATCTTTCCATATGTCGTCTTTGTATTTGTTACACAACTGAATTGGTTGTGAAGGAAAACATGTGGTGATGATAATAGCGAACAGCGTTCGTATTTGGTACGCATTTGATGAAACAACTGAACCCGGTCGATGCGATGGCGCTGTATGTAAAAAAAATGATTTTCCCGCTTTCCTGTTGAAATAAAATATGATTTTCCCGCTTTCCTGTTTGCTTCTTTATTTGCTATAAACCTCACGGAGCCCGAGACCTTTCCAACGAATGCAAAACCGTGGAAATCGGTTCGTGCGTTCTGGAGTTATAGCGTCAGGAAGGAAAACCCGACTTATTTTTATATAGTAGATTGATATTGAACCCAGTCCAACATCTAAAGTTCTGGTCTACGAAAGTTTTTTTGCTAGTAAACATTATATCTCTTACGTGCATTTCACCTCATACAATTTTGAGACGAACACAATCACTGGTCACAAACACTTATTTTGTAGTTAAATACATATTTCCAGGACCCTAGACAGTTGCGAAATTTGCCGCCCCCAGCTTATCAATTGAAACTTTTACGTCTGGATTTTTGGAAAGCGAATTCATTGATAATTTTATCACAATCTAAAGACATAAGTAAATCTGACTCTATAGTTAACAAAGCAAGCGTTCAATCGTTCCGCAGCCAGTGTTAATCTTTAGTAGATTTTCACTCTCCTCAGTACGAAAAATGTACATTCAGCGCTACAATTTGATACGGGTGTACAAACAAGCATTCGGTATGCTATTTAAATACTGTGTGGAGCTCATTGTTTCTCAGATTGTTTAGCAAATCAAGAGGAGAATTTTTTTCTACATTCTTTCAAACGCAATAATTTTTTAATAAAATCATCTTATTGGTGAACGATGCTTCGATACCTTTATCATAGAAATTGATTAATTCAGTTGATTTTTCACGAATTTCTTTTTCATTCAAACAATGCATGCCTGGGATGACTGAAACCTTTTCATAAAGAACTTTGTACGCTACCTCTCTTTTTTGTAATTAAGATGAAATTCTGTCTAAAATGACATTGAAGGTATTTATCCTAAAGTTTTCCCGACCAACAATTTGAACTTCTGCATCTCTAGGTTTATAAATGATCTACCTACTGTTTTGACGCAATCTCGCGTACTAATGTATGCAGATGATGTTAAAATATGCCTGGACTACAGGGATTGGCCATGCCATATCAAGTTGCAGAGAGATCTTGACTTTTTTCAGTCATGCTGCAAAGTGAACTTGTTAAATTTAAACTCTTATAAATGTGTTTTGATGTCCTTCTATAGAGTTAATCCACATTTGGCATCTTACTTGCTGAACAGTAACCATTGAAAATGAACTATTGCTGTTGATGATCTGGGTATTCTTTTAGATCATAAACTTAAATTTTCTCACCACATTTCTAGAACGGTCAATAAAGTTATGTCTGTTCTCAGTTTTTTGAAGAGGAATTTGATGACCCTTATATAACTAAGACCCTTTATACTTAACTTGTTCGTCCGATTCTGGAATATGGTTCGTGCGTATGGTCTCCACAGTATTCTGTGCACCAGGATCGCATTGAATCTGTTCTAAAACAATTTCTCTTATTTGCTTTGCGTGGCTTGAACTGGAATGCTGAAGTGAGATTGCCGTCATATAGTAGTAGACTTCTTTTAATAAACTTACCTTCTTTAGCAAACTGTAGAATAATGCATGGCATTTTATTTATTTTTAATCTTATTAATGGTGATATTGACTCTTCAGAGTTAATATCGCGACTAACCTTTTCCGTTCCATCTAGACTAACCCGTAGTTACATTCCGCTTGCTCTCCCCCTATGTAAATCTATTTTTGCATTGCATGACCCTTTTAGAGTTTTATGTTATAACTATAATAGATTTTATCATGTATTTTCTAGCGCTAACACTGCTTTAAATCTTTATACTTTACTACTAACCTACTTAACTAATAATTAGACTGAATTTAGCTTATAGTTATAAATTAAAATTTTTTCATTCAACTCGTTTCTTTTTTATGTCCGATCCTTACAAACAAATGTTGTTTTCTATTTTGTACTATCCGCGTTTTGTTTTGCATGCCCGAATCTATCCTGTCCGAGCAAGAATCGGCGCCTCTCGGTCGGTTGGGCGGGAGGAAGGTTTATTGGGCCCCTTGAATGTACAAATTATCCAATTCCCGCTTATCGAGGAAAAGCCCGTTGCTGGCCTTCCGATACGAGAGTATGATTCCGATTCCTTTTATCAGCAAAGGCCCGTTGCTGGCCTTCTGTTAATAAGGTTCTCAGTACCTTTCGAGTTCTAAGTGTTTTATTGGCACGTCTTGCCGTTAGGTAAATTGCTTAGAAACTAATTACAAAGATATGAAAAGCTTAACATAGACCCTAGCTGGCGAAGCGGCAGGCGTCGCGGCTGCCAGAGTAGCAGGCGTCGCGGCTGGCAGAGCGACAAGCAGAGCGGCTGGGCTGCCGGTGGCGTGATCGCCGAAAATGCTGACTCTGCATGTGCAAGGCATTCAATTGCAGCGTCTGGAGTTGTGGTCACTGGCCACTGTTTACGTTAGAAGGAATGTGAACAAACAGCGGATGTGTGCCTCGTGACCGCTGCTTGTGCTTACGCTGCAGATTTGTGGATTACAAACATACAGCGCGTGGGGGCCCAAGGTTACTGGTTAACTTACATACTACGTACGTCAACGTCCAGAAATAAGATGGAAGATGAAACAAAGGAGAACTTATCGATACGTCTCCACACTTTGGCCATGCGCTGCCCTTTTCAATAAATGGAATATCATAGCTCCAGCAACACCGAAAACTTCCACCAATCCTCCGTTCTTCGTCAATCCTCCATTAACTGTGCGCTTCAAGAATACCCTAAAATTACACAAAAGGGGCATCTTTATTGAAAAAATCGAATTGGATATTAACCGACGCAACAAAATCAGCTTAATTTACTGCGTTCGCATGCGTCGATATAAATGGCATAATTTTATCGGCAAGAACACTACCAGAATACTACACTGTATTTTCAGCCGAAGCAAAAAATCCTGAGAGAACTCACTTACACTAATGGCAGAAATGGAAAGTTCACAATATACACAGATAGCCTATCGAAAATATAGCTAACACCAACCCTACAATCGTGCAGATACGGGAGAGTTTAATACGAACCCTATTAAAAATAAACATATTTTGGGTATTCAGCCACAGAGGTATTAAAGGCAATGAGTTTGCTGAAAATGCAGCAAAAGCAATGTCAAAATACACAACATTTTTGAACGCCCCCTCAGCTGAAAAGATCTGCGAAAAGCTATTTACAAACAGATTCACTTGCAAAAAATCGAAACCAGGGCTCACTTTCAGCACCATTACAGGATCTACAATTCTAACTTAGAGAAAGCCAAGTTTTCTGACGGCTCATCTCAAGAGAAAAATACAGTTTTCACCCGCCGATAGGCCAAAGCAGCGTCACCCACAGCCATCTACTATGTGGGGACCCAAAACCAAACTGTCATTTATGTAGTCGAGAACTATCCACATAACACCTTCTGAACACCTGTAAAACTCTAGAACGAATTAGAAAAGCCCATTTTCTTAACACTACACCATCATCCATCATTATCAAGCTTATTTCAAAAGTTGGATGCCACGCCCCCTTCGCCCACAATAAGCATTAATCTAGAAAAAGTCAAGTTTTTTTTTATGTAAATTGCATATAACTCCAAAAGTTCTTTGTGTAATGATGTGTAATTTGGTAACCCGTCTGCGCTTGACACTCTGAATATACCCTGTAATTTTGGTATGCATAATAATAATTATATTCTCATTGATTCCTGTGAATTTGGTTGAGATCGAATGAAAAACATGGAAGGTATTAATGAATCAATTTTATATGCAAAATTCACTTGCAGCTGCTCGTGCTTTGTTTGTTAAGTTGACAGTGTGACCATGTCGGTATTGTGGATTTTTACCTGTTATTTTCAAATATATACAAAAAACTAGTTTTAGTATATTTGGTATATTTTTTGTTAAAATATCAAAAAAGTTTTTTGTTTTCTCTCGAAATGGGTTGCGGGTATCATACGGTCGAGCATTCTCGACTGTAGCTTTCTTACTTGTTTTATGTAAATCGCGTATAACTCGAAAAGTTCTTTGTGTAATGATATGTAATTTAAGCCATCCCTGTAATTTTGGAAAAAATCAGACTAGTACTTCAAAAGTTATTTGTTAAATTATTTATCAAAATAGTTGTGCACAATGTATATGGTCGTTTTAAGTGTGTGAATAACCTAGAGATAGCAAATTTGGTGACGGTATTCGTGTAGGTCTTAGGCAGATCAAGTTTGTTTTAGATTATTGATACGCCCCCTTCCGCTCCCGAAAACTTTAAAAGTCGTAATATCGAATGAAAAAAAAGGAAGTTATTAAAGAATCAATTTTATATGCAAAATTCCCCTTGCAGCTGCTCTCGCTTTGTTTGATTAGTTGACAGTGTGACCATAACGGTATGTTATGTTTTTTTTTTTTCAAAAATACTATATGCTACAAAACAATATCAGTTTTTTGTTTTCTCTCGAAATGGGTTGCGGGTATCTTACGATCGAGCACTCTTGATTGTAGCTTTCATACTTGTTTTAAATTAACGAAGCTTTAATATTCTAGTGTATTACAGACAACTTTGTAAAATAAAATAAAAAAAAAAATTCATTGCTAAGGCAAACTGCTTCATTTGCAGTTGGAAATATTTCTTTCCAGT
Organism: Drosophila immigrans; assembly: GCA_963583835.1. Taxonomy (NCBI): domain Eukaryota; kingdom Metazoa; phylum Arthropoda; class Insecta; order Diptera; family Drosophilidae; genus Drosophila; species Drosophila immigrans. The sequence goes on along the minus strand of OY757143.1, from coordinate 10,317,644 downwards.
TTTGGAACACTTTAAAAAAGCAAATATCAACAAAATTAGACTGCAACAACAAAACGTGAATGTTTTAAATTGTGGGATCAAGTACGATAGTTTGATTCCTTTGACTGGAATATAACGCATACCACGGTTCTCGTGGAAACCAGAGATTTAAAGAGCTGGCCTCCATTACTTTGCAAGTGCTGTCGAGGTTGAGCGGGTTTTCAGCTTCAGGTCAGGTACAAGCAGATAAATCGAATGAATGTTGACACTTTAAACTCAATTTTAAGCAGCAGGTAAAATTACATATGTACATATCTTACATTTAGTCACCATTCAAGATCACGTTTGCAGCGTCATGGCAATTGTTGTAACGATTATAATATTCCACAAAATTTCCTAAGGATGATCAAAAATATCAAGGAAGATGTACTCCGACGATGGGCTGTCGATATAAACGATATATTTAAAAACTTTGAATAAAATGACTTAAAGAACAATTAGGTTTTCTTTTAAATTTGTTTAAGGGATTTTTGGGATTTTTTGTTTAATAATCTAGCGTATTTTGCGCAAACAATTATGGCAACACTGCCGCAGTGCCCTTGTTTTGGTTACAAACAGTAATCAAACATGACTTTTATGTAAGAAACTATTTTGATCCATTAAGAGTCATCAATTTGTGGTTAAATTACATTAAAACAATTATATATTTTATGGGTTTAATAAATAAAATTACATTTTTTGTAAATCAATAATAAAATTACTTGCCTTGCCCGGAGACGGCAAGCAACAGCAGTGGTTTGCAGCTAATTTTTATGTTTTTTTAATCCGAATTCGGAATACAAGTTATTAAAAATAAATATATTGAACTTTGCTCAAAATTATCAAAATTAAGTATAGAAAAATGAATTTTATTTGGTATGGATTCACGTTTTCAAAAGTTTTTCGGATATATTCTGCAGTTTGCAAAGACATTTTGCGACATGTCTGGTTCAGATTAGCTGGCAGCACAAAAAGTGGAAAAACATGATAAAACAAACTAATAAAGAAGAATAAGACCACGCTCAACAGAAAAGTCCTATTTTCGCGATATTTATAACAAACGTATTTTAATATAATTAAAGCTTATAGCCTCGAAAATTAATAAACATATAATAAACATCGTCTAATTCTGAAAATGGATCCGAAGCACATCTGAGAATTGAGCACTCCATAGTTTTATTTCTAAGTTTCTTTCTCCGTAGCTCTTCATTGATCATCTCAATTTTGAAACCAAATAAAATTCAACATTGCTTGTTTAATTAAAAGCGATAAGCAGCTGATTAATTGCTACTGATAATTGCCAAGAGTTGTTAAGTTAAGAGTTTTATCATTTTTTGTTTTTTTCAAGTTCAAATATATTGGGTGTGATTTCCGTAACCACTAGAGTTTACTGTGGCACCCCTGAAATATTTTTGTGAGTTCAATCGAAAAATAAATGCAGAAAACCATAAATTCATATAAGGCTCTGCTAAAGTTTCAGTAAAGCGATCACACTCTTAATCTACATCACAGATAGATAGAGAGCAAGAGCTGTTAACTTTAGCTTGTTGGATACTGAAAAGAGACAATGAGAGCTAAGGCTTGTGCAAAGTAATCGCAAGGGCGAACTTCTTGTATCATATAAGAAAGCCGCATGGTTAACTCAATGTAATATTTATCTGCGTCGGTTTCGGTTACAGTATGCTCAGAGTCCTAGACAATTCTATAATTTTGTTAACTGTAAACGAAAATTTTCTTCACTACCTTCCTTAGTTTCATTTCAAAACAGGACTGCATGCAGTGATCAAGCCGCTGCCGAGCTGTTTGCAGTCTTATTTCAAACTACTTACTCAATTGGCAGCCACTCATCTCATATATCTTATCCCTATAACTTGCAAAAGTCTACTTTATTCCTGAACCTGTGATCACTGAATGCTCCGTTTTAAGCGAACTCAATCAAATTAAACCTGTATTTTTACCCGGTCCAGATGGTATTCCAGGCTGTGTACTTAGGTATTGTGCGAAATCATTGCATTTACTTTTACATAAATTATTTATTAAGTCTGTTGATTCCGCCTCTTTCCGTGCTATATGGAATTATTCATTCATAATCCCTTTGCATAAAAATGGTTCAAAAACCAACGTTATTAATTACAGAAGTATTTCCAAATTGTTCGCAATACCGAAACTCTTTAAGAAAATTATTACATCTCAACTTAGTCATTTTAGAAGATATATTGTCTCTCCCTTCAAACATTGTTTTGTGAAACAGAAATCTACGACTACTAACCTATTAGAGTTTTCTTCACTAATGATCAAAGGTTTTCAAAAGTTGAAGACTTATGTTATTTATATTGACTTTAGTTAAGCTTTTGACTCTGTAAAATTTAACATGATTAGTTTTCCATATAATTTTCTGTTATGGGTATCTGACTATCTTAATAATAGAACTCAAACTGTAATATTTAAATCGGCAACTTCTAAACCTGTCTTTATAACCTCAGGGTAGTCATCTCGGTCCTATTCTCTTTCATCTTTTCATTAACGATTTCCCAATGTTAATTTACATTCTAATATTTTAATATATGCTGATGCCTAACTTTTAACAATATAGTTTCAAACTCTCTATTGCAAGCTGATCTTGATCATTTTTATTCCTGGTGTAAATGTAATTTTCTACTACTAAATTGTTCGAAATCTAAGGTTATGTCGTTTTACAGAAACTCCGCTAACATCAGTAATTATGCTTTTAATATGCTACTTCTGATTAGAGTAGACGATGTGAATGATTTAGGAGTTCTTCTAGATCATGGCTAAAGTTTGACAAACATTTAATTTACTGTCTACAAAGCGATTCAAGTTCTTGGATTCATCAAACGATGGGCAAAGGAATTTAATGACCCTTATACGACAAAGCTTCTTTTTGTTTCGCTTGTACGACGTAATACGGTTCTTGTATTTGGTCACCACAATACTTAAATCACCAAAATTTTATCGAGTCTGTACAAAAGAAATTTCTTCGTTGAGAAGCTTTAACTGGGTCTCAGGTGTTGACTTACCGTCTTGTAGTAGTAGACTTCTTCTACTTAATCTTTCCTCATTAACTAATCGTCGTAGCATAAACCTTTATGTCCTATTTAGATATACACGTAACTTCCCACCTTTATTCCTTAACGTCGAGGCATCTCTTCTAAATTTTAAAAATTATATTCTGTCATTCTTAGCTAACAATAACTAGCAACTAACATGGTGTTGAAAATTAAAACACAAATAAAATACTGGTTAACTAACATATTATCTGACCTGATAGGGTTTTTCCTGGGTTTTCCCCAATCCATGCAGTAAATGCTGGTTTAGATTAATATTGCTTAAATACCCCCAGATATTTTAATTTTAATTGAATTATTTTTTAAACTATTTTTTTTTAATTTTAAACTAAACAAAAAATATACTTATTTAACATAATTTTACTCTAGTAGTCATAATTTTATATTATAATTTCTTTAATGTCGACTGTTCATGGTCGATCACCAATCTATATGCATTTCAAGCTTTAATTGCTCACGCTTTTGAAATTTCACCTCAACCTTACATTTGGGATAAAATTAAGTCGCAATGTATGATATTAAAAAGTCGTACCGTGTGTGTCGTAGCGTGTATGTCGTACCTTGTAGCCTATACTTTGGTAGACAAGAGCTACGAGAATAAGCGCGACACGCAGTCGGCAAATATTGCGGAACTTTGTTTTGCAAACGCACTGTTTCAAATAAGCATAGTGACAGAGACAGAGAGAGAGAGAAAGAGGAGTGCACTCTGCTGCTGAAAGAGGTCTGATCGTAGAACGCTGACTGACGAGTTAAAAAGGGACGCCGATGATCCTGATGAATTTCGTGGTATGATGAAATACTGGTGAATCGAGCATTTTTGCCGAGTGCGAGTCAGTCGGTGAAGCGTCGTGAAAGCGAACAGAACTTGCTGTGCTTCCTTGAAACGGGCGTATAAGTAATTATGGATCGTGAAACAAATGAACTACAGACATCAGAAGTGGGATCGGTTGACCCTGTTCAAGATTCGGGTCATACCCTCGCAGCCCTAAAACCGAAATCTCAGGGACATATGTAATCAAGTCCATGCAGACCCCATGACCAGTATTATACGCAAGGCCTATCCACGTTACTTTGTCGGACGCCTCTACTTGGTGTACAACAGTATACATGATTTTTTCTGAAAACGACCTCGAAGGCTGCGCACTCGTGATATTAATTTGTTTTGCATAACACGGCTGTAATTTAAGGAGCTGTTCACTCAGCGTTTCATTGGAGTGGAAACAAGTGCAGCAATTTTACTGAATGTTTTGAATGAACACCCAAATCTGGAGAGTGACTCACGGAGTAGGCCAGTCGGATCGTTACGTCACTCCTGTCAAAGTGGAAATCTAAAGACTTGGAAAAAATCGCAGTGTCCGTAGCGCTGGCATCATGGCGCAAATCGACATCAATTTGTTGCCCTGGGTGTACACCACTTACGTTACGAGCCGTAATGAGTTACAACTACAAATCCAGGCCCACGCATTTAATGGATAAATATGTGAAGTTCGATGTATTGAGAGGCCACGAAATATTAAGCAAGGGCTTTAGTGTGAATATTGACGCTCAAAAATTTAGTATTTGCAGAACAAAAAGAATTGATCTTGTAACTTTTGCATATTATGAAGATGCCGATGGCGACCTAAGTGATTCCGATAAGACGGCTTTAAGAAGTATACTGAAACGCTACTCTGGTTGGTAATAGAGGGAATACCACAGACTCGTGAAACAACAAGGCATTTAGACATCAGTCTGATAGATCCGCAAAAAACAGTACAGCGTCGACGGAATAGACTTAGTGAAGATGAGAAAGAGAAAGAAAGCTTTTGGAATCCAATATTATTCATATATATTCTTAACAATATTCGATCCACTACGCTCGAAAAAATTGCACACAGATGTCAGCTCAATTGACTATGCGGCAATTTTGCTTCATAGAGTGGACAAAAAGTCCCATGTGAGTGAATAGTTTAGCAAATGTACGTCGCCTGCTGAATCAAAATACCACTCGTGCGAACTTGAGACGCAAGCCGACTCAGCAATTGTTAGGGAAGCTCTTGCATCAAAACAAAAGTGTCCCATTACCGCCGCTGACCATTGCAGTTATAAGGTGCTGATACAAAGTATTCAACGCCGCGATTGCGAGAACTGTTTATTAACTTATGAAACACAAGATAGCAAAGTTTGATTACAAACTTATGAAATTTCTTATATTATGGGGTCGGATATGCCTCATTCTGCCTGTTACATACATTTTCTGTCGGCACTAAGTTATAATACCCTTCTATCCTTTTGGTAGCGGGTATAAATAGAACGTTCTTACATGTTTTTGTTTAGTACTCAGTGAATCATCATAATTTTTTTAGCTAACAAATTAAAATCATGATAATAATTATCAATTGAGTTTTATTTTTTACTCAAAAATAATGTCCTTTGTTGTAAAGTTAAATTTAATCGTCGCACGTTGCTCCAAATGTAATTTTTCGTGGCAAAATTCATAGCGTTTGAAACAGTTAAGATAATTAATTAATTTAAGCGGTTGTTCAACCAATAAAACAAGTATTTCATCACGCCCCGAAGCACATGTAAAGGTTATGAAATTTATAAGTCTTGGATAAACCATTTTATACCTAAGAAAAAAAATTTGTTTGTAACTTTTTAGGATACTTATCGATAGATTCACCATGCGCGCCATAACACCTCACTTTTTTTGGATTTTCGCAACCAGCAGTCGTTGTTGCAAGTGGCTGCAGGCAGAATATACATATATATACGTACGTTTATTCAGAACTGGGAAGATTTTGATACTAGTCCGATTCTTTGTACTTTTATGGAACATTTTTTTTTATATTTAATCATTGTATCAAAATTGTACACCTGCTAAATAACGATTTACCTGTGTGAACTGTACCTTTTTATACCCGCTACCCATAGGGTAGAAGGGTATTATAACTTCGTGCCAACAGAAAATGTATGTAACAGGCAGAAAGAGGCATCTCCGACCCCATAAAGTATATATATTCTTGATCAGTGTCAACAGCCGAGACGATATAGCCATGTCCGTCTGTCCGTCTGTCAGTCTGTCCGTCTGTATGAACACCTAGATCTCAGAGACTATAACAGCTAGAGCTACCAAATTTGGGGACAGTACTCTTATAGGTCCTACGCAGATCAAGTTTATTTCAAAAGTTGGATGTCACGCCCCTTTCCGCCCCCAATAGCCAGTAAAAGCCGTAATAAAAGACCTAAAGCATTGAATTTTGGTATGCATAATAATAATTATATTCTCCATGATTTCTGTGAATTTGGTTGCGATCGAATGAAAAGCAAGGAAGTTATTAAAGAATCAATTTTATATGCAAAATTCACTTGCAGCTGCCCGCGCTTTGTTTTAGTTGACAGTGTGACCATGTCGGTATGCTATGGATTTTTATATCCGCTATTTTCAAATATATACAAAAAAACAAGTTTCAGTATATTTGGAATATTTTTTGTTAAAATATCATTTAAGTTTTTTGTTTTCTCTCGAAATGGGTTGCGGGTATCATACGGTCGAGCACTCTCGACTGTAGCATTCTTACTTGTTTTATATTGTATTTTTAGCAAATTTAACAAGCTTTCCAAATATTTTCATGCTATACAAAACTGGGTAGCAGGTATTTTACAGACGAGCACACTCGACTGTAGCTTTCTTTCTTGTTATACCCGCAACCCATAGGGTGGAAGGGTATTATAACTTAGTGCCAGCAGGAAATGTATATAACAGGCAGCAGGAGCCATCTCCGACCCCATAAAGTATATATATTCTTGATCAGTGTCAACAGCCGAGACGATATAGCCATGTCCGTCTGTCCGTCTGTATGAACACCTGGATCTCAGAGACTATAGGAGCTAGAGCTACCAAATTTGGGGACATTGCTCTTATAGATCCTACGCAGATCAAGTTTGTTTCAAAAGTTGGATGCCCCCTTCGCCCACAATAAGCATTAATCTACAAAAAGTCAAGGTTTTTTATATAAATTGCGTATAACTCCAAAAGTTATTTGTGTAATGATGTGTAATTTGGTAACACTCTTAATATACCCTGTAAATTGGATAAGTAGAACAAAAGTTATTTGTTAAATTATTTATCAAAATAAATGTACCCAATGCATATGGACGTGAATGACCTAGAGATATCAAATTTGGCGACAGTAATCGTGTAGGTCTGACGCAGATCAAGTTTGTTTTAGATTTTTGCCACGCCCCTTTCCGCCCCCAAAAACTGGAAAAGCCGTAATAATAGACCTAGAGCATTGAATTTTGGTATGCATAATAATAATTATATTCTCCATGATTTCTGTGAATTTGGTTGCGATCGAATGAAAAGCAAGGAAGTTATTAAAGAATCAATTTTATATGCAAAATTCACTTGCAGCTGCCCGCGCTTTGTTTTAGTTGACAGTGTGACCATGTCGGTATGCTATGGATTTTTATATCCGCTATTTTCAAATATATACAAAAAAACAAGTTTCAGTATATTTGGAATATTTTTTGTTAAAATATCATTTAAGTTTTTTGTTTTCTCTCGAAATGGGTTGCGGGTATCATACGGTCGAGCACTCTCGACTGTAGCATTCTTACTTGTTTTATATTGTATTTTTAGCAAATTTAACAAGCTTTCCAAATATTTTCATGCAATACAAAACTGGGTAGCAGGTATTTTACAGCCGAGCACACTCGACTGTAGCTTTCTTTCTTGTTATACCCGCAACCCATAGGGTGAAAGGGTATTATAACTTAGTGCCAACAGGAAATGTATATAACAGGCAGCAGGAGCCATCTCCGACCCCATAAAGTATATATATTCTTGATCAGTGTCAACAGCCGAGACGATATAGCCATGTCCGTCTGTCCGTCTGTATGAACACCTGGATCTCAGAGACTATAGGAGCTAGAGCTACCAAATTTGGGGACATTGCTCTTATAGATCCTACGCAGATCAAGTTTGTTTCAAAAGTTGGATGCCCCCTTCGCCCACAATAAGCATTAATCTACAAAAAGTCAAGGTTTTTTATATAAATTGCGTATAACTCCAAAAGTTATTTGTGTAATGATGTGTAATTTGGTAACACTCTTAATATACCCTGTAAATTGGATAAGTAGAACAAAAGTTATTTGTTAAATTATTTATCAAAATAAATGTACCCAATGCATATGGACGTGAATGACCTAGAGATATCAAATTTGGCGACAGTAATCGTGTAGGTCTGACGCAGATCAAGTTTGTTTTAGATTTTTGCCACGCCCCTTTCCGCCCCCAAAAACTGGAAAAGCCGTAATAATAGACCTAGAGCACTGAATTTTGGTATGCAAAATAAGAATTATATTCTCAATGATTCCTGTGAATAGGTTGAGATCGAATGAAAAACAAAGAAGTTATTAATGAATCAATTTTACATGCAAAATTCACTTGCAGCTGCTCGCACTTTGTTTGTTTAGTTGACAGTGTGACCATGACGGTATTTAATGGATTTTTTAAAAATTTGTATATACAAAAAAAACAAATTTCAGTATATTCTCTGGTATATTTTTTGTTAAAATATCATTTAAGCTTTTTGTTTTCTCTCGAAATGGGTTGCGGGGATCATACGGTCGAGCACTCTCGACTGTAGCTTTCTTACTTGTTTAAACTCATCACGGGAAATTAAAAAAAATTATATTGACCAAATTACATAAATATTGTTTTATTTTTAAATTTCCAAACTTTGCATGCTTTTTCCAACTTTGAATGCTGATATATTATAAACGATAGTACAAGTATTTGGATAGCAGATTAGGAACCGTTGGAAAATTTCCAAATATCCAATGGATACTCATATTTTTAAATCTCAACTGTCTCATGACTCATGACAATTTGATGACAGTATTCGTGTAGCTTACGCAGATCAAGTTTGTTTTAGATTTTGGCCACGCCCCTTTCCGCCACAAAAAACTGGAAAAGCCGTAATAATAGACTTAGAGCATTGAATTTTGGTTTGCATAATAATAATTATAGTCTCTATGATTTTTGTGACTTTGGTTGTGATCGAATGAAAAACAAGTAAGAAAGCTATAGTCGAGAGTGCTCGACCGTATTATACCCGCAACCCATTTCGAGAGAAAACAAAAAACAAATGATATTTTAACAAAAAATATACCAAAGAATAAAACACAAATTAATATATCTATAAAAGTGTCAATATTTTGTTGTGACGATTTCGGTAACAATAAACAAGTGATGCAAAACAAAACAAATCAATAGGAATTTAATATTATTCGAAAAAGAAAATTACTTGTTTTGGCAAAACCATAAAACCAAATGAAATTAATGTCATTGTACGGTTAAAACATACCATGTATACAAGTGTGAGATAGGGTTACTTAGAGCTGACCACACATCATCTAGTAGTTGAGCATTCTTATCCGGAGCGTGCGTACTTGTTGAAAATTAAATGGACAACTTCTAATGTTTTTGAGTAGTTTTTGCTTTCTCTAACAGAACCAAAAACAAACCGAGGGAGAACCTAGAGTGTGTTGTTTTGTTTTGTTATTCGTTTGTGGTCGTTTTCATTTCATTTACAGTCGGTGTTCAAGTGGCAACAACAAAAGGACCCACACCGACAAAAATAGCTAGAGTGCGGCCTGTATGAGAGCAGTTTGATTTCCCCAGGTGGCAAATGGGTAACCGTACATAAGATGTACCTCCCATTCAGCCGACTGACACATGAGCCCGTATTTTCATATTTTGCCTGACCATTTGCGACTCACTTTCGGGTCCGACACGTGGAAAATCGCATTTGAAATAGCTAGAGTCAGTGTTAAAGTAGATGAGGGGTTCCGTATACATGAATTGCATGTCGCTGACTTCTAAGAGTCTTTGGGTTAAGTCTGGTCGCACATTGATATAGCAATACATCGCACGACAAGCAATAATATTGTTGTATAAATCTATAATACAATTTAAATTGTAGTCTAGTCAGTCATTCCTGATGAGTCTTTAAATTGCCATTGTCGTTTTTCTTTGTCGACATCATTTAATTTTAAATTATTATTAAATTAAAAATTTAATTGCATGGCAACTTGTACGCAGAAGAGAAACGGATAGGCACACGGAAACTCTATGCGAAAATTTGCAGTACTTATGGACTTTGTGGTTATATATTTTTTGAAATTTCCGTCGTTTTAAACTGGTCGAAGGGAATACAGCAGCAATTTACTCAAAATTTTAAGTAAGTGCAGAGCCACAAAATTGTATATATTTATGTGTCGTCACCTCAAATTTTAATTCATGGATGTTGTGCACGTTGATGCACACCCGTTTGACGGAACTTGAAAAAACAAGTAAGAAAGCTACAGTCGAGAGTGCTCGACCGTATGATACCCGCAACCCATTTCGAGAAAAAAAAAATTTGAATGATATTTTGACAACAAATATACCAAAAATATACTGAAACTTGTATTTTGTGTGTATATATTTGAAAATAGCGGGTAAAAATCCATAACACCAACATGGTCACATTGTCAACTAAACAAACAAAGCGTGAGCAGCTGCAAGTGAATTTTGCATACAAAATGGATTCTTTAATAACTTCCTCGTTTTTTATTCGATCTCAACCAAATTCACAGGCGTCATTCAGACTATCATTGTTATTATGCATACCAAAATTCAATGCTCTAGGTCTATTATTACGGCTTTTACAGTTTTTGGGGGCGGAACGGGGCGTGGCAAAAATCTAAAACAAACTTGATCTGCGTAAGAGCTACATGAATACTATCACCAAATTTGATATCTCTAGGTCATTCACACACTTAAAACGTCCATATGCACTGGGCACAAAAATTTTGATAAATAATTTCACGAATAACTTTTGTTCTACTTATCCGATTTGTACCAAAATTACAGGCTATATTAAGAGTGTCAAGCGCAAATGGGTTACCAAATTATACATCATTACACAAAGAACTTTTGGAGTTATTCGCGATTTACATAAAAAAAACTTGACTTTTTCTAGATAAATGCTTATTGTGGGCGAAGGGGGCGTGTCATCCAACTTTTGAAATAAACTTGACCTGCGTAGGGTATGAAGGAACCTTTTTGCCAAATTTGGTGTCTCTATGTCTTATAGTCTCTGAGATCCAGGTGTTCATACAGACGGACAGACGGACAGACGGACATGGCTATATCGTCTCGGCTGTTGACGCTGATCAAGAATATATATACTTTATGGGGTCGGAGATGCCTCCTTCTGCCTGTTACATACATTTTCTGTTGGCACTAAGTCATAATACCCTTCTACCCTATGGGTAGCGGGTATAATAAACAACCGCAAAAAATACCAAAATGAAGTCGACTATGTATGAACATGCCTAAAAATCTGGCATGCGCTATGGAACGCTCACAACAAGTTATAAATCTCACGACTACGTGCCCAGTCTGGCTGAGTTCATTGTTATGTTTGCCGCGTAGATCTGATCAATGACCTACGTGCTGCTAGGAACGGTTAGTTGCGCTATTGAGCTCGGCCATTAGCTTTCAATATGGAATTGGGTGTTGCATTTTTGGCAGCTAAACCCTGCGTTCTTTTGGCGGAAATTGTTACAAATTGATTGAACTAAATGGCAAATATCACTCACCAAATTGGCTATGACAATGCGCATGGTCTTGTCAAATGGGGTTGTTTGTATGTCTATATGTGTTCTTTACATACCAACCTGCTACAGGCAACATATGACCAGTTAGATATGTTCTATATATCAGTTTCAAGTATCGTGGCCATTCGATATAAGCAAATGTTCATTGCACTCGAGTTCCATAACTATTTGTTGTCGCTGTTGCTAACTTAAAGCTCAGTCCGACTTTAAAATGCAGTCCGACTTACAAAAAATAAGAAGACTAATACTTTGTTCTTGTCGCCAATTTCAACTTTTGTCCAAAACCTAATGAAAGTCCAAAAGAAACAAAATTACTGACTTGCCCAAAAAAAGTGGCGAAACGAAACAACTTCGAACGAAGATTGATTCGAATTGATGACTTTTGCTTTTTGTTGTCAACTTTTGAATTGGGTCCCTTGGCCACTTAATCAATCCTTAAAATATATTTTCGTAATTGTGTTATTAATTAATTATTGTTTTAAAAGTATTCAATGGATACCTAAAAACTCTAATGCGAAATCGCAGCTTGTCACCACTTCAGACTCAGAGCATCGTAGGACCTAGCAATTAAAACTATAGAAAGTATGATTATTTAATTAACCATATCAACAACCAATTCGAAAATATTATTGATTTTAAAATGATTTAAATGATTCCTCTGAAGAAAACACCAATAATTCCTTAGTGGCTAAACAATATAAGAAATTTCTCGTTACATGCAACACCGAGATTTTAAAGAAAATATTCTTATATTTATACCGTTTATTCATAGGGTAGGTAGGGTATTCTAACCTTGAGCCAAATGTAAAAGAATGGAAATAAGAAATGAAAGCATCCCTAATCCCATATTCTGAACAGACGAGTTTAATTAGCTATGTAAGTCCGACTGCCTGAGACTAAAAGCGTTGCTAAATTTTCACGAAACATCCGCGCTAGCGTATTTTTTATGTTCTACCACTGAAACAGCTAAGAAGCAACAAGATCGGCAACTGTTTTAAAGTAGTTTTTTGTGATTTTTTGAGGCGGTAGTGGGCGTGCCTAAATTCTGAAACAAACTTGATCAGTGCGGACGTTTCGTGAAAATTTTAGTGAAATCGCATGCTAAGCAAAGAGGATACATGCCAAAAAAAGGGGTCCTTCAAATGACATATTTATGCCCCTAACTTTTTTGCATCACTTATCAATTAATGAAAGCCTTTCAAACTACAACATCCATAATAAACATTTAAAAAAAGGAAAACAAAATTAACAAGAGTGGCATTAAAACCGCTTAAGTTTGATTAGCTGTTATCGAATTTTTTGCCTGTATATTCTATTTTTATCACCCGATTTCGAATATTCTATTCAAATATTTGCCAAAAATTACAGATACAACAACAACGGTAACAGCTTTAAACTCATTTAAAGAAACAGTACAATAAGTAATGAGCCTATTTTATTCTTATAAGAACGCCTTACAATAAGTGTGATGGCGCAGTGGTCAGAGCGTTCGTCTGCGTTTCTCATTGTACATTGCTTATATGTTAACTTGAGAAGTTCTTTGCAAAACAATCTATGCGCTACACTCTTAATATACCCTGTAATTGTTCAACAAGCTATTTGTTATGGAGCACGTTCCCAAGCAAATATTTTTAAGGAGTAGAAATTAGCGCAATATTTAAACAGCAATATTTTGAAAAAATTTTGGAAAATAAAAAAAATTATAAAACACGTGTTTCTTTATTTATCGTAAACAAAATATGACCTATTTTTATACCCGCTACCCATAGGGTAGAAGGGTATTATGACTTAGTGCCAACAGAAAATGTATGTAACAGGCAGAAGGAGGCATCTCCGACCCCATAAAGTATATATATTCTTGATCAGCGTAAACAGCCGAGACGATATAGCCATGTCCGTCTGTCCGTCTGTCTGTCCGTATGAACACCTGGATCTCAGAGACTATAAGACATAGAGACACCAAATTTGGCAAAAAGGTTCCTTTATACCCTACGCAGATCAAGTTTATTTCAAAAGTTGGATGCCACGCCCCCTTCGCCCACAATAAGCATTAATCTAGAAAAAGTCAAGTTTTTTTTATGTAAATCGCGTATAACTCCAAAAGTTCTTTGTGTAATGATGTGTAATTTGGTAAACTATCTGCGCTTGACACTCTTAGTATACCCTGTAATTTTGGTACAAATCGCATGAGTAGAACAAAAGTTATTCGTTAAATTATTTATCAAAATTGTTGTGCCCAGTGCATATGGACGTTTTAAGTGTGTGAATGACCTAGAGATATCAAATTTGCTGACAGTATTCGTGTAGGTCTTACGCAGATCAAGTTTGTTTTAGATTTTTGCCACGCCCCTTTCCGCCCCCAAAAACTGTAAAAGCCGTAATAATAGACCTAGAGCATTGAATTTTGGTATGCATAATAACAATGACAGTCTGAATGACTCCTGTGAATTTGGTTGAGATCGAATAAAAAACGAGGAAGTAATTAAAGAATCAATTTTGTATGCAAAATTCACTTGCAGCTGCTCGCGCTTTGTTTATTTAGTTGACAGTGTGACCATGTCGGTGTTGTGGATTTTTACCCGCTATTTTCAAATATATACAAACAAAATACAAGTTTCAGTATATTGTTGGTATATTTGTTGTTAAAATATCATTCAAATTTTTTTTTCTCTCGAAATGGGTTGCGGGTATCATACGGTCGAGCACTCTCGACTGTAGCTTTCTTACTTGTTTTTGGAACCCAGTTGGTGATCCGACATGTCCGAACTAGCGAGAAGTGCTAGAATAGCAACTTTATTACGCTTACAAGTATGAAAACACTTGTAGCATCCAAAACAACAGGGGCTCGAGTCACGCTCTAGACAATTTATTATTTTATTTATTTAAAGTCGACTATGAACAGTCAACATTGAAGAAATAATAATATAAAATTATGACTAGAAGAGTCAAATTATGTTAAATAAGTATATTTTTTTTTAGTTTAAAATTTAAAAAAAAATTTTTTTAAATAATTCAATAAAAATTAAAATCTCTGGGGGTATTTAAGCAATATTAATCTAAACCAGCAGCAGTGGCGGATTTAAGGAATGGCGGAATGGACAATAGCCGCCTGGGCCCCCCGAAAGAATGGTCAGAGGGCCCCCGGCCCTCCCAGCAGAAAAGCTTGTACTCCACATTCTCAAGTAGAATGTAAAATCTATTGCAGCAAGATCTAAATGTAGCAAGAGATTTTACTTACTCAAAATATCCTCAATTGTCGTTTGTGTAATGTACATAGAACAGTTTTCATCATTACAAAATCAAAAAAACATTACATAGAAGCATTATTTTGCATTTTCTGTTGTTTGAATTCGGTATAAGTGAGTATGAAGTTATTTTGAGTTAGAGGTGCGAGGGACGTAGCAGATTCTCCCCCATTGGTTCGTCTCTTGAGTTTACATCGGGTGAAATCTGTAAAGGCATAAGTGGGCTCGGGCAGATTCGATGTGTTGCAGAAAAAGACCTGGGCATTTTCTGTTCAGGCATTTCTGAGGCTGGACGATTTCTATATTAGCTTGACCAAACTCTGTCAGAACTCGACGTGCGCATTCATGGCAAGTGGCAAAATCGTACTTTGTCAACACCCAGGCATTTCCTGCTTATGCATTCTTGGGGTCTGATAAATTCAACATCTGTCATAATCAATGCACGGCAGAAAGTGAATTTTCAAAATACAGCAAGGGCATTTCTCTCGCCAGGCGTCATATATCTCGGGCAGGTAATTATTTGGGAAAACTCTGCGAGGGCATATTGAAGAAATGGCTAATTCTGTGCAGGGCTTCTTCGACTATAGCAAATTCAAAGTCTGGCATTCCACATTTTGTAAACATGTAATATTTTCATTTGACGAATCGTGAAATGGTAGAATCGGTAAAATAATTTCCTGATATGGCGAATAATCTACCTGTGGCATTTTCGTCGTTCGGATGATCGGCTGCCAACCATGCTATATTTACTGCCTCGAAGTGTTGCCATATGTTTGTTCATAAGTGACACGTTACTGATATCGCGAACGGTTTTTGTGTTTTTGTATTGCATTATTCATCAAAACTACCAAACAGGATGAGCAGACTGAGACATTTCCATATTAATAATATTCGTAGGTTGTAAAATAGAAATGTAATCGTGATTATACGAACGACACACCGTTACATTATTTAGAGTTTATCATCGCAAGCAATATAATGGACAGTTTTCCCGAAAGCTGCAGTTTATTTAGATTGTTCCTGACTTTGCCAATAGCTTCGTGAGCTCTTTGAAAACAGTCAAAGAATATCGTCGAGCTACTCTGCCCGAAGACACACTGAACGATTTCTGTATTCTCTACATCGAAAGATCAATAGCTAATTCACTGAATTTGAATTCTGCGATGGAAGATTTTGCTGAACGAAAAGCACGACGAGGATTCAAAGTTGCATGATTCTGTTTTTCTGTATTTAATAAAAGTTTTTACTTCACAATTTATCACTTGATTTATTTAATGTACCGAACGACTGGGTCCCTCTTAGGAAATTGCCGCATGGGCTTTTTTCCTTAAATCCGAAACTGACCAGCAGAAAACACTGTAGAGTCTGTTATAGTCAGCACAGAGAACTCGAAAAGTTTCATGCTTAGAATAGTTAGTTATACAGACGTTAAGGAATAAAGGTGTTAAGTTACGTGTATATCTAAATGGGGCATAAAGGTTTATATGCCAAACAAGGTATGAAGAATCTATAAAACCCTTTAGTAGTTTGACTATAACATAACCCCAAGCATGCTAAGACGATTAGTTAATAAGGGAAGATTAAGAAAAATAAATCTACTATTATAATAATATACCTGAAACCCATTGAAAGCCTCTCAACGCAAATGGAAGAAATTTCTTTTGTATAGACTCGATAAGATTTTTGTGATTTAAGTATTGTGGTGACCAAATACAAGAGCCGTATTCCAGAATGGGAAGGACAGTAATTCAAATGTGGTAATCAAACTTTAACCTATGATCGAGAAGAACTCCTAAATCATTCACATCGTCTACTCTTATCAGAGGTAGCACATTAAGAGTATAATTACTGATGTTAGCGGAGCTTCTGTAAAACGACATAACAATTTAGTGGTAGAAAATTACTTTTACACCAGGAATAAAAACGATCAAGATCAGCTTGCAATAGAGAGTTAGAAACTATATTATTATAAGGTAGGCATCAGCATACATTGAAATATTAGAATTTAAAACAACATTGGGAAAATCGTTAATGAAAAGATTAAAGAGAATAGGACCGAGATGACTACCCTGAGGAACACCTGAGTTCACAAAGACAGGTTTAGAAGTTGCCGATTTAAATTTACTGTTTGAGTTCTATTATTAAGATAGTCAAATATCCATAACGGAAAATTTGATGGAAAACCAATCATGTTCAATTTATTAACTAAAAGGCAAAAGCTTTACTAAAGTCAAGATAAATATCATAAGTCTCAACTTATTCTGAAAACCTTTGATCACTAGTGAAGAAAACTCTAATAGGTTAGTAGTCGTAGATCTCTGTTTCACAAAACCAAGCTGAAAGTGAGAGACAATAGATCTACTAAAATGAATTGATATAGCAAGCCGTAGCTCCAGTATCAATTAGTGTTTTTTATGATTTTATTATTGTCCCCCTGTTCTTCTAAAAAATGGTCCTCATCAATTTTTTTGATGCGCATTATTTTATTTGGTTGTTAGCTCACGCTCCTACTATTAATAAAACTAACACTAATGTTTCAAAAAACAAAATATTAATCCTGTTCAACTAACCTCCCCTCTTCGTATAGCGTATCAAAACGTAAGAGGTATTAAATCAAAACTATCCAAACTCTATCTAGATAGATTCTGATTTGAACATAGTATCTTAGCGTCTACTGAAACTTTGTTATAGCCTGAAATTTCTAACTTATCTCTCTTAAGTAATAAATTTACGTCTTACAGATGTGACCGTTTATCTAGAATTGGTGATGGTGTTCTTACTGCCGTTGATTCTGACCTTAAATGGGAATTGATCTGCTCAGAGTCCGGCATTAAATTTGTCGCCATTAAGACAACGTTTGGTCAAACTTCAGCCTATATCACTTGATCGTACACCCACTTCAATCTGATATTTCTGTTTATCTTGAACGTACTGATTCCAACTGTTTCCGCATGCAAACGTGTATTACTGAGCTCCGGAAAACAAAATAAATTACACAAGTTTATAGCGTAGTAAGAGACGTATTAATAAGTATACAACGCGAAAAGACGCTTAGTGCGATGAAGTCGCACAGAATAATGAATTTATTGATAATTTACCAATTGATTAATTAATTACTTTTATCTAATAAAATTCGATCAACTAAGACGCGGTTAAGAAGATGAGACAAAGCAACATTCGTAAGCAAATGCAGCGTGAGCAAGACGAGCGCCGGCTCTTTTTGCAACGAATCAACGCATATTTCTCTTTTGTAGCCGGACCAACCCAAAATTCTGCTGACGCAAAAACGGAGCGGTCAATTACCCCCAGCCCGACGAACGAACTTTTGCATTTAGCAAGTGAGCGACCTCGTCCATGCTCTTCAGCTTTACCGTCTCAGATTGCAGAGCGCACTGCTAAACAAGCATGTAATGAACTGCTCTTACCTACGGAGACTACCACAACAGTCTCTCTAACTACTGTAACTGCAACAACAACATCAACTGTAACGGTATCGGCTGCCGCTCGATCCCATCGTCATCAACAAATGATCTTTTTGTGTCATCGATGACAACAAGAAAAGAGCTTTACGAATCACCGATCAAAAAAAAACTCTACTAAAACAAATTCTACGACTGCTGCGTTGCCAATAAACGGAAAAAGCAAAACTCGTAAGTACTGGCCGCTTGTGCAGACTGGAATAGATCGTTACATACAAATTAAACGGAAGTTAAGCCTTCTAAACGCGAATGGAAAAATTATCCGTAGCAGTTCCAGTGCGTCTTCAAGCGACAAAGCTCAACAACACCAATAGATTTTAATTCTAGCAGACCTTTCGGACGAACCCGAAGTAGATGTAAAAAAAAAGGCAAAGCCACCAGTATAAACACGTGAGAAAAGCTCAAATGCTCTTGTTAAAAAAAATTGTAGAGCTCATTGGAAAGGACAACTTTCATATAAGTAGTACCAAAGGGCACAGAGTCTAATGTAGCACCAGAATAAATAAATAAGTAAGTTAAAAAATAAAGGATTTAACGCAAAATCAGTCATTAACATTTCAACCAAGGAAAGGAAGCCTCAACCGCTTCACTGCAGAAGAATCACACAAACGCAAAGGACCAAACGTCCATCGAACAAAGGCGATTCTACCACCAAAAGGGGCGGTAACTGCGGTGGTAATCACACCGCTAATTACAGAGGTTGCCCAGTATATAAGGACTACGCTGCGCTCTGCAAATGCACGGCTTGCACTATCTAAATCAAACAAACACGTATTCTTTTCGAACTCAGCTAGATCGTCATGTGAGTTTGACTCCGAGTCCTCCATAAGGAAAAATGTGACATTTGCCAGTGCTTTAAATTCAGGATTGGAGCTTCCTTCCTCAAATACATCGCACTTTAAACTACCCCAACCAGAGCCAAACACAACAAAACATTATCAGCCTATGGAGCAGCCACAAAACAACTTTGAGGCCATGTTCTCTAACCTACAGCAAAGCTTAAAGTTCATGTCTTTCATGCGGACGACTATGCAAGATCTAATGCGTAATCAAAACCTATTGATATAAATGTTGGTATCACAATAATCCAAATAATCAATGACTTCCCTACGTATATCCACGTAGAATGCTAATGGCGTCGCACAGCACAAACTTGAGTTATCTCAATTTTTGCTCGACAAACATATCGACGTAGTGTTGCTCTCAGAAACACATCTTACAAATAAATATAACTTTAACTTAAGAGGCTACTCTTTCTAACTAACCATCCCGATGGTAAAGCACACGGCG
Organism: Drosophila immigrans; assembly: GCA_963583835.1. Classification (NCBI taxonomy): domain Eukaryota; kingdom Metazoa; phylum Arthropoda; class Insecta; order Diptera; family Drosophilidae; genus Drosophila; species Drosophila immigrans. Next base: position 10,297,874 of record OY757143.1, on the reverse strand, counting down.
GGACTGGTATCTTGATTAGAAACCGAACCGACGGGCCCCCCTCGTTTCACTGAAGCTGAGTTTATGCAGTTCTTTTACTCATAAGGCAGCAGGGGACTATAATGCCAAGCACACTTACTGGGGATCTCGCCTCGTGACTCCTAAAGGAAAGCAGCTTTATAATGCAACTATAAAAGCCAGCAACAAGCTTGACCACGTATCTCCTGGCAGACCAATATATTTTCCAACATACCCAAGAAAACTGCCCGATTTAGTTGACTTCGGATTCACTAAAAACATACCAAGATACCTGATTAGCGTGGAAAAGCGACGCCTACGACGGGAATGGCAGTCTTATAAGTCCCCGACATTATAGGTGCACGACAAATTTTAAAAGACGCCTCCCACAAGCTCACCAAAGCGTTAAAGCAACAAGAAGCAAGTACCCAACGCCGCTATATAGAGCAACTATCAACATCTTCCAATAAGCACTCTTTGTGGAGAGCCCATCAAACAAATGTATCAAATGACTTACCGCTTCAACGTGAGCCAATGAAATTTCAAACAAATGAAATCGCTCATCATCAAAAATCAACTTAATCCGAAAAAATCACCAGGCTCCGACCAAATAACGCCAAAAATGATTATTGAGCTCCCATATTGTGTATATTGCACTATCACCCAGGTCTTCAATGCCATTACAAGGCTTGGCCACTTTCCAGAGAGATGGAAAAAATCATTGATAATAATGATACCGAAACCTGGCAAAGATCACAGACTTGCCAATTCGTATAGACCAATAAGCTTATTATCATGCTTATCCAAACTCTTTGAAAAATGCGTGCTGACTATCAAATGACGAAATGCGAAATGACTGAAATACGAAGAGCATTCGAAAATAGAGAATATTGCACTGCAATATTTTTAGGTGTAGTCCAAGCATTCGATAGAGTTTGCTTAGAAGGTCTAATGCATAAGATCAGAGCAACACTTCCTTATAATACACACATACTAATAAAATCTTACTTATATGTCTGACGATTAAACAACTAGAGCTGGAGTCCCCCAAGGCAGCGTACTGGCGCCAACGCTATATGTTCTATACACAGCAGACATCCCAACAAATAGACGACTAATAACATCTACCTTTGCCGACGATACAGCTATTCTCAGCCGTTCCAAATGTCCTATCCATCTGACTGGCGAATAAAAGTAAATGAACAAAAATGCAAGCATGTTTCGTTTACTCTAATCAGGCAAAATTGCCCACCGATCAGACTAAACAATTCCACACTTCCGCAAGCGAACGACGTTACATATTTAGGAGTACACCTCGACAGTCGACTCACCTGGCGAAGGCACATCGAAGCCAAGAGAACACAATTAAAATTAAAAGCTAATAGTCTTCATTGGCTTATCAACGCTCGGTCCTCTCTTAGTCTAGAATACAAGGTCCTGCTCTACACTTCCGTACTTAAACCTACCTGGACGTATGGCTCCCAGTTATGGGGGAACGCCGGTTGTAGCAATATTGATGTTGTCTAGCAAGCTCAATCAAATATCCTGAGAACCACCATCGTTGCACCGTGGTATGTTCGCAATGAAAACATACATAAAGACCTCAATATTCAACCAGTCAGAGATGTAATAGCAGAACAGAAAGAGAAGTATCACAGCAAGATTTCCTCGCACTCTAACACCCTCGCGCGAGGGCTAACCCGGCTGTGCAGCAGCTCCCGTCTACGTCGTAATGATCTACCAACCCAGGGATAGAATCTAGGGACGTGCAACCCAAGAAGAATTAAATTTGAATTGTTAATAAATGTTCAGTTATAAGATTACATAACTTATTGTTAGTCTCAACTTAAGAGAAGATCCAATGAATAAAAGCAAAGTTTAAAAAAAAAAAAATTTTATGAAATGAAAATCTTAGACAGTCTGGAACAACAAGTTGTTCAAGACATAAAATTCAAACGTGTTTTCCCTTAAGAACAGATATCAAAGTATTCCAAAGTATTCTGTGCACCAGGATCGCATTGAATCTGTTCAAAAACAATTTCTCTTATTTGCTTTGCGTGGCTTGAACTGGAATGCTGAAGTGAGATTGCCGTCATATAGTAGAATACTTCTTTTAATAAACCTACCTTCTTTAGCTAACTAGAGAATAATGCTTGGCATTTTATTTATTTTTAATCTTATTAAGTGTAATATTGATTCTTCAGAATTAATATCGCGACTAACCTTTTCCGTTCCATCTAGACTAACCCGTAGTTACATTTATTTGATAGATTTTATCATGTATTTTCTAGCTAGTATTTTCTACTACTAACCTACTTAACTAATAATTAGACTGAATTTGGCTTATAGTAATAAATTAAAATTTTTTACTTTCCCTCCTTTTCTTTTTAAGTCCGATCCTTACAAAATTTTTTTTTTTTTATTTTATGCTATCCGCGTTTTTTTTTTTTTGCATGCCCGAATCTAACCTGTCCGAGAGCGAATCATGTCGCTCGTCCTGCGATGGCGCCTCCGGTCGGTTGGGCGGGAAGAGGGTTTATTGGGATCCGCGCGCCACTTGAATGTGCATACTATGTACGTCAACGTCAACGCGAAAATTCCATTAGAGAAATCTAAATTTTTCCGAAAAGAAATAGAATTTCTTGGATATATAAAAAATCATAAAAACAGACCCTCAGAAGGTCAAAATAATTGTAGATTATCCTTCGCCTAACAATATAAGATAACTACGAAGTTTCTTAGGACTTAGCGGATATTACAGAAAATTTGTAAATAACTATGCTGCTATAGCTAAACCATTAACCAAATATTTACAAGGCCATAATGGAAAAGTTACAAAACATATCTTAAGGAAAACAAAAAAATAGTACTTGAAGAAGAGGCAATACAATCCTTTCAAAATTTGAAATCCCAGTTAATTAGAAAAGTGCAATTAACACAGCCAGATTATTCAAAGAAATTTGTCCTTACAACAGACGCATCCGATTTTGCTACAGGAGCTGTACTTTCCCTAGAAAATAAACCAATTACCTTCGGTTCCAAAACTCTAAATAAAACAGAAAAAAATTATGCAACCAATGAAAGGGAATTATATGCCATTGTTGGGACATTACAAAATCTCAGAAATAACTTGTACGGAGTAACCAATTTAGAAATCCATGCAGATCATCAACCTCTTTCTTTTGCAGTATCTACACAAAATCCCAATTCAAAAATGAAATGATGGCATGCATTTAGTGAAGAATTTTCTCCTAAAATATTTTATAAACCAGGAGCAACAAACGTCGTTGCAGACGCTTTGTCAAGAGCTATTATAAACCACATAACTAACGAAAACATTGAGGAGTTGTCCGATATTGAAACAGTACATTTCGCTGACAGTAGTAGCCAAATCTTAAGGAAACTAATAAACCTCTAAACCAATTCAAACAATTCGTACCCCGCTAATTTAAAATTCTCAATAATTCGAATTATTTCTGTCTCCTCGAAAAAAAATCAATAATTCGTAAAAATTTCATACATTTTGGTGCCCACGTTAATTCGTAATATTTTTCGCAACGCAAAGAATATTAAACCTCTTATAAGCCGTAATGTTGTTTCGTAAACTCTTATAATTTGTAATGCAATATGACATTTTTGGCTGTTAAGACACCGTTAGATTTTGCAGACAGTTATGCCGCCTTTATGTAGCTATACATGCTGAATTTTGTGGTGTCTCTCATTAAAAAAGTAGGGGGCCGTTAAAGTTATTTCGTCTCTAACGTCTTCGAAGTGGTTGTTGTTGTGTGGTTCGCCGTTATAATTGTCGTAATAAAAGTCAACTAACTTCAAAATCAAATACAATTTCAACTTAAGCCTATCTTAACCTACAAGGCCTCTCTTCAACATAGTGGTGGATTATGAAGCGTGATGGAGAGCACGCACATCAGAGATGCGTGCCAAGTCGGACAATGGCTTTGTGGCCTGAACACTCATTTTTTTCTCAGTTTGCTGATTTTTTCCCAAGCGTAACATCGATGCCTAAAAATGTTGAAACGTACGAATAACACATTATCAATAGCCTAAAAACAAGAAATTATTGCAGCCGTTGACAATGGAACAAAAAAAATAGAAGTGGCAAAACAATTTAATATCGCTCCATCAACTTTAACATCCATTCTACATAAACAAGTAAGAAAGTTACAGTCGAGAGTGCTTGACCGTATGACACCCGCAACCCATTTCGAGAGAAAACAAAATACTTAAATGATATTTTAACAAAAAATATACCAAAGAATATAGTGAAACTTGTTTTTTTTTATATATTTGAAAATAGCGGGTAAACATCTATAACACCGACGTGGTCACACTGTCAACTAAACAAACAAAGCGCGAGCAGCTGCAAGTGAATTTTGCATATAAAATTGATTCTTTAATAACTTCCTTGTGTATCATTCGACCTCAGCCAAACAGGAGTCATTGGGACTATCATTATTATTATGCATACCAAAATTCAATGCTCTAGGTCCATTATTACGGCTTTTCCAGTTTTTGAGGGCGGAAAGGGGCGTGGCAAAAATCTTAAATAAACTTGATCTGCGTAAGACCTACACGAATACTGTCACCAAATTTGATATCTCTAGGTGATTCACACACTTAAAACGTCTATATGCATTGGGCACAACTATTTTGATAAATTATTTAACAAAAAACTTTTGTTCCACTTATCCGATTTTTACCAAAATTACAGGGTATATTAAGAGTATTAAGTACAAGTGTCTTACCAAATTACACATAATTACACAAAGAACTTTTGGAGTTATACGCGATTTACATACAAAAAAATTGACTTGTTTTAGATTAATGCACATTGTGGGCGAAGGGGGCGTGGCATCCAACTTTTGAAATAAACTTGATCTGCGTGAGGAATGCAGGAACCTATGTACCAAATTTGGTATGTCTCTATGTCTTATAGTCTCTGAGATCTAGGTGTTTATACGGACATACGGACATGGCTATATCGTCTCAGATGTTGACACTGATCAAGAATATACATACTTTATGGGGTCGGAGATGGCTCCTTCTGCCTGTTACATACATTTCCTGTTGGCACTAAGTTATAATGTTCTTCTGTCAATGAAAACCTAAGCTGCTGTGAATGGAAGGAAAAGTTGAGTGATCTGATTACGAACCTAGGGATATATTTAATGCTTATGAAACTGGGTAGTTTTATAAATGTTTGCCAGATCGAATCTATTGCTTTAAAAATTAAAAATGTCATGGGGGTAAGCACAGTAAAGATTTTATTTGCTGTAAACATAGATGGCACCGAAAAACTTAAGCCTCTATTAATCGTAAAGTCAGCAAAGCCAAGGGGCTTTTAAAATATATGTAGCTTTCCAGTGCATTATCGGCACAATAAGAAGGCTTGGATGACAACATTATTTAACGAATGGCTTAAAATGTTAAATGACACCAAGGCAGCCAATAATCGAATAATATTGCTATTCATAGACAATTGTACGGCGCATATTAGCTTCCTTCATCTTAGCCACTTAAAAATTGAGTTTTTGCCACCCAACACTACGTCTAAGCTGCAACCCCTTGACAAGGGTATTATAAAAGATTTTAAGTCATTATTTATAGCATTGATGAAAAGAAAAAGTTTAATTGCACAATATTAAAATAAAATTCCATAATAAAAAAAGAACACACAAAAATTATCATGTTGGAGAAGTAATTCACGAGAAAACATGATGAAAGAAATAAATAAAGTCCCAGATATAAGAAACAAGTTGTTAAAGAAGACTTGGGAAATAAAGTAAAAATAAATAACAGAGAAAGAATAATTCATAAGGATATCATACAATTTTAACAAGTAAGAAAGCTACAGTCGAGAGTGCTCGATCGCAAGATACCCGCAACCCATTTCGAGACAAAAAAAAAAACAAATAACTTAAATGATATTTGAAAAAAAAATATACCAAAAAAATATACTGAAATCTGTTTTTTGTAAATATTTGAAAAAAATCCATAACATACCCTCATGGTCACACTGTCAACTAAACAAACATTTGTAAGAAATAGACTTAAAAACTACAATAATACAAGAAAAAATGTAAGGGATAGAAAAAAAACAAAAAGAAAAGGCATGTACTCAGTTGTGTACCATTTAAGAAAAAATCTAAAGAAATACCAAATTAATATTTGGTCCAAAGATCCGTATTGTCTATTTCAGAATTTGGTTCCATTCAATCTCCACGCGTCTCCAGAGATCGTCAAGGTTGCTTGGGGCCGATTGATATTGCCCGAGCCGTCGCTTCACAATTGACCATAAGTTTTCAATTGGATTGAGGCCGGGACTTTGAGCTGGCCACTCCATGACCTTAAGATTTTGTTTTGCCACCATTCTTTAACAATTTTCGCAATGTGCTTAGGATCCCCATCCTGTTGGAAAGTAATTTCTCCTTCAGAAAAGGCACACTTATCGAGAAAATTGTGAAGTCGGGTCTTCAAAATGTTTAAATAGTCCTCTTTTCGCATTATCCCATCAATTTTGTGCAACGGCCCAACGTACCACCATATGACGCACCCCCAAGCCATTATATATCCTCTTCCATGCTTTACGGTTTGCTTTACATGTTGTCTCTGAAGCTTGACACTGGGCCTATGCTAACAATACTGCTTGCCATCCGACTGTAAACGGATTCGTCCGATAAAACGTTTCCAGTCTTCTGTAGTCCAGTTTTTGTGTGTCTTTGCAAATTGTAACCGAGCCTTAAAATTTTCTCGGATAGAGCTGGATATTTTTTTTAACAGACGCAACATATCCAATTCTACCCAGTGCTCTTCTAGCTGTCCATTGACTTCTGGTTTTATTTTAACTTTAAGTTAGAAGCCTTTTTTGGTGCTTATTCTTCCTCATGTTGGACATCATAAGTCGAGCGTAAGAGTAATTCGTAAGCATCAGTTGTGTTTTGTCTTGCTCCGCCTAATTCTGCATTTATCTTTATTTTAAAAACATATTAATTTGTGACTTTTAGTTATATATCGATATTAATCTTTTGGTGCATGAGAAGATGCTGGATACTCTCGGTTTCCTCTTCGTCCCCGCAGCTGCGACAGAAGTCCTGTTGGGGTCCATTGTACCGTTGAGCCACCGTCTCTGGACCATCCAACTTCGAACACTATCCTGTAATGATCCGAAAAGGAGCATTCCGTGGACACGTGTCAATCTTCTACGGAGAGGGAGTCGCTGTTGGTCGCTAAGGTTAAATCTATAACCTCAGCTCGGTTCTTATTGCGGAAGGTGGGGTGGCTACCCCGATTACACACATTAGGATTGCTGAGCATTACGAATTCAAGCAGCGACTCCCCTCTCTCGTTGGTGTCTTTGCTCCCCCAAAAGGTATTGTGGGCATTAGAATCACACCCAAGGATTAGATCCGTGCCCTCTTTCTGCGCATGCTGAATGAGGGCTCGGATACTTTCCGACGGTGGATCCTTTTCTTCGTATGGGAGATAAGCTGAGGCTAGGTATAGATTGGGTCCGTTCCTACGCTCGCATAGCGCTACCGTCAAGTCCCTGTTGCTGTAACTGGAAGAGAAGAGCACATTAAGTCCGGTTCTTACCACGATACAGGTTCTGGACTTACCGACAGTTTTCGGGAAAAGGAGATGGTATCCGCGAACTCCCAAACCACAAGCCCTTTCACCTACGATCCAGGGTTCTTAGATGAGAGCCATATCCACCCTCTCCTTGTCCATCCACCGTAGTAGGTCTGTGGAAGGAACCCTCGAGTGGTGCAGATTAATCTGCACTACCCGAATTCTTTCCGGTCGACCTAGCATCTTCGCGCCCAGCGTGGCGAAAATTTAAGACAAACTTGATCTGCGTAAGACCTACACGAATACTGTCACCAAATTTGATATCTCTAGGTCATTCAAACACTTAAAACGTCCATATGCATTGGGCACAACAATTTTGATAAATAATTTAACGAATAACTTTTGTTTTTGTACTTATCCGATTTGTACCAAAATTACAGGGTATATTAAGAGTGTTAAGCGCAGATGGGTATCTAAAATACATATCATTACACAAAGAACTTTTGGATTTATTTGCAATTTACATAAAAAAAACTTGACTTTTTCTAGATTAATGCTTATTGTGGGCGAAGGGTGCGTGGCATCCAGCTTTTGAAATAAACTTGATCTGCGTAGGTATGTAAGTGGGTAGGAATGCAGGAACCTTTGTACCAAATTTGGTGTCCTTATGTCTTATAGTCTCTGAGATCCAGGTGTTCATACAGACAGACAGACGGACAGACGGGCATGGCTATATCGTCCCGGCTGTTGACGCTGATCAAGAATATATACTTTGTGGGGTCAGAGATGCCTCCTTCTGCCTGTTACATACATTTTCGGTTGGCACTAAGTTATAATACCCTTCTACCCTATGGGTAGCGGGTATAAAAACTACTTTAATTAATGGTGGCAATCGTTCATCCGCGGAACGAACCAAAATTTCTTTAATACCTCCGATTACAAATGTGTGTATTGAGACCTCGGACCTCTATTCCTTATTGTCCGATTATTGCCTCACCACCTATTGCTCCCAATATTATTGTTAATACTAACACCCCCTTATTTTCTGTTGTGGCTCCGAGAAAGCAGATATTCATTTCTCAATTATCTGCCGATACTTCGGGCGAGTCCATCTCAGCTTATATCCCCACAAAATCCATGGTGTCGGTAGCCATACAAAAATTCAATTTCTCAACTCCTCGGGAAATTGCTTCATTTAAATTAACTGTTCCTTCCGACTCATTTCCGTTATTGTGTGACCCGAGTTTCTGGCCACCTCATATGGTGGTACATGAGTTCAGGCCAAAGAAACGTAACATCATCCCAGTAAATTTTCAACCTAATATCACCTTAGCTCAAGCTCCTACTGTTAATAAAACTAACACTAATGCTTCAAAAAACTAAATATTAATCCTGTTCAGCTTACCTCCCCTATTCGTATAGCGTATCAAAACTATCTAAAGTCTATCTAGATAGTTTGTGCTTTGAACGTAGTATCTTAGTATTCACTGAAACTTGGCTAAAGCCAGAAATTTCTAACTTATCTCTCTTTAGTAATAAATTTACGTCTTACAGATGTGACCGTTTGTCTAGAATTGGTGGTGGTGTTCTTATTGCTGTTGATTCTGATCTTAAATCGGAATTAATCTGCTCGGAGTCCGGCATTGAATTTGTCGCCATTAAGACAACGTTTGGTCAAACTTCAGCCTATTTCACTTGTTCATACATCTCACCTCAATCTGATATTTCTGTTTATTTTCAACACTTATCTATTTTAAAGTCTATATCCTCTAAACTTCTAGACAGCGAGTCTTTGTTTGTGCTTGGTGATTTTAATTTACCAAATATATCTTGTAGTTCCTGAAGATTCTTATCATCCAACTTTAAAGTTGTCAATTGAACTACCGGTTTCTGAGCATATTGACATACCTAAGCCAGTAAATAGACCACTGTGTTTTAAAAAGGCCAATTTTTATAAATTAAATGACCTCATCGTAAATTATGATTGGTCTCTTTTTCATGATTCCATTAATTTAGAAGGTGCATTGACTATTTTTTATAATACGCTAAAAAAATTTGTTATCCAGTGTGTTCCTCGTAGATATCCATTGAAGTCTAATAGGCCACCTTGGTTTTCTCGGGATTTAAGTGGATTAAAAAACCTAAAGTTACGATATTTCAAAAAATTTCAACGCACAAGAAATTCTTCTGATTTCGCGCGATATGCTATTGCTAATTCGAATTTTGTTTCACTTAACACCCAACTTTACAATATTTATCTGCGGCGGTGTCGGTTACAGTTTGCTCAGAATCCTAGACAGTTCTATAATTTTGTTAACTCTAAACGAAAATTTTCTTCACTACCTTCCTCAATTTCATTTCAAAATAAGACTGCATGCAGTGATCAGGACGCTGCCGATCTGTTTGCAGACTTCTTTCAATCTACTTACTCAATTGACAGCTACTCACCTCATATATCTTATCCCTATAACTTGCAAAAGTCTAACTTTATTCCTGAGCCTGTGATCACTGAATGCTCCGTTTTAAGCGAACTCAATCAAATAAAACCTGTATTTTCACCCGGTCCAGATGGTATTCCAGGCTGTGTCCTTAGGTATTGTGCGGAATCATTACATAAATTATTTATTATGTCTGTTGAGTCTGCCTCTTTCCCGGCGATATGGAAGGATTCATTCATAATCCCCTTGCATAAAAATGGTTCGAAACATAACGTTAATAATTATAGAGGTATTTCAAAATTGTCCGCTATACCGAAACTCTTTGAGAAAATTATCATCTCAACTTACTATTTTTGTAGATCTATTGTCTCTCCTTTCCAGCATGGTTTTGTGAAACAGAGATCTACGACTACTAAACTCTTGGAGTTTTCTTCACTAGTGATCAAAGGTTTTCAGAATAAGTTGCAGACTGATGTTATTTATACTGACTTTAGTAAAGCTTTTGACTCTGTTAACCATTTCCTTTTAGTTAAAAAATGAAACTTGATTGGATATCCATATCATTTTCTGTTATGGGTATCTGACTATCTTAATAATAGAGCTCAAACAGTAATATTTAAATCCGCAACTTATAAACCTGTCTTTGTAACCTCAGGTGTTCCTCAGGGTAGTCATCTCGGTCCTCTTCTTTTTAACCTTTTCATTAACGATCTTCTCAATGTAATTTTAAATTCTAATATTTTAATGTATGCTGATGATGTCAAGAGTTGCCTAACTTATAATAATATAGCTTCTAACTCTCTATTGCAAGCTGATCTTGATCGTTTTTATTCCTGGTGTAAAAGTAATTATCTACTACTAAATTGTTCGAAATGTAAGGTTATGACGTTTTACAGAAACTCCGCTAACATCAGTAATTATACTCTTAATATCCTCCCTCTGACTATAGTAGACGATGTGAATGATTTAGGAGTTCTTCTAGTCCATAGGCTAAAGTTTGACAAACACATTTCAATTACTGTCACAAAGCGACTCAAGTTCTTGGGTTCATCAAGCGATGGACAAAGGAATTTGATGACCCTTATACGACAAAGCTTCTTTTTGTTTCGCTTGTCCGTCCCATTCTGGAATACGGTTCTTGTATTTGGTCACAATACTCAAATCATAAAAATCTTATCGAGTCTGTACATAAGAAATTTCTGTTTTTGCGTTGAGAGGCTTTAACTGGGTTCAGGTATTGACTTACCCTCTTATAATAGTAGACTTCTTTTACTTAATCTTCCCTCATTAACTAATCGTCGTAGCATGCTTGGGGTTATGTTTATAGTCAAACTACTAAAGGGTGAAATTGATTCTGCCTACCTTCTTAGGCATATAAACCTTTCTGTCCCAGTTAGACATACACGTAACTTCACACCTTTATCCCTTAACCCATGTACAACTAACTATTCTAAGCATGAACCTTTTCGAGCTCTCTGTGCTGACTACAACAGACTCTACTGTGTTTTCAACGCCGATACATTTTTTTTTTAAATATTAACAAGTAAGAAAGCTACAGTCGAGAGTGCTCGACCGTATGATACCCGCAACCCATTTCGAGAAAAAACAAAAAAATTAAATTATATTTAAACAAAAAACATACCAAATATACTAAAACTTGTTTTTTTGTATATATTTGAAAATAGCGGGTAAAATACCGCAACACCGTTATGGTCACACTGTCAACTAAACAAACAAAGCGCGGGCAGATGCAAGAGGATTTTGCATATAAAATTGATTCTTTAATAACTTCCTTGTTTTTTATTCGATCTCAACCAAATTCACAGGAATCATTGAGAATATAATTATTATTATGCATACCAAAATTCAATGCTCTAGGTCTATTATTACGGCTTTTACAGTCTTTTGGGGGCGGAAAGGGGCGTGGCATCCAACTTTTGAAATAAACTTGATCTGCGTGGGACATATAGGAGTACTGTCCCCAAATTTGGTAGCTCTAGCTCTTATAGTCTCTGAGATCTAGGTGTTCATACAGACGGACAGACGGACAGACGGACATGGCTATATCGTCTCGGCTGTTGACACTGATCAAGAATATATATAGTTTATGTGGTCGGAGATGCCTCCTTCTGCCTGTTACATACATTTTCTGTTGGCACTAAGTTATAATACCCTTCTACCCTATGGGTAGCGGGTATAAAAATTGTATTCTATCATTCTTAGCTAAAAATAATTAGCAACTAACATGGTGTTGGAATTTAAAACAAAAATTAAATACTAGCCAACTAACCGACCATCTGACCTGATTGGGTTTTTAAAAATATTTGTAATCATAATTTACTCTTTTAGTCATAATTTTATTAATTTCTTCAATGTCGACTGTTCATAGTCGACTTTAAATAAAACATAAATATAATAAATATATCAGAGTCTGTTAGAAGGCGGGGCGTCCATTCAACACACTTTCGGAACAAACATTTTTTCTTTTATTCACCTTGACCACCACTGACTGCGTGTCGAACAGCCACTTTTAATCATGAGAACAATACTATTTTCGGTATCTGCCGATAGTTTCTTCATTTTACAGATAAAAGTTGGCGACGAATTTCTTAATTCATTAAATATACTTTGATCTATAAGAAATGTGCGACTTTCTGAATTATGACAACGAATAATAATTATTGTAGTATTTAAGTATATTTTTTACAAATTAAATAAGTAATCGAGAAAAAAAGTTTGTTTCATTTGGTTCATTGGTTTACGTTTTATATGATGAACATGGTATCACTTTTGCTCCCCATTGTATGCGTTTCGCAATGTGCGTCGGTGCCTTAGCTCGAATTTCGATTGTAACATTTTTGACATTTAATTTTTATACCCGCTACCCATAGGGTAGAAGGGTATTATAACTTAGTGCCAAGAGAAAATGTATGTACCAGGCAGAAGGAGGCATCTCCGACCCCATAAAGTATTCTTGATCAGCGTCAGCAGCCGAGACGATATAGCCATGTCCGTCTGTCCGTCTGTCTGTCTGTATGAACACCTGGATCTCAGAGACTATAAGACATAGAGACACCAAATTTGGTACAAAGGTTCCTGCATTCCCTACGCAGATCAAGTTTATTTCAAAAGTTGGATGCAACGCCCCCTTCGCCCACAATAAGCATTAATCTAGAAAAAGTCAAGTTTTTAAGCCCGCTACCCATAGGGTAGAAGGGTATTATAACTTAGTACCAACAGGAAATGTATGTAACAGGCAGAAGGAGCCATCTCCGACCCCATAAAGTACATATATTCTTGATCAGCGTCAACAGCCGAGACGATATAGCCATGTCCGTCTGTCTGTCTGTATGAACACCTGGATCTCAGAGACTATAAGACATAGAGACACCAAATTTGGTACAAAGGTTCCTGCATTCCCTACGCAATTCAAGTTTATTTAAAAAGTTGGATGCCACGCCCCTTTCCGCCGCCAAAAGCCTGTAAGACCCGTAATAATAGACCTAGAGCATTGAATTTTGGTATGCATAATAATAATTATATTCCCAATGATTCCTGTGAATTTGGTTGAGATCAAATGAAAAGCAAGGAAGTTATTAAAGAATTAATTTCATATTCAAAATTTACTTGCAGCTGCCCGCGCTTTGTTTGTTTAGTTGACAGTGTGACCATAACGGTGTTGTGGATTTTTACCCGCTATTTTCAAATATATACAAAAAAACAAGTTTCACTATATTCTTTGGTATATTTTTTGTTAAAATATCATTTAAGTATTTTGTTTTCTCTCGAAATGGGTTGCGGATCATACGGTCGAGCACTCTCGACTGTAGCTTTCTTACTTGTTTTTTTTGTACTATAAATTGCATATAACTCCAAAAGTTCTTTGTGTAATGATGTGTTATTTGGTAACCCATCTGCGCTTGACACTCTTAATATACCCTGTAATTTTGGTACAAATCGGATAAGTTGAACAAAAGTTATTCGTTAAATTATTTATCAAAATTGTTGTGCCCAATGCATATGGACGTTTTAAGTGTGTGAATGACCTAGAGATATCAAATTTGGTGACAGTATTCATGTAGCTCTTACGCAGATCAAGTTTGTTTTAGATTTTTGCCACGCCCCTTTCCGCCCCCAAAAACTGGAAAAGCCGTAATAATAGACCTAGAGCATTGAATTTTGGTATGCATAATAACAATGACAGTCTGAATGACTCCTGTGAATTTGGTTGAGATCGAATGAAAAATAAGAAAGTTATTAATGAATCAATTTTATCTGCAAAATTCACTTGCAGCTGCTTGCGCTTTGTTTGTTTAGTTGACAGTGTGACCATGTCGGTATTTAATGGATTTCTTAAAAATATGTATATACCAAAAAAATAAATTTCTGTATATTCTGTGGTATATTTTTTGTTAAAATACGGTCGAGCACTCTTGACTGTAGCTTTCTTACTTGTTTTGTAATGTCCATGATGTCCAACCGGGGTGATCATGGCATTCTTCCAAGACTCGCCATCGATCTCAGCTTGCGTTCCTCGAAATTAATGACGCATACTCTTCCTCGTCGGGTCGGTTTCCCGTTTGTCGGTAGAATTGGTCGTTTTATATTACGAAGTTCCGTATTTCCGGTATAAAGCATCCGCTACGATATGTTTACGACAATTACGTCTTCGCAATTGCCATGCTGGTCCTAGAGCCCTCGTGGCAGTAATTGTATTGGACTATTGAATAGTTAACGACAAAGATGTGTCAGGCCGAATTGTGCGTTCCTGTATGGCGTGGGTTCTTCTGAGGCTCTTCGACCGCAATATTCCCTTCGAGCTTGCGGCATTGACTTCTATGGACCAATGAAAACATATTTTTGTATTCGAGTAAAGGGTCCCACGAAATCGCAATTTAAGTGGAATCCACCAACTTTTTATATTACAACAGGAACAAATATTATTATCCAGGATGATAATCTACCGCCTCAGCAAAGGAGTCTTGACTCAATAAAGATGGTCGGTCCGAGAAAGAATGGTCATGTTTGAGCGGATATATATTTTAATTAGAGTCAACAGCCGAGACGATATAGCCATGTCCGCCTGTCCGTTTGTCAAACTGTATGAACACCTTGATCTCCCAGACTATATGACTATATGATAATAAGCTAGAGACACCAAATTTGGAACATAGGCTCCTGCGTTCATTACGCAGATCAACTTTGTTTCAAATGTTGGATGCGACGCCCCCTCGCCCGCAATATTAATAAATGTAGAACAAGTCAAGTTTTTTTGATGTGAACAGCGAATAACTTGGAAAGTTCTTAGTGTAATGATGTTTAATTCGGTTACCAATCTCTGCTTGGTACTCTTAATATACCCTGTAATTTTGGCACAATTCTGAGTAGAACAAAAGTTATTTGTTGAATAAATTGTTTCAAATAAGTTGTGCCCAATGCGAATAGACGTTTTAAGTGTGTGAATGACCTAGAGATATCAAACTTGGTGAAAGTATTTGTGTAGGTGGCTGGCGAAAATCCTCTGACTGAACCCTCCACGAGGGTGCCGGCTGGGCAATGGATACTGCATCGTTTCGGGCGACAGAGAGATGTCAGCATCACTTGCTCGCTCATGAGACCTTGCAGTTTCTAGCTAAGGGACTGGGCCCAAGCTTTTTAGATTTACTCTGGAAAGCTGAGGTCCAGGACCATGGTCAGAGGTACTTGGCAGCAAGTATAAAATGCACCATGAATCCTTGGATTCATCATGGAGGATGATATAGAGGCGTCAACTCGGGCTGGGATGTCAGCCCAAACGTCGGTGGGAAGTGTGACCGCTACCACCGGCGGGCACGGGGAGGAGAAATCCCCTCTGCGTGTCGCCAGTGGTCACGACGGTGGAGTGGACAAACTCCATCGACAGGAGGGTGTGGACCTGGAAACAGCTGCCATGGAGTCGGAGTCTTTGCTTACAGGCTCATCGATAACGGAGTCCGAGCTAGCGCTTGCGCTAGCGAGGATGCCGTTGGATGAGTCATCGAGCACTGATGATGACGAAGTCACAGTAGTCCAGGGACCATCCAGCAAGAAAGGCGCAAACCTCAAGCGCAAACAACGCTCAGGGTATAAGAGCTCTCTCAAGTTCCTTAAGGGACTGGAAGGCCGCAACCCAGAGTCGTTGAACGAGCGTGAGAGGAAATTGCGCAAAAAGCACGAATACAACGTGCGGCGGTATTTGAGGCTCGCTAGCGTGACCGGAAACACTCAGTCCGCTGACCCGAGTATGAGTGCACGGTGCCAGGGTGACAAGGGGTTTCAGGCAGTAGCCGTAGCCAACCCGACGGAGGAAGTCAAACCTTCCACGTCGAAGTTGGTGGAACCAAAGAAACCCAAGTCACCCTTAGAAGGAAAAAAGCGTGCACCAGGTATGCTTGCAAAAACTACACCTCCTGTAAAGGAGAGAACGGTGAGCAAGCTACCGAAAAAGGCCAACCCACCTGTCAGCAAGAGGCAGAGGTCAGACGACTCGGCGAAGGCTTCGGAGAGCAAGCGGGTGTGACCAGGGGACATCCTGGCCAGCTTGAGCACGAAGCCGGAGCTGCAGGTAGCCATCATCGACAGAAGCAACCCGGATGGGAAGCTTTCTATTGATAACTGGCTTATCCTGGAAGGGTTAATTAACCAGGGGATTGCTGATGCCATCACTCGACCGCTGAATCCGTTCGTGGCAGAGTGTGATGGCATCAACTGGTACAAAGGTGTTAAAGTGGTGGCATGTGCCAACGAGGAAACCCTGCGATTCCTCAAAGACACACTGCTGAAGCTGGAAGCGCCGTGGCCAGAAGCAAGAATTGACGTCGTCCCTGTAGACCAAATTCCTGAGCGGGCGATCATTAAGGTCTGGATCCCACCTCCCATCAGGGAGTATCGAACCACCCTTATATTGATCAAAAGCCAGAATGCGGACTGTCACACAGCGGACTGGACGATCAATAGAGGTCTCGCCCGAGACAAAGGAAACGGCAAGGATCTATGGATCAGCATTGGTCCAGAGTCCAAGAGCCAACTCCTTAGTAAGCAAGGCCGGCTGAAGATGGGAATGGGTTGCGTTCGGGCAATCATTCCTGGAGGCGCTGGGCGCGTATATGTTAGGTCGACCGGAAAGAATTCGGGTAGTGCAGATTAATCTGCACCACTCGAGGGTTCCTTCCACAGACCTACTACGGTGGATGGACAAGGAGAGGGTGGATGTGGCTCTCATCCAAGAACCCTGGATCGTAGGTGAAAGGGTTTGTGGTTTGGGAGCCCGCGGATACCATCTCCTTGTCCCGAAAACTGTGGGTAAGTCCAGAACCTGTATCGTGGTAAGAACCGGACTTAATGTGCTCTTCTCTTCCAGTTACAGCAACAGGGACTTGACGGTAGCGCTATGCGAGCGTAGGAACGGACCCAGTCTTTACCTAGCCTCAGCATATCTCCCGTACGAAGAAAAGGATCCACCGTCGGAAAGTATTCGAGCCCTCATTCAGCATGCGCAGAAAGAGGGCACGGATCTAATCCTTGGGAGTGATGCTAATGACCACAATACCTTTTGGAGGAGCAAAGACACCAACGAGAGAGGGTAGTCGCTGCTTGAATTCGTGATGCTCTCTAATCTTAATGTGTGTAATCGGGGTAGCCACCCCATCTTTCGCAATAAGAACCGAGCTGAGGTTATAGATTTAACTATAGCGACCAACAGCGACTCCCTCTCCGTAGAAGACTGGCACGTATCCACGGAATGCTCCTTTTCGGATCATTACAGGATAGTGTTCGAAGTTGGATGCTCCAGAGAGGCAAAGGCGCCCTTCAGGAGCCCACGAAAGGCAAACTGGGTCAAATACTCAAAGCTTGTTATGGAATCTATTCCCAACCACCCAGTGGGAAGGCTAGACAACCCAGACAAGTTGGAGAAATCGACCCAAAATGTCACAGATACTCTATGTAAGGCCTTCATCAAATCCTGTCCAATCAGCCGTCCACCGAACTCAAACCGCAACAAGTGGTGGACTCCGGAACTCGGCCAGATACGAAAGGAAACGAGAAAACTTTACAATAGAGCAAAAGACCGAAACTGCCAGGTAGACTGGGATGCCTACCATAACAGTTTCAAGACCTTCAAGCAGGAAATCAGAAGGGCAAAAAGAGACTCATGGTCTAAATTTTGCGAGGAACTAACCAGACTTCGAAGGTTGTTGGCGAAAGATCCAGCCACACCGGGGCTGCTTTGCAACGTGGATGGCACATTCGCTAAAAATAGTCAGGAGTCTCTGCAACTCCTCATGAACGCACACTTTCCAGGCTGCACACAAGCTGAAGACGAGAATGGGATCCCCTCCTCTCACATCAGCGGCGAGCCGGAGGGAAACCCGCTTCATGAGAGTCAAGTCCTAATCGACGAAATTGTCAACACTGAGAAGATAATCTGGGCTATCAAGTCGTTCCACCCCTACAAATCAGCAGGACCGGATGACATCAGACCGGTCATGCTACAGATGGTATGCGTACATCTGTCGCAATGGCTACTAGAAATTTTCAGGAGATGTCTCCTTACAGGATACATAAACCTGGAGAGAAGTTAGGGTGGCATTCATTCCCAAAGCAGGAAAGATAAACCACTGCTCAACAAAAGACTATAGGCCCATAAGTCTCTCATCGTTTTTATTGAAAACACTAGAGAGACTTCTGGACCTTCATCTCAGAAGTAAGCTAACACCTCACACTTTTAGCAAGTCCCAACACGCCTACCTCAAAGGTAGATCAGTAGAGACTGCTCTGCACGAGGTGGTTAGCACAATCGAAGGCACACTGCAAAGGAAGGAGTTTACGTTAGCGGCATTTCTCGACATAGAGGGTGCCTTTAACAATGTCAGGATCGAGTCTATAACGGCAGCACTTGTAAACATAGGCTCACACCCGACAATCACTCGATGGCTTAGCAACATGCTTCGCCAAAGAATGATAAACGCCCAACTCTGCACCTCAACTATCAGGAGAAGGGCAACCAGGGGCACCCCGCAAGGGGGTGTGATATCCCCCTTGTTGTGGAACATTGTCCTTAATGACCTTCTTCTCAAACTGAAGTATAAGGGATGCAGAGTGACTGCTTATGCGGACGACCTGGTTCTAATGGTAACTGGCAGATTCCTGCCAACAGTCAGTGAGCTACTGAACGCCGCACTGAGCGAAACTCTGCGATTGGCAGAACACAACGGTCTTGGGGCCAACCCACAAAAGACCGAACTTGTTCTGTTCACTCGAAAATATAAGATACCGAACTTCAAGCTTCCGTCACCGGGAGGGACAGAGCTCAAGTTATCAAAGGAGGCTAAGTACCTTGGAGTAATCCTGGACTCCAAACTCTCCTGGAGGAGAAACTCGGAGGAAAGGATGAAGAAAGCGTTACAAGCCTTCTTTGTGTGCAAAAAGACCTTTGGTAAAGGATGGGGATTGCAACCGTATATCCTTCACTGGTTCTACACTGCAATTGTCAGACCTATACTGACGTACGGGGCTCTTGTATGGTGGGAGGCGGGACACACCGACTCCTATCTACACAATCTCCCCCAAGCAGCGCTGGATGTAAAGTTAAATCTGGAGCCCATCGGAGTCTTCCTCAAGCACGCGGCAACAAGGAGTGCGGTCAGGCTTCACGCCCAATGTCTCCTTAAGCCTGGTGCAGGTCACAACTCCATTCTACGTACAGTAGAATTGACTGTGGCTGAGAACGACTACTGGGTACCAGAACATAAGTGGGATGACAGGCTTACAGCTGAATTCCCTGACAGATGCGATTGGCAACAGGAATCTCCTTTGAGGCAGAATGAGTTGTCAATCTACACAGACGGATCAAAGAAGACGAAAAGCGCCGGATCGGGGGTCTTCTCCGAAGACCTTGCGACCCAGCTCTCGTTTCTTCTTCCAGACTAGTGTTGTGTGTTCCAAGCGGAGATCTACGCTGTTTGGCAAGCGACCAAGTTGATACAGACATTGGGCGGAAGCCCGAGTGAAGTGTCAATCTACGTTGACAGCCAATCAGCGATAAAAGCACTCTCATCGAACACCATAAAGAGTAAATTAACCCGAGACTCAGTGATGTCACTGAACCTATGCCAACCACACTCTATCAGACTTGTCTGGGTACCTGGGCACATGGGTGTACCAGGATGTACTGGATGATGAGTGTGCTCGACTAGGGTCATCAGCAAGTCACGCGGCGACCGATATTAAGAGACCAATTTAGCACGTCCTATCGGATCTTAATTGTTCCATGAGATCAGCGGCTGGGAAACACTGGACAGCATCATCAGGCTGCGAAGTGTCAAAAGCACTATGGCGAAGATATAATCCAAATCAAGCAACCGAGCTCTTAAACTTCACAAAGAACCAGATAACGATACTGATAGGAGTCTTAACGGGACACTATTACATCGGCCGTATGGCCCAACGGTACGGTGGATCCCAACAGGTCTTCTCTCGCAGCTGCGGGAAAAAGGAAGAAATCGAGAGTGTCCAACACCTTATCTGTGACTACCCTGCACTTCTTAAAAAGTGAACTCAATTTCAAGGCAAGCTTTTTTTCGATGAACTGGGTAGTCTTGAGAATATTCGGCTGGAGAACTTGGCATTTTTTCTTGACTCTACCGGTTGGTTCCAGCGGCTACCGCAGCCCAACAAGACAGTAGCACACAGACAAAATGAAATATCCAGAAGTTTCCTCCACCCCTCCCATTCCTATCTATTCGTACAGTTTTTACATCAGACATCGAAATAGGGCATTTGATCTCTGGGTGCTCTCGACACCGGTCGAGCTGTCTGTTCTACCTAACCTTACCTAAGTTCTGCTACCGGCATGGTCCCCCCGTTGGAAGAGGCATTCTTTCAACCGAAGTGGCATCTATGGGCACAACTGCGATTTTGCTGACTGCTTTCTTGACCAGTCCAGTCGTACTTCAAGCAGTGACAACGTCTCCAGTAATCGGCTCCACAATCCTTCCCATGCGCCATTGGAGTGGAGAAAGATTGTCATCTTCGAGGATAACAATGTCATTTGGCTTTAAATTTTTTGTCGACTTGCACCATTTCACCATCCACGTTCCTGAGGCAGCTATAGATAATAATAGCTCAATTTTTGCAAAAGACTTGTTGCAACTGGCCCACGGGTTGCCACCGGCTAAGGCGAATGATGTGGAAGTGCTTGACGTCAGGCTGGTTGCAAAACTTGACCCAATTAAGAAGTGGTCCCGAGTCAAAACATCCAAATCACTGGGGTTTTCTGTATTGCAGATATTTCACAAAAGAAAGTGCGAAGTTCGTGAAATGCTAGAATGGTCTTCCCAACAACGCGATAAAAGTAAAATTTGGCTGATTTCACTGCAGACTCCCATAGACCACCAAACTGAGAGAGAGCGTGGTGGAATGAGTTAATAATGTGATTTGATAGAATATTGCTGAGAAATAGTTGTCGAAGTGTCTTAAGTTCCTTCCAAAATTTGTTGCATTATCTGAAAAAATAGCGTTTGGATTGCCTCTGATGCTAATAAATCTCTTTAAAGCAGCAATGAATGACGGCGCAGAAGATCTTCAACAACTTCCAAATGCGTTGCCTTTGTTGATAAACAAATAAACACGAAAATGTATAATTTTGTTACAGGCCTGTTTCTCACTTCTAGGTCTATTATTACGGCTTTTCCAGTTTTTGGGGGCGCAAACGGGCGTAGCAAAAATCTAAAACAAACTTGATCTGTGTAAGACCTACACGAATACTGTCACCAAATTTAATATCTCTAGATCATTCACACACTTAAAACCTCCATATACAAAGGGCACAACTATTTTGCTCAACTAATCCGATTTTTACCAAAATTACAGGGTATATTAAAAGTATTAAGCACAGATGGCTTACAAAATTTTATGCCACGCCCCTTTCCGACCCAGAAACTGGAAAAGCCGTTTTAAAGGGCCTAGGGCATTGAATTTTGGTATGCATAATAATAATTATAGTCCTTATGATTACTGGGAATTTGGTTGAGATCGAATGAAAAACAAGCAATTTATTAATGAATCAATTTTATCTGCAAAATTCACTTGCAGCTGCTCGCGCTTTTTTTGTTTAGTTGGCAGTATGACCATGTCGGTATTTATACCCGCTACCCATAGGGTAGAAGGGTATTATGACTTAGTGCCAACAGGAAATGTATGTAACAGGCAGAAGGAGGCATCTCCGACCCCATAAAGTATATATATTCTTAATCAGCGTCAACAGCCGAGACGATATAGCCATGTCCGTCTGTCCGTCTGTCTGTCCGTATGAACACCTGGATCTCAGAGACTATAAGACATAGAGACACCAAATTTGGAGACAGTACTCCTATAGGTCCTACGCAGATCAAGTTTATTTCAAAAGTTGGATGCCACGCTCCCTTCGCCCACAATAAGCATTAATCTAGAAAAAGTCAAGTTTTTTTTTATGTAAATTGCGTATAACTCCAAAAGTTCTTTGTGTAATGATGTGTAATCTGGTAACCCATCTGCGCTTGACACTCTTAATATACCCTGTAATTTTGGTAAAAATCGGATTAGTAGAACAAAAGTTATTCGCGTAATTATTTATCAAAATTGTTGTTCCCAATGCATATGGACGTTTTAAGTGTCTGATTGACCTAGAGATATCAAATTTGGTGACAGTATTCGTGTAGGTCTTACGCAGATCAAGTTTATTTTAGATTTTTGCCACGCCCCTTTCCGCCCCCAAAAACTGTAAAAGCCGTAATAATGAACCTAGAGCATTGAATTTTGGTATGCATAATAACAATGATAGTCTGAATGACTCCTGTGAATTTGGTTGAAATCGAATGAAAAACAAGGAAGTTATTAATGAATCAATTTTATATGCAAAATTCACTTGCAGCTGCCCGCGCTTTGTTTGTTAAGTTGACAGTGTGACCATAGCGGTGTTGTGTATTTTACCCGCTATTTTCAAATATATACAAAAATTAAGTTTTAGTATATTTGGTATATTTTTTGTTAAAATATCATTTATGTTTTTTGTTTTCTCTCGAAATGGGTTGCGGGTATCATACGGTCGAGCACTCTCGACTGTAGCTTTCTTACTTGTTAATGGATTTTTTAAAAATATGTATATACAAAAAAAACAAATTTCTGTATATTCTGTGGTATATTTTTTGTTAAAATATCATCTAAGCTTTTTGTTTTCTCTCGAAATGGGTTGCGGGTATCATACGGTCGAGCACTCTCGACTGTAGCTTTCTTACTTGTTTTATATTGTATTTTTAGCAAATTTAACAAGCTTTAAAATTTTTTCATGCTATGCAAAACTGGGTAGCAGGTATTTTACAGACGAGCACACTCGACTGTAGCTTTCTTTCTTGTTATACCCGCTACCCATAGGGTAGAAGGGTATTATAACTTAGTACCAACAGGAAATGTATGTAACAGGCAGAAGGAGCCATCTCCGACCCCATAAAGTACAAATATTCTTGATCAGCGTCAACAGCCGAGACGATATAGCCATGTCCGTCTGTCTGTCTGTATGAACACCTGGATCTCAGAGACTATAAGACATAGAGACACCAAATTTGGTACAAAGGTTCCTGCATTCCCTACGCAATTCAAGTTTATTTCAAAAGTTGGATGCCACGCCCCTTTCCGCCGCCAAAAGCCTGTAAGACCCGTAATAATAGACCTAGAGCATTGAATTTTGGTATGCATAATAATAATTATATTCCCAATAATTCCTGTGAATTTGGTTGAGATCAAATGAAAAGCAAGGAAGTTATTAAAGAATTAATTTCATATTCAAAATTTACTTGCAGCTGCCCGCGCTTTGTTTGTTTAGTTGACAGTGTGATCATAACGGTGTTGTGGATTTTTACCCGCTATTTTCAAATATATACAAAAAAACAAGTTTTAGTATATTTGGTATATTTTTTGTTAAAATATCATTTAAGTTATTTGTTTTCTCTCAAAATGGGTTGCGGGTATTATACGGTCGAGCATTCTCGACTGAAGCTTTCTTACTTGTTTTTTTTGTACTATAAATTGCATATAACTCCAAAAGTTCTTTGTGTAATGATGTGTTATTTGGTAACCCATCTGCGCTTGACACTCTTAATATACCCTGTAATTTTGGTACAAATCGGATAAGTTGAACAAAAGTTATTCGTTAAATTATTTATCAAAATTGTTGTGCCCAATGCATATGGACGTTTTAAGTGTGTGAATGACCTAGAGATATCAAATTTGGTGACAGTATTAATGTAGCTCTTACGCAGATCAAGTTTGTTTTAGATTTTTGCCACGCCCCTTTCCGCCCCCAAAAACTGGAAAAGCCGTAATAATAGACCTAGAGCACTGAATTTTGGTATGCATAATAATAATTATATTTTCAATGATTCCTGTGAATTTGGTTGAGATCGAATGAAAAATAAGAAAGTTATTAATGAATTAATTTTATCTGCAAAATTCACTTGCAGCTGCTTGCGCTTTGTTTGTTTAGTTGACAGTGTGACCATGTCGGTATTTAATGGATTTCTTAAAAATATGTATATACCAAAAAAATAAATTTCTGTATATTCTGTGGTATATTTTTTGTTAAAATATCATCTAAGCTTTTTGTTTTCTCTCGAAATGGGTTGCGGGTATCATACGGTCGAGCACACTCGACTGTAGCTTTCTTTCTTGTTATACCCGCAACCCATAGGGTGGAAGGGTATTATAACTTAGTGCCAACAGGAAATGTATATAACAGGCAGCAGGAGCCATCTCCGACCCCATAAAGTATATATATTCTTGATCAGCGTCAACAGCCGAGACGATATAGCCATGTCCGTCTGTCCGTCTGTCTGTCTGTATGAACACCTGGATCTCAGAGACTATAAGACATAGCGACACCAAATTTGGTACAAAGGTTCTTGCATTCCCTACGCAAATCAAGTTTATTTCAAAAGTTGGAAATAATGTTTTTTATATACTAAAAATTGCATATAACTCCAAAAGTTCTTTGTGTAATGATGTGTTATTTGGTAACCTATCTGCGCTTGACACTCTTAATATACCCTGTAATTTTGGTACAAATCGGATAAGTTGAACAAAAGTTATTCGTTAAATTATTTATCAAAATTGTCGTGGCCAATGCATATGGACGTTTTAAGTGTGTGAATGACCTAGAGATATCAAATTTGGTGACAGTATTAATGTAGCTCTTACGCAGATCAAGTTTGTTTTAGATTTTTGCCACGCCCCCTTCGCCCACAATAAGCATTAATCTAGAAAAAGTCAAGTTTTTAAATCCGCTACCCATAGGGTAGAAGGGTATTATAACTTAGTACCAACAGGAAATGTATGTAACAGGCAGAAGGAGCCATCTCCGACCCTATAAAGTATATATATTCTTGATCAGTGTCAACAGCCGAGACGATATAGCCATGTCCGTCTGTCCGTCTGTATGAACACCTAGATCTCAGAGACTATAAGAGCTAGAGCTACCAAATTTGGAGACAGTACTCCTATAGGTCCTACGCAGATCAAGTTTATTTCAAAAGTTGGATGCCACGCCCCTTTCCGCCCCCATTAGCCAGTAAAAGCCGTAATAAAAGACCTAGAGCATTGAATTTTGGTATGCATAATAATAATTATATTCTCAATGATTCCTGTGAATTTAGTTGAGATCGAATGAAAAACAAGGAAGTTATTAAAGAATTATTAAAGAATTGTATGTGATTCCTGTGAATTTGGTTGAGATCGAATGAAAAATAAGAAAGTTATTAATGAATCAATTTTATCTGCAAAATTCACTTGCAGCTGCTCGCGCTTTGTTTGTTTAGTTGACAGTGTGACCATGTCGGTATTTAATGGATTTCTTAAAAATATGTATATACAAAAAAAACAAATTTCTGTATATTCTGTGGTATATTTTTTGTTAAAATACGGTCGAGCACTCTTGACTGTAGCTTTCTTACTTGTTTTGTAATGTCCATGATGTCCAACCGGGGTGATCATGGCATTCTTCCAAGACTCGCCATCGATCTCAGCTTGCGTTCCTCGAAATTAATGACGCATACTCTTCCTCGTCGGGTCGGTTTCCCGTTTGTCGGTAGAATTGGTCGTTTTATATTACGAAGTTCCGTATTTCTGGTATAAAGCATCCGCTACGATATGTTTACGACAATTACGTCTTCTCAATTGCCATGCTGGTCCTAGAGCCCTCGTGGCAGTAATTGTATTGGACTATTGAATAGTTAACGACAAAGATGTGTCAGGCCGAATTGTGCGTTCCTGTATGGCGTGGGTTCTACTGAGGCTCTTCGACCGCAATATTCCCTTCGAGATTGCGGCATTGACTTCTATGGACCAATGAAAACATATTTTTGTATTCGAGTTAAGGGTCCCACGAAATCGCAAATTAAGTGGAATCCACCAACTTTTTATATTACAACAGGAACAAATATTATTATCCAGGATGATAATCTACCGCCTCAGCAAAGGAGTCTTGACTCAATAAAGATGGTCGGTCCGAGAAAGAATGGTCATGTTTGAGCGGATATATATTTTAATTAGAGTCAACAGCCGAGACGATATAGCCATGTCCGCCTGTCCGTTTGTCAAACTGTATGAACACCTTGATCTCCCAGACTATATGACTATATGATAATAAGCTAGAGACACCAAATTTGGAACATAGGCTCCTGCGTTCATTACGCAGATCAACTTTGTTTCAAATGTTGGATGCGACGCCCCCTCGCCCGCAATATTAATAAATGTAGAACAAGTCAAGTTTTTTTGATGTGAACAGCGAATAACTTGGAAAGTTCTTAGTGTAATGATGTTAAATTCGGTTACCAATCTCTGCTTGGTACTCTTAATATACCCTGTAATTTTGGCACAATTCTGAGTAGAACAAAAGTTATTTGTTGAATAAATTGTTTCAAATAAGTTGTGCCCAATGCGAATAGACGTTTTAAGTGTGTGAATGACCTAGAGATATCAAACTTGGTGAAAGTATTTGTGTAGGTGGCTGGCGAAAATCCTCTGACTGAACCCTCCACGAGGGGCCGGCTGGGCAATGGATACTGCATCGTTTCGGGCGACAGAGAGATGTCAGCATCACTTGCTCGCTCATGAGACCTTGCAGTTTCTAGCTAAGGGACTGGGCCCAAGCTTTTTAGATTTACTCTGGAAAGCTGAGGTCCAGGACCATGGTCAGAGGTACTTGGCAGCAAGTATAAAATGCACCATGAATCCTTGGATTCATCATGGAGGATGATATAGAGGCGTCAACTCGGGCTGGGATGTCAGCCCAAACGTCGGTGGGAAGTGTGACCGCTACCACCGGCGGGCACGGGGAGGAGAAATCCCCTCTGCGTGTCGCCAGTGGTCACGACGGTGGAGTGGACAAACTCCATCGACAGGAGGGTGTGGACCTGGAAACAGCTGCCACGGAGTCGGAGTCTTTGCTTACAGGCTCATCGATAACGGAGTCCGAGCTAGCGCTTGCGCTAGCGAGGATGCCGTTGGATGAGTCATCGAGCACTGATGATGACGAAGTCACAGTAGTCCAGGGACCATCCAGCAAGAAAGGCGCAAACCTCAAGCGCAAACAACGCTCAGGGTATAAGAGCTCTCTCAAGTTCCTTAAGGGACTGGAAGGCCGCAACCCAGAGTCGTTGAACGAGCGTGAGAGGAAATTGCGCAAAAAGCACGAATACAACGTGCGGCGGTATTTGAGGCTCGCTAGCGTGACCGGAAACACTCAGTCCGCTGAACCGAGTATGAGTGCATGGTGCCAGGGTGACAAGGGGTTTCAGGCAGTAGCCGTAGCCAACCCGACGGAGGAAGTCAAACCTTCCACGTCGAAGTTGGTGGAACCAAAGAAACCCAAGTCACCCTTAGAAGGAAAAAAGCGTGCACCAGGTATGCTTGCAAAAACTACACCTCCTGGAAAGGAGAGAACGGTGAGCAAGCTACCGAAAAAGGCCAACCCACCTGTCAGCAAGAGGCAGAGGTCAGACGACTCGGCGAAGGCTTCGGAGAGCAAGCGGGTGTGACCAGGGGACATCCTGGCCAGCTTGAGCACGAAGCCGGAGCTACAGGTAGCCATCATCGACAGAAGCAACCCGGATGGGAAGCTTTCTATTGATAACTGGCTTATCCTGGAAGGGTTAATTAACCAGGGGATTGCTGATGCCATCACTCGACCGCTGAATCCGTTCGTGGCAGAGTGTGATGGCATCAACTGGTACAAAGGTGTTAAAGTGGTGGCATGTGCCAACGAGGAATCCCTGCGATTCCTCAAAGACACACTGCTGAAACTGGAAGCGCCGTGGCCAGAAGCAAGAATTGACGTCGTCCCTGTAGACCAAATTCCTGAGCGGGCGATCATTAAGGTCTGGATCCCACCTCCCATCAGGGAGTATCGAACCACCCTTATATTGATCAAAAGCCAGAATGCGGACTGTCACACAGCGGACTGGACGATCAATAGAGGTCTCGCCCGAGACAAAGGAAACGGCAAGGATCTATGGATCAGCATTAGTCCAGAGTCCAAGAGCCAACTCCTTAGTAAGCAAGGCCGGCTGAAGATGGGAATGGGTTGCGTTCGGGCAATCATTCCTGGAGGCGCTGGGCGCGTATATGTTAGGTCGACCGGAAAGAATTCGGGTAGTGCAGATTAATCTGCACCACTCGAGGGTTCCTTCCACAGACCTACTACGGTGGATGGACAAGGAGAGGGTGGATGTGGCTCTCATCCAAGAACCCTGGATCGTAGGTGAAAGGGTTTGTGGTTTGGGAGCCCGCGGATACCATCTCCTTGTCCCGAAAACTGTGGGTAAGTCCAGAACCTGTATCGTGGTAAGAACCGGACTTAATGTGCTCTTCTCTTCCAGTTACAGCAACAGGGACTTGACGGTAGCGCTATGCGAGCGTAGGAACGGACCCAGTCTTTACCTAGCCTCAGCATATCTCCCGTACGAAGAAAAGGATCCACCGTCGGAAAGTATTCGAGCCCTCATTCAGCATGCGCAGAAAGAGGGCACGGATCTAATCCTTGGGAGTGATGCTAATGACCACAATACCTTTTGGAGGAGCAAAGACACCAACGAGAGAGGGTAGTCGCTGCTTGAATTCGTGATGCTCTCTAATCTTAATGTGTGTAATCGGGGTAGCCACCCCATCTTTCGCAATAAGAAGCGAGCTGAGGTTATAGATTTAACTATAGCGACCAACAGCGACTCCCTCTCCGTAGAAGACTGGCACGTATCCACGGAATGCTCCTTTTCGGATCATTACAGGATAGTGTTCGAAGTTGGATGCTCCAGAGAGGCAAAGGCGCCCTTCAGGAACCCACGAAAGGCAAACTGGGTCAAATACTCAAAGCTTGTTATGGAATCTATTCCCAACCACCCAGTGGGAAGGCTAGACAACCCAGACAAGTTGGAGAAATCGACCCAAAATGTCACAGATACTCTATGTAAGGCCTTCATCAAATCCTGTCCAATCAGCCGTCCACCGAACTCAAACCGCAACAAGTGGTGGACTCCGGAACTCGGCCAGATACGAAAGGAAACGAGAAAACTTTACAATAGAGCAAAAGACCGAAACTGCCAGGTAGACTGGGATGCCTACCATAACAGTTTCAAGACCTTCAAGCAGGAAATCAGAAGGGCAAAAAGAGACTCATGGTCTAAATTTTGCGAGGAACTAACCAGACTTCGAAGGTTGTTGGCGAAAGATCCAGCCACACCGGGGCTGCTTTGCAACGTGGATGGCACATTCGCTAAAAATAGTCAGGAGTCTCTGCAACTCCTCATGAACGCACACTTTCCAGGCTGCACACAAGCTGAAGACGAGAATGGGATCCCCTCCTCTCACATCAGCGGCGAGCCGGAGGGAAACCCGCTTCATGAGAGTCAAGTCCTAATCGACGAAATTGTCAACACTGAGAAGATAATCTGGGCTATCAAGTCGTTCCACCCCTACAAATCAGCAGGACCGGATGACATCAGACCGGTCATGCTACAGATGGTATGCGTACATCTGTCGCAATGGCTACTAGAAATTTTCAGGGGATGTCTCCTTACAGGATACATAAACCTGGAGAGAAGTGAGGGTGGCATTCATTCCCAAAGCAGGAAAGATAAACCACTGCTCAACAAAAGACTATAGGCCCATAAGTCTCTCATCGTTTTTATTGAAAACACTAGAGAGACTTCTGGACCTTCATCTCAGAAGTAAGCTAACACCTCACACTTTTAGCAAGTCCCAACACGCCTACCTCAAAGGTAGATCAGTAGAGACTGCTCTGCACGAGGTGGTTAGCACAATCGAAGGCACACTGCAAAGGAAGGAGTTTACGTTAGCGGCATTTCTCGACATAGAGGGTGCCTTTAACAATGTCAGGATCGAGTCTATAACGGCAGCACTTGTAAACATAGGCTCACACCCGACAATCACTCGATGGCTTAGCAACATGCTTCGCCAAAGAATGATAAACGCCCAACTCTGCACCTCAACTATCAGGAGAAGGGCAACCAGGGGCACCCCGCAAGGGGGTGTGATATCCCCCTTGTTGTGGAACATTGTCCTTAATGACCTTCTTCTCAAACTGAAGTATAAGGGATGCAGAGTGACTGCTTATGCGGACGACCTGGTTCTAATGGTAACTGGCAGATTCCTGCCAACAGTCAGTGAGCTACTGAACGCCGCACTGAGCGAAACTCTGCGATTGGCAGAACACAACGGTCTTGGGGCCAACCCACAAAAGACAGAACTTGTTCTGTTCACTCGAAAATATAAGATACCGAGCTTCAAGCTTCCGTCACTGGGAGGGACAGAGCTCAAGTTATCAAAGGAGGCTAAGTACCTTGGAGTAATCCTGGACTCCAAACTCTCCTGGAGGAGAAACTCGGAGGAAAGGATGAAGAAAGCGTTACAAGCCTTCTTTGTGTGCAAAAAGACCTTTGGTAAAGGATGGGGATTGCAACCGTATATCCTTCACTGGTTCTACACTGCAATTGTCAGACCTATACGTACGGGGCTCTTGTATGGTGGGAGGCGGGACACACCGACTCCTATCTACACAATCTCCCCCAAGCAGCGCTGGATGTAAAGTTAAATCTGGAGCCCATCGGAGTCTTCCTCAAGCACGCGGCAACAAGGAGTGCGGTCAGGCTTCACGCCCAATGTCTCCTTAAGCCTGGTGCAGGTCACAACTCCATTCTACGTACAGTAGAATTGACTGTGGCTGAGAACGACTACTGGGTACCAGAACATAAGTGGGATGACAGGCTTACAGCTGAATTCCCTGACAGATGCGATTGGCAACAGGAATCTCCTTTGAGGCAGAATGAGTTGTCAATCTACACAGACGGATCAAAGAAGACGAAAAGCGCCGGATCGGGGGTCTTCTCCGAAGACCTTGCGACCCAGCTCTCGTTTCTTCTTCCAGACTAGTGTTGTGTGTTCCAAGCGGAGATCTACGCTGTTTGGCAAGCGACCAAGTTGATACAGACATTGGGCGGAAGCCCGAGTGAAGTGTCAATCTACGTTGACAGCCAATCAGCGATAAAAGCACTCTCATCGAACACCATAAAGAGTAAATTAACCCGAGACTCAGTGATGTCACTGAACCTATGCCAACCACACTCTATCAGACTTGTCTGGGTACCTGGGCACATGGGTGTACCAGGATGTACTGGATGATGAGTGTGCTCGACTAGGGTCATCAGCAAGTCACGCGGCGACCGATATTAAGAGACCAATTTAGCACGTCCTATCGGATCTTAATTGTTCCATGAGATCAGCGGCTGGGAAACACTGGACAGCATCATCAGGCTGCGAAGTGTCAAAAGCACTATGGCGAAGATATAATCCAAATCAAGCAACCGAGCTCTTAAACTTCACAAAGAACCAGATAACGATACTGATAGGAGTCTTAACGGGACACTATTACATCGGCCGTATGGCCCAACGGTACGGTGGATCCCAACAGGTCTTCTCCCGCAGCTGCGGGAAAAAGGAAGAAATCGAGAGTGTCCAACACCTTATCTGTGACTACCCTGCACTTCTTAAAAAGTGAACTCAATTTCAAGGCAAGCCTTTTTTCGATGAACTGGGTAGTCTTGAGAATATTCGGCTGGAGAACTTGGCATTTTTTCTTGACTCTACCGGTTGGTTCCAGCGGCTACCGCAGCCCAACAAGACAGTAGCACACAGACAAAATGAAATATCCAGAAGTTTCCTCCACCCCTCCCATTCCTATCTATTCGTACAGTTTTTACATCAGACATCGAAATAGGGCATTTGATCTCTGGGTGCTCTCGACACCGGTCGAGCTGTCTGTTCTACCTAACCTTACCTAAGTTCTGCTACCGGCATGGTCCCCCCGTTGGAAGAGGCATTCTTTCAACCGAAGTGGCATCTATGGGCACAACTGAGATTTTGCTGACTGCTTTCTTGACCAGTCCAGTCGTACTTCAAGCAGTGACAACGTCTCCAGTAATCGGCTCCACAATCCTTCCCATGCGCCATTGGAGTGGAGAAAGATTGTCATCTTCGAGGATAACAATGTCATTTGGCTTTAAATTTTTTTTCGACTTGCACCATTTCACCATCCACGTTCCTGAGGCAGCTATAGATAATAATAGCTCAATTTTTGCAAAAGACTTGTTGCAACTGGCCCACGGGTTGCCACCGGCTAAGGCGAATGATGTGGAAGTGCTTGACGTCAGGCTGGTTGCAAAACTTGACCCAATTAAGAAGTGGTCCCGAGTCAAAACATCCAAATCACTGGGGTTTTCTGTATTGCAGATATTTCACAAAAGAAAGTGCGAAGTTCGTGAAATGCTAGAATGGTCTTCCCAACAACGCGATAAAAGTAAAATTTGGCTGATTTCACTGCAGACTCCCATAGACCACCAAACTGAGAGAGAGCGTGGTGGAATGAGTTAATAATGTGATTTGATAGAATATTGCTGAGAAATAGTTGTCGAAGTGTCTTAAGTTCCTTCCAAAATTTGTTGCATTATCTGAAAAAATAGCGTTTCGATTGCCTCTGATGCTAATAAATCTCTTTAAAGCAGCAATGAATGACGGCGCAGAAGATCTTCAACAACTTCCAAATGCGTTGCCTTTGTTGATAAACAAATAAACACGAAAATTTATAATTTTGTTACAGGCCTGTTTCTCACTTCTAGGTCTATTATTACGGCTTTTCCAGTTTTTGGGGGCGCAAACGGGCGTAGCAAAAATCTAAAACAAACTTGATCTGTGTAAGACCTACTCGAATACTGTCACCAAATTTAATATCTCTAGATCATTCACACACTTAAAACCTCCATATACAAAGGGCACAACTATTTTGCTCAACTAATCCGATTTTTACAAAAATTACAGGGTATATTAAAAGTATTAAGCACAGATGGCTTACAAAATTTTATGCCACGCCCCTTTCCGACCCAGAAACTGGAAAAGCCGTTTTAAAGGACCTAGGGCATTGAATTTTGGTATGCATAATAATAATTATAGTCCTTATGATTACTGGGAATTTGGTTGAGATCGAATGAAAAACAAGGAATTTATTAATGAATCAATTTTATCTGCAAAATTCACTTGCAGCTGCTCGCGCTTTTTTTGTTTAGTTGGCAGTATGACCATGTCGGTATTTAATGGATTTTTTAAAAATATGTATATACCAAAAAAACAAATTTCTGTATATTCTGTGGTATATTTTTTGTTAAAATACGGTCGAGCACTCTTGACTGTAGCTTTCTTACTTGTTTTGTAATGTCCATGATGTCCAACCGGGGTGATCATGGCATTCTTCCAAGACTCGCCATCGATCTCAGCTTGCGTTCCTCGAAATTAATGACGCATACTCTTCCTCGTCGGGAAGAGTCCAACCCGGATGGGAAGCTTTCTATTGATAACTGGCTTATCCTGGAAGGGTTAATTAACCAGGGGATTGCTGATGCCATCACTCGACCGCTGAATCCGTTCGTGGCAGAGTGTGATGGCATCAACAAAGGTGTTAAAGTGGTGGCATGTGCCAACGAGGAATCCCTGCGATTCCTCAAAGACACACTGCTGAAACTGGAAGCGCCGTGGCCAGAAGCAAGAATTGACGTCGTCCCTGTAGACCAAATTCCTGAGCGGGCGATCATTAAGGTCTGGATCCCACCTCCCATCAGGGAGTATCGAACCACCCTTATATTGATCAAAAGCCAGAATGCGGACTGTCACACAGCGGACTGGACGATCAATAGAGGTCTCGCCCGAGACAAAGGAAACGGCAAGGATCTATGGATCAGCATTGGTCCAGAGTCCAAGAGCCAACTCCTTAGTAAGCAAGGCCGGCTGAAGATGGGAATGGGTTGCGTTCGGGCAATCATTCCTGGAGGCGCTGGGCGCGTATATGTTAGGTCGACCGGAAAGAATTCGGGTAGTGCAGATTAATCTGCACCACTCGAGGGTTCCTTCCACAGACCTACTACGGTGGATGGACAAGGAGAGGGTGGATGTGGCTCTCATCCAAGATCCCTGGATCGTAGGTGAAAGGGTTTGTGGTTTGGGAGCCCGCGGATACCATCTCCTTGTCCCGAAAACTGTGGGTAAGTCCAGAACCTGTATCGTGGTAAGAACCGGACTTAATGTGCTCTTCTCTTCCAGTTACAGCAACAGGGACTTGACGGTAGCGCTATGCGAGCGTAGGAACGGACCCAGTCTTTACCTAGCCTCAGCATATCTCCCGTACGATGAAAAGGATCCACCGTCGGAAAGTATTCGAGCCCTCATTCAGCATGCGCAGAAAGAGGGCACGGATCTAATCCTTGGGAGTGATGCTAATGACCACAATACCTTTTGGGGGAGCAAAGACACCAACGAGAGAGGGTAGTCGCTGCTTGAATTCGTGATGCTCTCTAATCTTAATGTGTGTAATCGGGGTAGCCACCCCATCTTTCGCAATAAGAACCGAGCTGAGGTTATAGATTTAACTATAGCGACCAAAAGCGACTCCCTCTCCGTAGAAGACTGGCACGTATCCACGGAATGCTCCTTTTCGGATCATTACAGGATAGTGTTCGAAGTTGGATGCTCCAGAGAGGCAAAGGCGCCCTTCAGGAACCCACGAAAGGCAAACTGGGTCAAATACTCAAAGCTTGTTATGGAATCTATTCCCAACCACCCAGTGGGAAGGCTAGACAACCCAGACAAGTTGGAGAAATCGACCCAAAATGTCACAGATACTCTAAGGCCTTCATCAAATCCTGTCCAATCAGCCGTCCACCGAACTCAAACCGCAACAAGTGGTGGACTCCGGAACTCGGCCAGATACGAAAGGAAACGAGAAAACTTTACAATAGAGCAAAAGACCGAAACTGCCAGGTAGACTGGGATGCCTACCATAACAGTTTCAAGACCTTCAAGCAGGAAATCAGAAGGGCAAAAAGAGACTCATGGTCTAAATTTTGCGAGGAACTAACCAGACTTCGAAGGTTGTTGGCGAAAGATCCAGCCACACCGGGGCTGCTTTGCAACGTGGATGGCACATTCGCTAAAAATAGTCAGGAGTCTCTGCAACTCCTCATGAACGCACACTTTCCAGGCTGCACACAAGCTGAAGACGAGAATGGGATCCCCTCCTCTCACATGAGCGGCGAGCCGGAGGGAAACCCGCTTCATGAGAGTCAAGTCCTAATCAACGAAATTGTCAACACTGAGAAGATAATCTGGGCTATCAAGTCGTTCCACCCCTACAAATCAGCAGGACCGGATGACATTAGACCGGTCATGCTACAGATGGTATGCGTACATCTGTCGCAATGGCTACTAGAAATTTTCAGGGGATGTCTCCTTACAGGATACATAAACCTGGAGAGAAGTGAGGGTGGCATTCATTCCCAAAGCAGGAAAGATAAACCACTGCTCAACAAAAGACTATAGGCCCATAAGTCTCTCATCGTTTTTATTGAAAACACTAGAGAGACTTCTGGACCTTCATCTCAGAAGTAAGCTAACACCTCACACTTTTAGCAAGTCCCAACACGCCTACTTCAAAGGTAGATCAGTAGAGACTGCTCTGCACGAGGTGGTTAGCACAATCGAAGGCACACTGCAAAGGAAGGAGTTTACGTTAGCGGCATTTCTCGACATAGAGGGTGCCTTTAACAATGTCAGGATCGAGTCTATAACGGCAGCACTTGTCAACATAGGCTCACACCCGACAATCACTCGATGGCTTAGCAACATGCTTCGCCAAAGAATGATAAACGCCCAACTCTGCACCTCAACTATCAGGAGAAGGGCAACCAGGGGCACCCCGCAAGGGGGTGTGATATCCCCCTTGTTGTGGAACATTGTCCTTAATGACCTTCTTCTCAAACTGAAGTATAAGGGATGCAGAGTGACTGCTTATGCGGACGACCTGGTTCTAATGGTAACTGGCAGATTCCTGCCAACAGTCAGTGAGCTACTGAACGCCGCACTGAGCGAAACTCTGCGATTGGCAGAACACAACGGTCTTGGGGCCAACCCACAAAAGACCGAACTTGTTCTGTTCACTCGAAAATATAAGATACCGAGCTTCAAGCTTCCGTCACTGGGAGGGACAGAGCTCAAGTTATCAAAGGAGGCTAAGTACCTTGGAGTAATCCTGGACTCCAAACTCTCCTGGAGGAGAAACTCGGAGGAAAGGATGAAGAAAGCGTTACAAGCCTTCTTTGTGTGCAAAAAGACCTTTGGTAAAGGATGGGGATTGCAACCGTATATCCTTCACTGGTTCTACACTGCAATTGTCAGACCT
This sequence comes from Drosophila immigrans, assembly GCA_963583835.1. Lineage (NCBI taxonomy): Eukaryota > Metazoa > Arthropoda > Insecta > Diptera > Drosophilidae > Drosophila > Drosophila immigrans. The sequence goes on along the minus strand of OY757143.1, from coordinate 10,261,016 downwards.
ATACTGACGTACGGGGCTCTTGTATGGTGGGAGGCGGGACACACCGACTCCTATCTAAACAATCTCCCCCCAAGCAGCGCTGGATGTAAAGTTAAATCTGGAGCCCATCGAAGTCTTCCTCAAGCACGCGGCAACAAGGAGTGCGGTCAGGCTTCACGCCCAATGTCTCCTTAAGCCTGGTGCAGGTCACAACTCCATTCTACGTACAGTAGAATTGACTGTGGCTGAGAACGACTACTGGGTACCAGAACATAAGTGGGATGACAGGCTTACAGCTGAATTCCCTGACAGATGCGATTGGCAACAGGAATCTCCTTTGAGGCAGAATGAGTTGTCAATCTACACAGACGGATCAAAGAAGACGAAAAGCGCCGGATCGGGGGTCTTCTCCGATGACCTTGCGACCCAGCTCTCGTTTCTTCTTCCAGACTAGTGTTGTGTGTTCCAAGCGGAGATCTACGCTGTTTGGCAAGCGACCAAGTTGATACAGACATTGGGCGGAAGCCCGAGTGAAGTGTCAATCTACGTTGACAGCCAATCAGCGATAAAAGCACTCTCATCGAACACCATAAAGAGTAAATTAACCCGAGACTCAGTGATGTCACTGAACCAATGCCAACCACACTCTATCAGACTTGTCTGGGTACCTGGGCACATGGGTGTACCAGGATGTACTGGATGATGAGTGTGCTCGACTAGGGTCATCAGCAAGTCACGCGGCGACCGATATTAAGAGACCAATTTAGCACGTCCTATCGGATCTTAATTGTTCCATGAGATCAGCGGCTGGGAAACACTGGACAGCATCATCAGGCTGCGAAGTGTCAAAAGCACTATGGCGAAGATATAATCCAAATCAAGCAACCGAGCTCTTAAACTTCACAAAGAACCAGATAAGGATACTGATAGGAGTCTTAACGGGACACTATTACATCGGCCGTATGGCCCAACGGTACGGTGGATCCCAACAGGTCTTCTCTCGCAGCTGCGGGAAAAAGGAAGAAATCGAGAGTGTCCAACACCTTATCTGTGACTACCCTGCACTTCTTAAAAAGTGAACTCAATTTCAAGGCAAGCCTTTTTTCGATGAACTGGGTAGTCTTGAGAATATTCGGCTGGAGAACTTGGCATTTTTTCTTGACTCTACCGGTTGGTTCCAGCGGCTACCGCAGCCCAACAAGACAGTAGCACACAGACAAAATGAAATATCCAGAAGTTTCCTCCACCCCTCCCATTCTTATCTATTCGTACAGTTTTTACATCAGACATCGAAATAGGGCATTTGATCTCTGGGTGCTCTCGACACCGGTCGAGCTGTCTGTTCTACCTAACCTTACCTAAGTTCTGCTACCGGCATGGTCCCCCCGTTGGAAGAGGCATTCTTTCAACCGAAGTGGCATCTATGGGCACAACTGCGGTTTTGCTGACTGCTTTCTTGACCAGTCCAGTCGTACTTCAAGCAGTGACAACGTCTCCAGTAATCGGCTCCACAATCCTTCCCATGCGCCATTGGAGTGGAGAAAGATTGTCATCTTCGAGGATAACAATGTCATTTGGCTTTAAATTTTTTGTCGACTTGCACCATTTCACCATCCACGTTCCTGAGGCAGCTATAGATAATAATAGCTCAATTTTTGCAAAAGACTTGTTGCAACTGGCCCACGGGTTGCCACCGGCTAAGGCGAATGATGTGGAAGTGCTTGACGTCAGGCTGGTTGCAAAACTTGACCCAATTAAGAAGTGGTCCCGAGTCAAAACATCCAAATCACTGGGGTTTTCTGTATTGCAGATATTTCACAAAAGAAAGTGCGAAGTTCGTGAAATGCTAGAATGGTCTTCCCAACAACGCGATAAAAGTAAAATTTGGCTGATTTCACTGCAGACTCCCATAGACCACCAAACTGAGAGAGAGCGTGGTGGAATGAGTTAATAATGTGATTTGATAGAATATTGCTGAGAAATAGTTGTCGAAGTGTCTTAAGTTCCTTCCAAAATTTGTTGCATTATCTGAAAAAATAGCGTTTCGATTGCCTCTGATGCTAATAAATCTCTTTAAAGCAGCAATGAATGACGGCGCAGAAGATCTTCAACAACTTCCAAATGCGTTGCCTTTGTTGATAAACAAATAAACACGAAAATTTATAATTTTGTTACAGGCCTGTTTCTCACTTCTAGGTCTATTATTACGGCTTTTCCAGTTTTTGGGGGCGCAAACGGGCGTAGCAAAAATCTAAAACAAACTTGATCTGTGTAAGACCTACTCGAATACTGTCACCAAATTTAATATCTCTAGATCATTCACACACTTAAAACCTCCATATACAAAGGGCACAACTATTTTGCTCAACTAATCCGATTTTTACAAAAATTACAGGGTATATTAAAAGTATTAAGCACAGATGGCTTACAAAATTTTATGCCACGCCCCTTTCCGACCCAGAAACTGGAAAAGCCGTTTTAAAGGACCTAGGGCATTGAATTTTGGTATGCATAATAATAATTATAGTCCTTATGATTACTGGGAATTTGGTTGAGATCGAATGAAAAACAAGGAATTTATTAATGAATCAATTTTATCTGCAAAATTCACTTGCAGCTGCTCGCGCTTTTTTTGTTTAGTTGGCAGTATGACCATGTCGGTATTTAATGGATTTTTTAAAAATATGTATATACCAAAAAAACAAATTTCTGTATATTCTGTGGTATATTTTTTGTTAAAATACGGTCGAGCACTCTTGACTGTAGCTTTCTTACTTGTTTTGTAATGTCCATGATGTCCAACCGGGGTGATCATGGCATTCTTCCAAGACTCGCCATCGATCTCAGCTTGCGTTCCTCGAAATTAATGACGCATACTCTTCCTCGTCGGGTCGGTTTCCCGTTTGTCGGTAGAATTGGTCGTTTTATATTACGAAGTTCCGTATTTCCGGTATAAAGCATCCGCTACGATATGTTTACGACAATTACGTCTTCGCAATTGCCATGCTGGTCCTAGAGCCCTCGTGGCAGTAATTGTATTGGACTATTGAATAGTTAACGACAAAGATGTGTCAGGCCGAATTGTGCGTTCCTGTATGGCGTGGGTTCTTCTGAGGCTCTTCGACCGCAATATTCCCTTCGAGATTGCGGCATTGACTTCTAGGGTCCCACGAAATCGCAAATTAAGTGGAATCCACCAACTTTTTATATTACAACAGGAACAAATATTATTATCCACGATGATAATCTACCGCCTCAGCAAAGGAGTCTTGACTCAATAAAGATGGTCGGTCCGAGAAAGAATGGTCATGTTTGAGCGGATATATATTTTAATTAGAGTCAACAGCCGAGACGATATAGCCATGTCCGCCTGTCCGTTTGTCAAACTGTATGAACACCTTGATCTCCCAGACTATATGACTATATGATAATAAGCTAGAGACACCAAATTTGGAACATAGGCTCCTGCGTTCATTACGCAGATCAACTTTGTTTCAAATGTTGGATGCGACGCCCCCTCGCCCGCAATATTAATAAATGTAGAACAAGTCAAGTTTTTTTGATGTGAACAGCGAATAACTTGGAAAGTTCTTAGTGTAATGATGTTTAATTCGGTTACCAATCTCTGCTTGGTACTCTTAATATACCCTGTAATTTTGGCACAATTCTGAGTAGAACAAAAGTTATTTGTTGAATAAATTGTTTCAAATAAGTTGTGCCCAATGCGAATAGACGTTTTAAGTGTGTGAATGACCTAGAGATATCAAACTTGGTGAAAGTATTTGTGTAGGTGGCTGGCGAAAATCCTCTGACTGAACCCTCCACGAGGGTGCCGGCTGGGCAATGGATACTGCATCGTTTCGGGCGACAGAGAGATGTCAGCATCACTTGCTCGCTCATGAGACCTTGCAGTTTCTAGCTAAGGGACTGGGCCCAAGCTTTTTAGATTTACTCTGGAAAGCTGAGGTCCAGGACCATGGTCAGAGGTACTTGGCAGCAAGTATAAAATGCACCATGAATCCTTGGATTCATCATGGAGGATGATATAGAGGCGTCAACTCGGGCTGGGATGTCAGCCCAAACGTCGGTGGGAAGTGTGACCGCTACCACCGGCGGGCACGGGGAGGAGAAATCCCCTCTGCGTGTCGCCAGTGGTCACGACGGTGGAGTGGACAAACTCCATCGACAGGAGGGTGTGGACCTGGAAACAGCTGCCACGGAGTCGGAGTCTTTGCTTACAGGCTCATCGATAACGGAGTCCGAGCTAGCGCTTGCGCTAGCGAGGATGCCGTTGGATGAGTCATCGAGCACTGATGATGACGAAGTCACAGTAGTCCAGGGACCATCCAGCAAGAAAGGCGCAAACCTCAAGCGCAAACAACGCTCAGGGTATAAGAGCTCTCTCAAGTTCCTTAAGGGACTGGAAGGCCGCAACCCAGAGTCGTTGAACGAGCGTGAGAGGAAATTGCGCAAAAAGCACGAATACAACGTGCGGCGGTATTTGAGGCTCGCTCGTCCGGAAACACTCAGTCCGCTGAACCGAGTATGAGTGCACGGTGCCAGGGTGACAAGGGGTTTCAGGCAGTAGCCGTAGCCAACCCGACGGAGGAAGTCAAACCTTCCACGTCGAAGTTGGTGGAACCAAAGAAACCCAAGTCACCCATAGAAGGAAAAAAGCGTGCACCAGGTATGCTTGCAAAAACTACACCTCCTGTAAAGGAGAGAACGGTGAGCAAGCTACCGAAAAAGGCCAACCCACCTGTCAGCAAGAGGCAGAGGTCAGACGACTCGGCGAAGGCTTCGGAGAGCAAGCGGGTGTGACCAGGGGACATCCTGGCCAGCTTGAGCACGAAGCCGGAGCTACAGGTAGCCATCATCGACAGAAGCAACCCGGATGGGAAGCTTTCTATTGATAACTGGCTTATCCTGGAAGGGTTAATTAACCAGGGGATTGCTGATGCCATCACTCGACCGCTGAATCCGTTCGTGGCAGAGTGTGATGGCATCAACAAAGGTGTTAAAGTGGTGGCATGTGCCAACGAGGAATCCCTGCGATTCCTCAAAGACACACTGCTGAAACTGGAAGCGCCGTGGCCAGAAGCAAGAATTGACGTCGTCCCTGTAGACCAAATTCCTGAGCGGGCGATCATTAAGGTCTGGATCCCACCTCCCATCAGGGAGTATCGAACCACCCTTATATTGATCAAAAGCCAGAATGCGGACTGTCACACAGCGGACTGGACGATCAATAGAGGTCTCGCCCGAGACAAAGGAAACGGCAAGGATCTATGGATCAGCATTGGTCCAGAGTCCAAGAGCCAACTCCTTAGTAAGCAAGGCCGGCTGAAGATGGGAATGGGTTGCGTTCGGGCAATCATTCCTGGAGGCGCTGGGCGCGTATATGTTAGGTCGACCGGAAAGAATTCGGGTAGTGCAGATTAATCTGCACCACTCGAGGGTTCCTTCCACAGACCTACTACGGTGGATGGACAAGGAGAGGGTGGATGTGGCTCTCATCCAAGATCCCTGGATCGTAGGTGAAAGGGTTTGTGGTTTGGGAGCCCGCGGATACCATCTCCTTGTCCCGAAAACTGTGGGTAAGTCCAGAACCTGTATCGTGGTAAGAACCGGACTTAATGTGCTCTTCTCTTCCAGTTACAGCAACAGGGACTTGACGGTAGCGCTATGCGAGCGTAGGAACGGACCCAGTCTTTACCTAGCCTCAGCATATCTCCCGTACGATGAAAAGGATCCACCGTCGGAAAGTATTCGTATTCATTCAGCATGCGCAGAAAGAGGGCACGGATCTAATCCTTGGGAGTGATGCTAATGACCACAATACCTTTTGGGGGAGCAAAGACACCAACGAGAGAGGGTAGTCGCTGCTTGAATTCGTGATGCTCTCTAATCTTAATGTGTGTAATCGGGGTAGCCACCCCATCTTTCGCAATAAGAACCGAGCTGAGGTTATAGATTTAACTATAGCGACCAACAGCGACTCCCTCTCCGTAGAAGACTGGCACGTATCCACGGAATGCTCCTTTTCGGATCATTACAGGATAGTGTTCGAAGTTGGATGCTCCAGAGAGGCAAAGGCGCCCTTCAGGAACCCACGAAAAGGCAAACTGGGTCAAATACTCAAAGCTTGTTATGGAATCTATTCCCAACCACCCAGTGGGAAGGCTAGACAACCCAGACAAGTTGGAGAAATCGACCCAAAATGTCACAGATACTCTAAGGCCATCATCAAATCCTGTCCAATCAGCCGTCCACCGAACTCAAACCGCAACAAGTGGTGGACTCCGGAACTCGGCCAGATACGAAAGGAAACGAGAAAACTTTACAATAGAGCAAAAGACTGAAACTGCCAGGTAGACTGGGATGCCTACCATAACAGTTTCAAGACCTTCAAGCAGGAAATCAGAAGGGCAAAAAGAGACTCATGGTCTAAATTTTGCGAGGAACTAACCAGACTTCGAAGGTTGTTGGCGAAAGATCCAGCCACACCGGGGCTGCTTTGCAACGTGGATGGCACATTCGCTAAAAATAGTCAGGAGTCTCTGCAACTCCTCATGAACGCACACTTTCCAGGCTGCACACAAGCTGAAGACGAGAATGGGATCCCCTCCTCTCACATCAGCGGCGAGCCGGAGGGAAACCCGCTTCATGAGAGTCAAGTCCTAATCAACGAAATTGTCAACACTGAGAAGATAATCTGGGCTATCAAGTCGTTCCACCCCTACAAATCAGCAGGACCGGATGACATTAGACCGGTCATGCTACAGATGGTATGCGTACATCTGTCGCAATGGCTACTAGAAATTTTCAGGGGATGTCTCCTTACAGGATACATAAACCTGGAGAGAAGTGAGGGTGGCATTCATTCCCAAAGCAGGAAAGATAAACCACTGCTCAACAAAAGACTATAGGCCCATAAGTCTCTCATCGTTTTTATTGAAAACACTAGAGAGACTTCTGGACCTTCATCTCAGAAGTAAGCCAACACCTCACACTTTTAGCAAGTCCCAACACGCCTACCTCAAAGGTAGATCAGTAGAGACTGCTCTGCACGAGGTGGTTAGCACAATCGAAGGCACACTGCAAAGGAAGGAGTTTACGTTAGCGGCATTTCTCGACATAGAGGGTGCCTTTAACAATGTCAGGATCGAGTCTATAACGGCAGCACTTGTCAACATAGGCTCACACCCGACAATCACTCGATGGCTTAGCAACATGCTTCGCCAAAGAATGATAAACGCCCAACTCTGCACCTCAACTATCAGGAGAAGGGCAACCAGGGGCACCCCGCAAGGGGGTGTGATATCCCCCTTGTTGTGGAACATTGTCCTTAATGACCTTCTTCTCAAACTGAAGTATAAGGGATGCAGAGTGACTGCTTATGCGGACGACCTGGTTCTAATGGTAACTGGCAGATTCCTGCCAACAGTCAGTGAGCTACTGAACGCCGCACTGAGCGAAACTCTGCGATTGGCAGAACACAACGGTCTTGGGGCCAACCCACAAAAGACCGAACTTGTTCTGTTCACTCGAAAATATAAGATACCGAGCTTCAAGCTTCCGTCACTGGGAGGGACAGAGCTCAAGTTATCAAAGGAGGCTAAGTACCTTGGAGTAATCCTGGACTCCAAACTCTCCTGGAGGAGAAACTCGGAGGAAAGGATGAAGAAAGCGTTACAAGCCTTCTTTGTGTGCAAAAAGACCTTTGGTAAAGGATGGGGATTGCAACCGTATATCCTTCACTGGTTCTACACTGCAATTGTCAGACCTATACTGACGTACGGGGCTCTTGTATGGTGGGAGGCGGGACACACCGACTCCTATCTAAACAATCTCCCCCCAAGCAGCGCTGGATGTAAAGTTAAATCTGGAGCCCATCGGAGTCTTCCTCAAGCACGCGGCAACAAGGAGTGCGGTCAGGCTTCACGCCCAATGTCTCCTTAAGCCTGGTGCAGGTCACAACTCCATTCTACGTACAGTAGAATTGACTGTGGCTGAGAACGACTACTGGGTACCAGAACATAAGTGGGATGACAGGCTTACAGCTGAATTCCCTGACAGATGCGATTGGCAACAGGAATCTCCTTTGAGGCAGAATGAGTTGTCAATCTACACAGACGGATCAAAGAAGACGAAAAGCGCCGGATCGGGGGTCTTCTCCGATGACCTTGCGACCCAGCTCTCGTTTCTTCTTCCAGACTAGTGTTGTGTGTTCCAAGCGGAGATCTACGCTGTTTGGCAAGCGACCAAGTTGATACAGACATTGGGCGGAAGCCCGAGTGAAGTGTCAATCTACGTTGACAGCCAATCAGCGATAAAAGCACTCTCATCGAACACCATAAAGAGTAAATTAACCCGAGACTCAGTGATGTCACTGAACCAATGCCAACCACACTCTATCAGACTTGTCTGGGTACCTGGGCACATGGGTGTACCAGGATGTACTGGATGATGAGTGTGCTCGACTAGGGTCATCAGCAAGTCACGCGGCGACCGATATTAAGAGACCAATTTAGCACGTCCTATCGGATCTTAATTGTTCCATGAGATCAGCGGCTGGGAAACACTGGACAGCATCATCAGGCTGCGAAGTGTCAAAAGCACTATGGCGAAGATATAATCCAAATCAAGCAACCGAGCTCTTAAACTTCACAAAGAACCAGATAACGATACTGATAGGAGTCTTAACGGGACACTATTACATCGGCCGTATGGCCCAACGGTACGGTGGATCCCAACAGGTCTTCTCTCGCAGCTGCGGGAAAAAGGAAGAAATCGAGAGTGTCCAACACCTTATCTGTGACTACCCTGCACTTCTTAAAAAGTGAACTCAATTTCAAGGCAAGCCTTTTTTCGATGAACTGGGTAGTCTTGAGAATATTCGGCTGGAGAACTTGGCATTTTTTCTTGACTCTACCGGTTGGTTCCAGCGGCTACCGCAGCCCAACAAGACAGTAGCACACAGACAAAATGAAATATCCAGAAGTTTCCTCCACCCCTCCCATTCCTATCTATTCGTACAGTTTTTACATCAGACATCGAAATAGGGCATTTGATCTCTGGGTGCTCTCGACACCGGTCGAGCTGTCTGTTCTACCTAACCTTACCTAAGTTCTGCTACCGGCATGGTCCCCCCGTTGGAAGAGGCATTCTTTCAACCGAAGTGGCATCTATGGGCACAACTGCGGTTTTGCTGACTGCTTTCTTGACCAGTCCAGTCGTACTTCAAGCAGTGACAACGTCTCCAGTAATCGGCTCCACAATCCTTCCCATGCGCCATTGGAGTGGAGAAAGATTGTCATCTTCGAGGATAACAATGTCATTTGGCTTTAAATTTTTTTTCGACTTGCACCATTTCACCATCCACGTTCCTGAGGCAGCTATAGATAATAATAGCTCAATTTTTGCAAAAGACTTGTTGCAACTGGCCCACGGGTTGCCACCGGCTAAGGCGAATGATGTGGAAGTGCTTGACGTCAGGCTGGTTGCAAAACTTGACCCAATTAAGAAGTGGTCCCGAGTCAAAACATCCAAATCACTGGGGTTTTCTGTATTGCAGATATTTCACAAAAGAAAGTGCGAAGTTTGTGAAATGCTAGAATGGTCTTCCCAACAACGCGATAAAAGTAAAATTTGGCTGATTTCACTGCAGACTCCCATAGACCACCAAACTGAGAGAGAGCGTGGTGGAATGAGTTAATAATGTGATTTGATAGAATATTGCTGAGAAATAGTTGTCGAAGTGTCTTAAGTTCCTTCCAAAATTTGTTGCATTATCTGAAAAAATAGCGTTTCGATTGCCTCTGATGCTAATAAATCTCTTTAAAGCAGCAATGAAAGACGGCGCAGAAGATCTTCAACAACTTCCAAATGCGTTGCCTTTGTTGATAAACAAATAAACACGAAAATTTATAATTTTGTTACAGGCCTGTTTCTCACTTCTAGGTCTATTATTACGGCTTTTCCAGTTTTTGGGGGCGCAAACGGGCGTAGCAAAAATCTAAAACAAACTTGATCTGTGTAAGACCTACTCGAATACTGTCACCAAATTTAATATCTCTAGATCATTCACACACTTAAAACCTCCATATACAAAGGGCACAACTATTTTGCTCAACTAATCCGATTTTTACCAAAATTACAGGGTATATTAAAAGTATTAAGCACAGATGGCTTACAAAATTTTATGCCACGCCCCTTTCCGACCCAGAAACTGGAAAAGCCGTTTTAAAGGACCTAGGGCATTGAATTTTGGTATGCATAATAATAATTATAGTCCTTATGATTACTGGGAATTTGGTTGAGATCGAATGAAAAACAAGGAATTTATTAATGAATCAATTTTATCTGCAAAATTCACTTGCAGCTGCTCGCGCTTTTTTTGTTTAGTTGGCAGTATGACCATGTCGGTATTTAATGGATTTTTTAAAAATATGTATATACCAAAAAAACAAATTTCTGTATATTCTGTGGTATATTTTTTGTTAAAATACGGTCGAGCACTCTTGACTGTAGCTTTCTTACTTGTTTTGTAATGTCCATGATGTCCAACCGGGGTGATCAGGGCATTCTTCCAAGACTCGCCATCGATCTCAGCTTGCGTTCCTCGAAATTAATGACGCATACTCTTCCTCGTCGGGTCGGTTTCCCGTTTGTCGGTAGAATTGGTCGTTTTATATTACGAAGTTCCGTATTTCCGGTATAAAGCATCCGCTACGATATGTTTACGACAATTACGTCTTCGCAATTGCCATGCTGGTCCTAGAGCCCTCGTGGCAGTAATTGTATTGGACTATTGAATAGTTAACGACAAAGATGTGTCAGGCCTAATTGTGCGTTCCTGTATGGCGTGGGTTCTTCTGAGGCTCTTCGACCGCAATATTCCCTTCGAGATTGCGGCATTGACTTCTAGGGTCCCACGAAATCGCAAATTAAGTGGAATCCACCAACTTTTTATATTACAACAGGAACAAATATTATTATCCAGGATGATAATCTACCGCCTCAGCAAAGGAGTCTTGACTCAATAAAGATGGTCGGTCCGAGAAAGAATGGTCATGTTTGAGCGGATATATATTTTAATTAGAGTCAACAGCCGAGACGATATAGCCATGTCCGCCTGTCCGTTTGTCAAACTGAATGAACACCTTGATCTCCCAGACTATATGACTATATGATAATAAGCTAGAGACACCAAATTTGGAACATAGGCTCCTGCGTTCATTACGCAGATCAACTTTGTTTCAAATGTTGGATGCGACGCCCCCTCGCCCGCAATATTAATAAATGTAGAACAAGTCAAGTTTTTTTGATGTGAACAGCGAATAACTTGGAAAGTTCTTAGTGTAATGATGTTTAATTCGGTTACCAATCTCTGCTTGGTACTCTTAATATACCCTGTAATTTTGGCACAATTCTGAGTAGAACAAAAGTTATTTGTTGAATAAATTGTTTCAAATAAGTTGTGCCCAATGCGAATAGACGTTTTAAGTGTGTGAATAACCTAGAGATATCAAACTTGGTGAAAGTATTTGTGTAGGTGGCTGGCGAAAATCCTCTGACTGAACCCTCCACGAGGGTGCCGGCTGGGAAATGGATACTGCATCGTTTCGGGCGACAGAGAGATGTCAGCATCACTTGCTCGCTCATGAGACCTTGCAGTTTCTAGCTAAGGGACTGGGCCCAAGCTTTTTAGATTTACTCTGGAAAGCTGAGGTCCAGGACCATGGTCAGAGGTACTTGGCAGCAAGTATAAAATGCACCATGAATCCTTGGATTCATCATGGAGGATGATATAGAGGCGTCAACTCGGGCTGGGATGTCAGCCCAAACGTCGGTGGGAAGTGTGACCGCTACCACCGGCGGGCACGGGGAGGAGAAATCCCCTCTGCGTGTCGCCAGTGGTCACGACGGTGGAGTGGACAAACTCCATCGACAGGAGGGTGTGGACCTGGAAACAGCTGCCACGGAGTCGGAGTCTTTGCTTACAGGCTCATCGATAATGGAGTCCGAGCTAGCGCTTGCGCTAGCGAGGATGCCGTTGGATGAGTCATCGAGCACTGATGATGACGAAGTCACAGTAGTCCAGGGACCATCCAGCAAGAAAGGCGCAAACCTCAAGCGCAAACAACGCTCAGGGTATAAGAGCTCTCTCAAGTTCCTTAAGGGACTGGAAGGCCGCAACCCAGAGTCGTTGAACGAGCGTGAGAGGAAATTGCGCAAAAAGCACGAATACAACGTGCGGCGGTATTTGAGGCTCGCTAGCGTGACCGGAAACACTCAGTCCGCTGAACCGAGTATGAGTGCACGGTGCCAGGGTGACAAGGGGTTTCAGGCAGTAGCCGTAGCCAACCCGACGGAGGAAGTCAAACCTTCCACGTCGAAGTTGGTGGAACCAAAGAAACCCAAGTCACCCTTAGAAGGAAAAAAGCGTGCACCAGGTATGCTTGCAAAAACTACACCTCCTGTAAAGGAGAGAACGGTGAGCAAGCTACCGAAAAAGGCCAACCCACCTGTCAGCAAGAGGCAGAGGTCAGACGACTCGGCGAAGGCTTCGGAGAGCAAGCGGGTGTGACCAGGGGACATCCTGGCCAGCTTGAGCACGAAGCCGGAGCTACAGGTAGCCATCATCGACAGAAGCAACCCGGATGGGAAGCTTTCTATTGATAACTGGCTTATCCTGGAAGGGTTAATTAACCAGGGGATTGCTGATGCCATCACTCGACCGCTGAATCCGTTCGTGGCAGAGTGTGATGGCATCAACTGGTACAAATGTGTTAAAGTGGTGGCATGTGCCAACGAGGAATCCCTGCGATTCCTCAAAGACACACTGCTGAAACTGGAAGCGCCGTGGCCAGAAGCAAGAATTGACGTCGTCCCTGTAGACCAAATTCCTGAGCGGGCGATCATTAAGGTCTGGATCCCACCTCCCATCAGGGAGTATCGAACCACCCTTATATTGATCAAAAGCCAGAATGCGGACTGTCACACAGCGGACTGGACGATCAATAGAGGTCTCGCCCGAGACAAAGGAAACGGTAAGGATCTATGGATCAGCATTGGTCCAGAGTCCAAGAGCCAACTCCTTAGTAAGCAAGGCCGGCTGAAGATGGGAATGGGTTGCGTTCGGGCAATCATTCCTGGAGGCGCTGGGCGCGTATATGTTAGGTCGACCGGAAAGAATTCGGGTAGTGCAGATTAATCTGCACCACTCGAGGGTTCCTTCCACAGACCTACTACGGTGGATGGACAAGGAGAGGGTGGATGTGGCTCTCATCCAAGAACCCTGGATCGTAGGTGAAAGGGTTTGTGGTTTGGGAGCCCGCGGATACCATCTCCTTGTCCCGAAAACTGTGGGTAAGTCCAGAACCTGTATCGTGGTAAGAACCGGACTTAATGTGCTCTTCTCTTCCAGTTACAGCAACAGGGACTTGACGGTAGCGCTATGCGAGCGTAGGAACGGACCCAGTCTTTACCTAGCCTCAGCATATCTCCCGTACGAAGAAAAGGATCCACCGTCGGAAAGTATTCGAGCCCTCATTCAGCATGCGCAGAAAGAGGGCACGGATCTAATCCTTGGGAGTGATGCTAATGACCACAATACCTTTTGGGGGAGCAAAGACACCAACGAGAGAGGGTAGTCGCTGCTTGAATTCGTGATGCTCACTAATCTTAATGTGTGTAATCGGGGTAGCCACCCCATCTTTCGCAATAAGAACCGAGCTGAGGTTATAGATTTAACTATAGCGACCAACAGCGACTCCCTCTCCGTAGAAGACTGGCACGTATCCACGGAATGCTCCTTTTCGGATCATTACAGGATAGTGTTCGAAGTTGGATGCTCCAGAGAGGCAAAGGCGCCCTTCAGGAACCCACGAAAGGCAAACTGGGTCAAATACTCAAAGCTTGTTATGGAATCTATTCCCAACCACCCAGTGGGAAGGCTAGACAACCCAGACAAGTTGGAGAAATCGACCCAAAATGTCACAGATACTCTAAGGCCTTCATCAAATCCTGTCCAATCAGCCGTCCACCGAACTCAAACCGCAACAAGTGGTGGACTCCGGAACTCGGCCAGATACGAAAGGAAACGAGAAAACTTTACAATAGAGCAAAAGACCGAAACTGCCAGGTAGACTGGGATGCCTACCATAACAGTTTCAAGACCTTCAAGCAGGAAATCAGAAGGGCAAAAAGAGACTCATGGTCTAAATTTTGCGAGGAACTAACCAGACTTCGAAGGTTGTTGGCGAAAGATCCAGCCACACCGGGGCTGCTTTGCAACGTGGATGGCACATTCGCTAAAAATAGTCAGGAGTCTCTGCAACTCCTCATGAACGCACACTTTCCAGGCTGCACACAAGCTGAAGACGAGAATGGGATCCCCTCCTCTCACATCAGCGGCGAGCCGGAGGGAAACCCGCTTCATGAGAGTCAAGTCCTAATCAACGAAATTGTCAACACTGAGAAGATAATCTGGGCTATCAAGTCGTTCCACCCCTACAAATCAGCAGGACCGGATGACATTAGACCGGTCATGCTACAGATGGTATGCGTACATCTGTCGCAATGGCTACTAGAAATTTTCAGGGGATGTCTCCTTACAGGATACATAAACCTGGAGAGAAGTGAGGGTGGCATTCATTCCCAAAGCAGGAAAGATAAACCACTGCTCAACAAAAGACTATAGGCCCATAAGTCTCTCATCGTTTTTATTGAAAACACTAGAGAGACTTCTGGACCTTCATCTCAGAAGTAAGCTAACACCTCACACTTTTAGCAAGTCCCAACACGCCTACCTCAAAGGTAGATCAGTAGAGACTGCTCTGCACGAGGTGGTTAGCACAATCGAAGGCACACTGCAAAGGAAGGAGTTTACGTTAGCGGCATTTCTCGACATAGAGGGTGCCTTTAACAATGTCAGGATCGAGTCTATAACGGCAGCACTTGTCAACATAGGCTCACACCCGACAATCGCTCGATGGCTTAGCAACATGCTTCGCCAAAGAATGATAAACGCCCAACTCTGCACCTCAACTATCAGGAGAAGGGCAACCAGGGGCACCCCGCAAGGGGGTGTGATATCCCCCTTGTTGTGGAACATTGTCCTTAATGACCTTCTTCTCAAACTGAAGTATAAGGGATGCAGAGTGACTGCTTATGCGGACGACCTGGTTCTAATGGTAACTGGCAGATTCCTGCCAACAGTCAGTGAGCTACTGAACGCCGCACTGAGCGAAACTCTGCGATTGGCAGAACACAACGGTCTTGGGGCCAACCCACAAAAGACCGAACTTGTTCTGTTCACTCGAAAATATAAGATACCGAGCTTCAAGCTTCCGTCACTGGGAGGGACAGAGCTCAAGTTATCAAAGGAGGCTAAGTACCTTGGAGTAATCCTGGACTCCAAACTCTCCTGGAGGAGAAACTCGGAGGAAAGGATGAAGAAAGCGTTACAAGCCTTCTTTGTGTGCAAAAAGACCTTTGGTAAAGGATGGGGATTGCAACCGTATATCCTTCACTGGTTCTACACTGCAATTGTCAGACCTATACTGACGTACGGGGCTCTTGTATGGTGGGAGGCGGGACACACCGACTCCTATCTAAACAATCTCCCCCCAAGCAGCGCTGGATGTAAAGTTAAATCTGGAGCCCATCGGAGTCTTCCTCAAGCACGCGGCAACAAGGAGTGCGGTCAGGCTTCACGCCCAATGTCTCCTTAAGCCTGGTGCAGGTCACAACTCCATTCTACGTACAGTAGAATTGACTGTGGCTGAGAACGACTACTGGGTACCAGAACATAAGTGGGATGACAGGCTTACAGCTGAATTCCCTGACAGATGCGATTGGCAACAGGAATCTCCTTTGAGGCAGAATGAGTTGTCAATCTACACAGACGGATCAAAGAAGACGAAAAGCGCCGGATCGGGGGTCTTCTCCGATGACCGTGCGACCCAGCTCTCGTTTCTTCTTCCAGACTAGTGTTGTGTGTTCCAAGCGGAGATCTACGCTGTTTGGCAAGCGACCAAGTTGATACAGACATTGGGCGGAAGCCCGAGTGAAGTGTCAATCTACGTTGACAGCCAATCAGCGATAAAAGCACTCTCATCGAACACCATAAAGAGTAAATTAACCCGAGACTCAGTGATGTCACTGAACCAATGCCAACCACACTCTATCAGACTTGTCTGGGTACCTGGGCACATGGGTGTACCAGGATGTACTGGATGATGAGTGTGCTCGACTAGGGTCATCAGCAAGTCACGCGGCGACCGATATTAAGAGACCAATTTAGCACGTCCTATCGGATCTTAATTGTTCCATGAGATCAGCGGCTGGGAAACACTGGACAGCATCATCAGGCTGCGAAGTGTCAAAAGCACTATGGCGAAGATATAATCCAAATCAAGCAACCGAGCTCTTAAACTTCACAAAGAACCAGATAAGGATACTGATAGGAGTCTTAACGGGACACTATTACATCGGCCGTATGGCCCAACGGTACGGTGGATCCCAACAGGTCTTCTCTCGCAGCTGCGGGAAAAAGGAAGAAATCGAGAGTGTCCAACACCTTATCTGTGACTACCCTGCACTTCTTAAAAAGTGAACTCAATTCAAGGCAAGCCTTTTTTCGATGAACTGGGTAGTCTTGAGAATATTCGGCTGGAGAACTTGGCATTTTTTCTTGACTCTACCGGTTGGTTCCAGCGGCTACCGCAGCCCAACTAGACAGTAGCACACAGACAAAATGAAATATCCAGAAGTTTCCTCCACCCCTCCCATTCCTATCTATTCGTACAGTTTTTACATCAGACATCGAAATAGGGCATTTGATCTCTGGGTGCTCTCGACACCGGTCGAGCTGTCTGTTCTACCTAACCTTACCTAAGTTCTGCTACCGGCATGGTCCCCCCGTTGGAAGAGGCATTCTTTCAACCGAAGTGGCATCTATGGGCACAACTGCGGTTTTGCTGACTGCTTTCTTGACCAGTCCAGTCGTACTTCAAGCAGTGACAACGTCTCCAGTAATCGGCTCCACAATCCTTCCCATGCGCCATTGGAGTGGAGAAAGATTGTCATCTTCGAGGATAACAATGTCATTTGGCTTTAAATTTTTTGTCGACTTGCACCATTTCACCATCCACGTTCCTGAGGCAGCTATAGATAATAATAGCTCAATTTTTGCAAAAGACTTGTTGCAACTGGCCCACGGGTTGCCACCGGCTAAGGCGAATGATGTGGAAGTGCTTGACGTCAGGCTGGTTGCAAAACTTGACCCAATTAAGAAGTGGTCCCGAGTCAAAACATCCAAATCACTGGGGTTTTCTGTATTGCAGATATTTCACAAAAGAAAGTGCGAAGTTCGTGAAATGCTAGAATGGTCTTCCCAACAACGCGATAAAAGTAAAATTTGGCTGATTTCACTGCAGACTCCCATAGACCACCAAACTGAGAGAGAGCGTGGTGGAATGAGTTAATAATGTGATTTGATAGAATATTGCTGAGAAATAGTTGTCGAAGTGTCTTAAGTTCCTTCCAAAATTTGTTGCATTATCTGAAAAAATAGCGTTTCGATTGCCTCTGATGCTAATAAATCTCTTTAAAGCAGCAATGAATGACGGCGCAGAAGATCTTCAACAACTTCCAAATGCGTTGCCTTTGTTGATAAACAAATAAACACGAAAATTTATAATTTTGTTACAGGCCTGTTTCTCACTTCTAGGTCTATTATTACGGCTTTTCCAGTTTTTGGGGGCGCAAACGGGCGTAGCAAAAATCTAAAACAAACTTGATCTGTGTAAGACCTACACGAATACTGTCACCAAATTTAATATCTCTAGATCATTCACACACTTAAAACCTCCATATACAAAGGGCACAACTATTTTGCTCAACTAATCCGATTTTTACCAAAATTACAGGGTATATTAAAAGTATTAAGCACAGATGGCTTACAAAATTTTATGCCACGCCCCTTTCCGACCCAGAAACTGGAAAAGCCGTTTTAAAGGACCTAGGGCATTGAATTTTGGTACGCATAATAATAATTATAGTCCTTATGATTACTGGGAATTTGGTTGAGATCGAATGAAAAACAAGGAATTTATTAATGAATCAATTTTATCTGCAAAATTCACTTGCAGCTGCTCGCGCTTTTTTTGTTTAGTTGGCAGTATGACCATGTCGGTATTTAATGGATTTTTTAAAAATATGTATATACCAAAAAAACAAATTTCTGTATATTCTGTGGTATATTTTTTGTTAAAATATCATCTAAGCTTTTTGTTTTCTCTCGAAATGGGTTGCGGGTATCATACGGTCGAGCACTCTCGACTGTAGCTTTCTTACTTGTTTTGTATTGTATTTTTAGCAAATTTAACAAGCTTTCCAAATATTTTCATTCTATGCAAAACTGGGTAGCAGGTATTTTACAGACGAGCACACTCGACTGTAGCTTTCTTTCTTGTTATACCCGCTACCCATAGGGTAGAAGGGTATTATAACTTAGTACCAACAGGAAATGTATGTAACAGGCAGAAGGAGCCATCTCCGACCCCATAAAGTATATATATTCTTGATCAGCGTCAACAGCCGAGACGATATAGCCATGTCCGTCTGTCCGTCTGTCTGTCTGTATGAACACCTGGATCTCAGAGACTATAAGACATAGCGACACCAAATTTGGTACAAAGGTTCCTGCATTCCCTACGCAAATCAAGTTTATTTCAAAAGTTGGAAATAATGTTTTTTATATACTAAAAATTGCATATAACTCCAAAAGTTCTTTGTGTAATGATGTGTTATTTGGTAACCTATCTGCGCTTGACACTCTTAATATACCCTGTAATTTTGGTACAAATCGGATAAGTTGAACAAAAGTTATTCGTTAAATTATTTATCAAAATTGTTGTGCCCAATGCATATGGACGTTTTAAGTGTGTGAATGACCTAGAGATATCAAATTTGGTGACAGTATTAATGTAGCTCTTACGCAGATCAAGTTTGTTTTAGATTTTTGCCACGCCCCCTTCGCCCACAATAAGCATTAATCTAGAAAAAGTCAAGTTTTTAAATCCGCTACCCATAGGGTAGAAGGGTATTATAACTTAGTACCAACAGGAAATGTATGTAACAGGCAGAAGGAGCCATCTCCGACCCCATAAAGTATATATATTCTTGATCAGTGTCAACAGCCGAGACGATATAGCCATGTCCGTCTGTCCGTCTGTATGAACACCTAGATCTCAGAGACTATAAGAGCTAGAGCTACCAAATTTGGAGACAGTACTCCTATAGGTCCTACGCAGATCAAGTTTATTTTAAAAGTTGGATGCCACGCCCCTTTCCGCCCTTATTAGCCATTAAAAGCCGTAATAAAAGACCTAGAGCATTGAATTTTGGTATGCATAATAATAATTATATTCTCAATGATTCCTGTGAATTTGGTTGAGATCGAATGAAAAACAAGGAAGTTATTATAGAATTATTAAAGAATTGTAAATGATTCCTGTGAATTTGGTTGAGATCGAATGAAAAATAAGAAAGTTATTAATGAATCAATTTTATCTGCAAAATTCACTTGCAGCTGCTCGCGCTTTGTTTGTTTAGTTGACAGTGTGACCATGTCGGTATTTAATGGATTTCTTAAAAATATGTATATACAAAAAAAACAAATTTCTGTATATTCTGTGGTATATTTTTTGTTAAAATACGGTCGAGCACTCTTGACTGTAGCTTTCTTACTTGTTTTGTAATGTCCATGATGTCCAACCGGGGTGATCATGGCATTCTTCCAAGACTCGCCATCGATCTCAGCTTGCGTTCCTCGAAATTAATGACGCATACTCTTCCTCGTCGGGTCGGTTTCCCGTTTGTCGGTAGAATTGGTCGTTTTATATTACGAAGTTCCGTATTTCCGGTATAAAGCATCCGCTACGATATGTTTACGACAATTACGTCTTCGCAATTGCCATGCTGGTCCTAGAGCCCTCGTGGCAGTAATTGTATTGGACTATTGAATAGTTAACGACAAAGATGTGTCAGGCCGAATTGTGCGTTCCTGTATGGCGTGGGTTCTTCTGAGGCTCTTCGACCGCAATATTCCCTTCGAGATTGCGGCATTGACTTCTATGGACCAATGAAAACATATTTTTGTATTCGAGTAAAGGGTCCCACGAAATCGCAAATTAAGTGGAATCCACCAACTTTTTATATTACAACAGGAACAAATATTATTATCCAGGATGATAATCTACCGCCTCAGCAAAGGAGTCTTGACTCAATAAAGATGGTCGGTCCGAGAAAGAATGGTCATGTTTGAGCGGATATATATTTTAATTAGAGTCAACAGCCGAGACGATATAGCCATGTCCGCCTGTCCGTTTGTCAAACTGTATGAACACCTTGATCTCCCAGACTATATGACTATATGATAAGAAGCTAGAGACACCAAATTTGGAACATAGGCTCCTGCGTTCATTACGCAGATCAACTTTGTTTCAAATGTTGGATGCGACGCCCCCTCGCCCGCAATATTAATAAATGTAGAACAAGTCAAGTTTTTTTGATGTGAACAGCGAATAACTTGGAAAGTTCTTAGTGTAATGATGTTTAATTCGGTTACCAATCTCTGCTTGGTACTCTTAATATACCCTGTAATTTTGGCACAATTCTGAGTAGAACAAAAGTTATTTGTTGAATAAATTGTTTCAAATAAGTTGTGCCCAATGCGAATAGACGTTTTAAGTGTGTGAATGACCTAGAGATATCAAACTTGGTGAAAGTATTTGTGTAGGTGGCTGGCGAAAATCCTCTGACTGAACCCTCCACGAGGGTGCCGGCTGGGCAATGGATACTGCATCGTTTCGGGCGACAGAGAGATGTCAGCATCACTTGCTCGCTCATGAGACCTTGCAGTTTCTAGCTAAGGGACTGGGCCCAAGCTTTTTAGATTTACTCTGAAAAGCTGAGGTCCAGGACCATGGTCAGAGGTACTTGGCAGCAAGTATAAAATGCACCATGAATCCTTGGATTCATCATGGAGGATGATATAGAGGCGTCAACTCGGGCTGGGATGTCAGCCCAAACGTCGGTGGGAAGTGTGACCGCTACCACCGGCGGGCATGGGGAGGAGAAATCCCCTCTGCGTGTCGCCAGTGGTCACGACGGTGGAGTGGACAAACTCCATCGACAGGAGGGTGTGGACCTGGAAACAGCTGCCACGGAGTCGGAGTCTTTGCTTACAGGCTCATCGATAACGGAGTCCGAGCTAGCGCTTGCGCTAGCGAGGATGCCGTTGGATGAGTCATCGAGCACTGATGATGACGAAGTCACAGTAGTCCAGGGACCATCCAGCAAGAAAGGCGCAAACCTCAAGCGCAAACAACGCTCAGGGTATAAGAGCTCTCTCAAGTTCCTTAAGGGACTGGAAGGCCGCAACCCAGAGTCGTTGAACGAGCGTGAGAGGAAATTGCGCAAAAAGCACGAATACAACGTGCGGCGGTATTTGAGGCTCGCTAGCGTGACCGGAAACACTCAGTCCGCTGAACCGAGTATGAGTGCACGGTGCCAGGGTGACAAGGGGTTTCAGGCAGTAGCCGTAGCCAACCCGACGGAGGAAGTCAAACCTTCCACGTCGAAGTTGGTGGAACCAAAGAAACCCAAGTCACCCTTAGAAGGAAAAAAGCGTGCACCAGGTATGCTTGCAAAAACTACACCTCCTGGAAAGGAGAGAACGGTGAGCAAGCTACCGAAAAAGGCCAACCCACCTGTCAGCAAGAGGCAGAGGTCAGACGACTCGGCGAAGGCTTCGGAGAGCAAGCGGGTGTGACCAGGGGACATCCTGGCCAGCTTGAGCACGAAGCCGGAGCTACAGGTAGCCATCATCGACAGAAGCAACCCGGATGGGAAGCTTTCTATTGATAACTGGCTTATCCTGGAAGGGTTAATTAACCAGGGGATTGCTGATGCCATCACTCGACCGCTGAATCCGTTCGTGGCAGAGTGTGATGGCATCAACTGGTACAAAGGTGTTAAAGTGGTGGCATGTGCCAACGAGGAATCCCAGCGATTCCTCAAAGACACACTGCTGAAGCTGGAAGCGCCGTGGCCAGGAGCAAGAATTGACGTCGTCCCTGTAGACCAAATTCCTGAACGGACGATCATTAAGGTCTGGATCCCACCTCCCATCAGGGAGTATCGAACCACCCTTATATTGATCAAAAGCCAGAATGCGGACTGTCACACAGCGGACTGGACGATCAATAGAGGTCTCGCCCGAGACAAAGGAAACGGTAAGGATCTATGGATCAGCATTGGTCCAGAGTCCAAGAGCCAACTCCTTAGTAAGCAAGGCCGGCTGAAGATGGGAATGGGTTGCGTTCGGGCAATCATTCCTGGAGGCGCTGGGCGCGTATATGTTAGGTCGACCGGAAAGAATTCGGGTAGTGCAGATTAATCTGCACCACTCGAGGGTTCCTTCCACAGACCTACTACGGTGGATGGACAAGGAGAGGGTGGATGTGGCTCTCATCCAAGAACCCTGGATCGTAGGTGAAAGGGTTTGTGGTTTGGGAGCCCGCGGATACCATCTCCTTGTCCCGAAAACTGTGGGTAAGTCCAGAACCTGTATCGTGGTAAGAACCGGACTTAATGTGCTCTTCTCTTCCAGTTACAGCAACAGGGACTTGACGGTAGCGCTATGCGAGCGTAGGAACGGTCCCAGTCTTTACCTAGCCTCAGCATATCTCCCGTACGAAGAAAAAGATCCACCGTCGGAAAGTATTCGAGCCCTCATTCAGCATGCGCAGAAAGAGGGCACGGATCTAATCCTTGGGAGTGATGCTAATGCCCACAATACCTTTTGGGGGAGCAAAGACACCAACGAGAGAGGGGAGTCGCTGCTTGAATTCGTGATGCTCACTAATCTTAATGTGTGTAATCGGGGTAGCCACCCCATCTTCCGCAATAAGAACCGAGCTGAGGTTATAGATTTAACTATAGCGACCAACAGCGACTTCCTCTCCGTAGAAGACTGGCTCGTATCCACGGAATGCTCCTTTTCGGATCATTACAGGATAGTGTTCGAAGCTGGATGGTTCAGAGAGGCAAAGTTTGATATAGAATCTATTCCCAACCACCCAGTGGGAAGGCTTGACAACCCAGACAAGTTGGAGGAATCGACCCAAAATGTCACAGATACTCTATGTAAGGCCTTCATCAAATCCTGTCCAATCAGCCGTCCACCGAAGTCAAACCGCAACAAGTGGTGGACTCCGGAACTCGGCCAAATACGAAAGGAAACGAGAAAACTTTACAATAGAGCAAAAGACCGAAACTGCCAGGTAGACTGGGATGCCTACCATAACAGTTTCAAGACCTTCAAGCAGGAAATCAGAAGGGCAAAAGAGACTCATGGTCTAAATTTTGCGAGGAACTAACCAACACCACTGAAGCGTCCAGACTTCGAAGGTTGTTGGCGAAAGATCCAGCCACAACTTAATATACCCTGTAATTTTGGCACAATTCTGAGTAGAACAAAAGTTATTTGTTGAATAAATTGTTTCAAATAAGTTGTGCCCAATGCGAATAGACGTTTTAAGTGTGTGAATGACCTAGAGATATCAAACTTGGTGAAAGTATTTGTGTGGGTGGCTGGCGAAAATCCTCTGACTGAACCCTCCACGAGGGTGCCGGCTGGGCAATGGATACTGCATCGTTTCGGGCGACAGAGAGATGTCAGCATCACTTGCTCGCTCATGAGACCTTGCAGTTTCTAGCTAAGGGACTGGGCCCAAGCTTTTTAGATTTACTCTGAAAAGCTGAGGTCCAGGACCATGGTCAGAGGTACTTGGCAGCAAGTATAAAATGCACCATGAATCCTTGGATTCATCATGGAGGATGATATAGAGGCGTCAACTCGGGCTGGGATGTCAGCCCAAACGTCGGTGGGAAGTGTGACCGCTACCACCGGCGGGCACGGGGAGGAGAAATCCCCCCTGCGTGTCGCCAGTGGTCACGACGGTGGAGTGGACAAACTCCATCGACAGGAGGGTGTGGACCTGGAAACAGCTGCCACGGAGTCGGAGTCTTTGCTTACAGGCTCATCGATAACGGAGTCCGAGCTAGCGCTTGCGCTAGCGAGGATGCCGTTGGATGAGTCATCGAGCACTGATGATGACGAAGTCACAGTAGTCCAGGGACCATCCAGCAAGAAAGGCGCAAACCTCAAGCGCAAACAACGCTCAGGGTATAAGAGCTCTCTCAAGTTCCTTAAGGGACTGGAAGGCCGCAACCCAGAGTCGTTGAACGAGCGTGAGAGGAAATTGCGCAAAAAGCACGAATACAACGTGCGGCGGTATTTGAGACTCGCTAGCGTGACCGGAAACACTCAGTCCGCTGAACCGAGTATGAGTGCACGGTGCCAGGGTGACAAGGGGTTTCAGGCAGTAGCCGTAGCCAACCCGACGGAGGAAGTCAAACCTTCCACGTCGAAGTTGGTGGAACCAAAGAAACCCAAGTCACCCTTAGAAGGAAAAAAGCGTGCACCAGGTATGCTTGCAAAAACTACACCTCCTGGAAAGGAGAGAACGGTGAGCAAGCTACCGAAAAAGGCCAACCCACCTGTCAGCGAGAGGCAGAGGTCAGACGACTCGGCGAAGGCTTCGGAGAGCAAGCGGGTGTGACCAGGGGACATCCTGGCCAGCTTGAGCACGAAGCCGGAGCTACAGGTAGCCATCATCGACAGAAGCAACCCGGATGGGAAGCTTTCTATTGATAACTGGCTTATCCTGGAAGGGTTAATTAACCAGGGGATTGCTGATGCCATCACTCGACCGCTGAATCCGTTCGTGGCAGAGTGTGATGGCATCAACTGGTACAAAGGTGTTAAAGTGGTGGCATGTGCCAACGAGGAATCCCTGCGATTCCTCAAAGACACACTGCTGAAGCTGGAAGCGCCGTGGCCAGGAGCAAGAATTGACGTCGTCCCTGTAGACCAAATTCCTGAACGGACGATCATTAAGGTCTGGATCCCACCTCCCATCCGGGAGGATCGAACCACGCTTATATTGATCAAAAGCCATAATGCGGACTGTCACACAGCGGACTGGACGATCAATAGAGGTCTCGCCCGAGACAAAGGAAACGGCAAGGATCTATGGATCAGCATTGGTCCAGAGTCCAAGAGCCAACTCCTTAGTAAGCAAGGCCGGCTGAAGATGGGAATGGGTTGCGTTCGGGCAATCATTCCTGGAGGCGCTGGGCGCGTATATGTTAGGTCGACCGGAAAGAATTCGGGTAGTGCAGATTAATCTGCACCACTCGAGGGTTCCTTCCACAGACCTACTACGGTGGATGGACAAGGAGAGGGTGGATGTGGCTCTCATCCAAGAACCCTGGATCGTAGGTGAAAGGGTTTGTGGTTTGGGAGCCCGCGGATACCATCTCCTTGTCCCGAAAACTGTGGGTAAGTCCAGAACCTGTATCGTGGTAAGAACCGGACTTAATGTGCTCTTCTCTTCCAGTTACAGCAACAGGGACTTGACGGTAGCGCTATGCGAGCGTAGGAACGGACCCAGTCTTTACCTAGCCTCAGCATATCTCCCGTACGAAGAAAAGGATCCACCGTCGGAAAGTATTCGAGCCCTCATTCAGCATGCGCAGAAAGAGGGCACGGATCTAATCCTTGGGAGTGATGCTAATGCCCACAATACCTTTTGGGGGAGCAAAGACACCAACGAGAGAGGGGAGTCGCTGCTTGAATTCGTGATGCTCACTAATCTTAATGTGTGTAATCGGGGTAGCCACCCCATCTTCCGCAATAAGAACCGAGCTGAGGTTATAGATTTAACTATAGCGACCAACAGCGACTTCCTCTCCGTAGAAGACTGGCTCGTATCCACGGAATGCTCCTTTTCGGATCA
This sequence comes from Drosophila immigrans, assembly GCA_963583835.1. Taxonomy (NCBI): domain Eukaryota; kingdom Metazoa; phylum Arthropoda; class Insecta; order Diptera; family Drosophilidae; genus Drosophila; species Drosophila immigrans. Next base: position 10,235,097 of record OY757143.1, on the reverse strand, counting down.
TTACAGGATAGTGTTCGAAGCTGGATGGTTCAGAGAGGCAAAGTTTGATATAGAATCTATTCCCAACCACCCAGTGGGAAGGCTTGACAACCCAGACAAGTTGGAGGAATCGACCCAAAATGTCACAGATACTCTATGTAAGGCCTTCATCAAATCCTGTCCAATCAGCCGTCCACCGAAGTCAAACCGCAACAAGTGGTGGACTCCGGAACTCGGCCAAATACGAAAGGAAACGAGAAAACTTTACAATAGAGCAAAAGACCGAAACTGCCAGGTAGACTGGGATGCCTACCATAACAGTTTCAAGACCTTCAAGCAGGAAATCAGAAGGGCAAAAGAGACTCATGGTCTAAATTTTGCGAGGAACTAACCAACACCACTGAAGCGTCCAGACTTCGAAGGTTGTTGGCGAAAGATCCAGCCACACCTTAATATACCCTGTAATTTTGGAACAATTCTGAGTAGAACAAAAGTTATTTGTTGAATAAATTGTTTCAAATAAGTTGTGCCCAATGCGAATAGACGTTTTAAGTGTGTGAATGACCTAGAGATATCAAACTTGGTGAAAGTATTTGTGTAGGTGGCTGGCGAAAATCCTCTGACTGAACCCTCCACGAGGGTGCCGGCTGGGAAATGGATACTGCATCGTTTCGGGCGACAGAGAGATGTCAGCATCACTTGCTCGCTCATGAGACCTTGCAGTTTCTAGCTACGGGACTGGGCCCAAGCTTTTTAGATTTACTCTGAAAAGCTGAGGTCCAGGACCATGGTCAGAGGTACTTGGCAGCAAGTATAAAATGCACCATGAATCCTTGGATTCATCATGGAAGATGATATAGAGGCGTCAACTCGGGCTGGGATGTCAGCCAAAACGTCGGTGGGAAGTGTGACCGCTACCACCGGCGGGCACGGGGAGGAGAAATCCCCTCTGCGTGTCGCCTGTGGTCACGACGGTGGAGTGGACAAACTCCATCGACAGGAGGGTGTGGACCTGGAAACAGCTGCCACGGAGTCGGAGTCTTTGCTTACAGGCTCATCGATAACGGAGTCCGAGCTAGCGCTTGCGCTAGCGAGGATGCCGTTGGATGAGTCATCGAGCACTGATGATGACGAAGTCACAGTAGTCCAGGGACCATCCAGCAAGAAAGGCGCAAACCTCAAGCGCAAACAACGCTCAGGGTATAAGAGCTCTCTCAAGTTCCTTAAGGGACTGGAAGGCCGCAACCCAGAGTCGTTGAACGAGCGTGAGAGGAAATTGCGCAAAAAGCACGAATACAACGTGCGGCGGTATTTGAGGCTCGCTAGCGTGACCGGAAACACTCAGTCCGCTGAACCGAGTATGAGTGCACGGTGCCAGGGTGACAAGGGGTTTCAGGCAGTAGCCGTAGCCAACCCGACGGAGGAAGTCAAACCTTCCACGTCGAAGTTGGTGGAACCAAAGAAACCCAAGTCACCCTTAGAAGGAAAAAAGCGTGCACCAGGTATGCTTGCAAAAACTACACCTCCTGTAAAGGAGAGAACGGTGAGCAAGCTACCGAAAAAGGCCAACCCACCTGTCAGCAAGAGGCAGAGGTCAGACGACTCGGCGAAGGCTTCGGAGAGCAAGCGGGTGTGACCAGGGGACATCCTGGCCAGCTTGAGCACGAAGCCGGAGCTACAGGTAGCCATCATCGACAGAAGCAACCCGGATGGGAAGCTTTCTATTGATAACTGGCTTATCCTGGAAGGGTTAATTAACCAGGGGATTGCTGATGCCATCACTCGACCGCTGAATCCGTTCGTGGCAGAGTGTGATGGCATCAACTGGTACAAAGGTGTTAAAGTGGTGGCATGTGCCAACGAGGAATCCCTGCGATTCCTCAAAGACACACTGCTGAAGCTGGAAGCGCCGTGGCCAGGAGCAAGAATTGACGTCGTCCCTGTAGACCAAATTCCTGAACGGACGATCATTAAGGTCTGGATCCCACCTCCCATCCGGGAGGATCGAACCACGCTTATATTGATCAAAAGCCATAATGCGGACTGTCACACAGCGGACTGGACGATCAATAGAGGTCTCGCCCGAGACAAAGGAAACGGCAAGGATCTATGGATCAGCATTGGTCCAGAGTCCAAGAGCCAACTCCTTAGTAAGCAAGGCCGGCTGAAGATGGGAATGGGTTGCGTTCGGGCAATCATTCCTGGAGGCGCTGGGCGCGTATATGTTAGGTCGACCGGAAAGAATTCGGGTAGTGCAGATTAATCTGCACCACTCGAGGGTTCCTTCCACAGACCTACTACGGTGGATGGACAAGGAGAGGGTGGATGTGGCTCTCATCCAAGAACCCTGGATCGTAGGTGAAAGGGTTTGTGGTTTGGGAGCCCGCGGATACCATCTCCTTGTCCCGAAAACTGTGGGTAAGTCCAGAACCTGTATCGTGGTAAGAACCGGACTTAATGTGCTCTTCTCTTCCAGTTACAGCAACAGGGACTTGACGGTAGCGCTATGCGAGCGTAGGAACGGACCCAGTCTTTACCTAGCCTCAGCATATCTCCCGTACGAAGAAAAGGATCCACCGTCGGAAAGTATTCGAGCCCTCATTCAGCATGCGCAGAAAGAGGGCACGGATCTAATCCTTGGGAGTGATGCTAATGCCCACAATACCTTTTGGGGGAGCAAAGACACCAACGAGAGAGGGGAGTCGCTGCTTGAATTCGTGATGCTCACTAATCTTAATGTGTGTAATCGGGGTAGCCACCCCATCTTCCGCAATAAGAACCGAGCTGAGGTTATAGATTTAACTATAGCGACCAACAGCGACTTCCTCTCCGTAGAAGACTGGCTCGTATCCACGGAATGCTCCTTTTCGGATCATTACAGGATAGTGTTCGAAGCTGGATGGTTCAGAGAGGCAAAGTTTGATATAGAATCTATTCCCAACCACCCAGTGGGAAGGCTTGACAACCCAGACAAGTTGGAGGAATCGACCCAAAATGTCACAGATACTCTATGTAAGGCCTTCATCAAATCCTGTCCAATCAGCCGTCCACCGAAGTCAAACCGCAACAAGTGGTGGACTCCGGAACTCGGCCAAATACGAAAGGAAACGAGAAAACTTTACAATAGAGCAAAAGACCGAAACTGCCAGGTAGACTGGGATGCCTACCATAACAGTTTCAAGACCTTCAAGCAGGAAATCAGAAGGGCAAAAGAGACTCATGGTCTAAATTTTGCGAGGAACTAACCAACACCACTGAAGCGTCCAGACTTCGAAGGTTGTTGGCGAAAGATCCAGCCACACCGGGGCTGCTTTGCAACGTGGATGGCACATTCGCTAAAAATAGTCAGGAGTCTCTGCAACTCCTCATGAACGCACACTTTCCAGGCTGCACACAAGCTGAAGACGAGAATGGGATCCCCTCCTCTCACATCAGCGGCGAGCCGGAGGGAAACCCGCTTCATAAGAGTCAAGTCCTAATCGACGAAATTGTCAACACTGAGAAGATAATCTGGGCTATCAAGTCGTTCCACCCCTACAAATCAGCAGGACCGGATGACATCAGACCGGTCATGTTACAGATGGTATGCGTACATCTGTCGCAATGGCTACTAGAAATTTTCAGGGGATGTCTCCTTACAGGATACATTCCAAAAACCTGGAGAGAAGTGAGGGTGGCATTCATTCCCAAAGCAGGAAAGATAAACCACTGCTCAGCAAAAGACTATAGGCCCATAAGTCTCTCATCGTTTTTATTGAAAACACTAGAGAGACTTCTGGACCTTCATCTCAGAAGTAAGCTAACACCTCACACTTTTAGCAAGTCCCAACACGCCTACCTCAAAGGTAGATCAGTAGAGACTGCTCTGCACGAGGTGGTTAGCACAATCGAAGGCACACTGCAAAGGAAGGAGTTTACGTTAGCGGCATTTCTCGACATAGAGGGTGCCTTTAACAATGTCAGGATCGAGTCTATAACGGCAGCACTTGTCAACATAGGCTCACACCCGACAATCACTCGATGGCTTAGCAACATGCTTCGCCAAAGAATGATAAACGCCCAACTCTGCACCTCAACTATCAGGAGAAGGGCAACCAGGGGCACCCCGCAAGGGGGTGTGATATCCCCCTTGTTGTGGAACATTGTCCTTAATGACCTTCTTCTCAAACTGAAGTATAAGGGATGCAGAGTGACTGCTTATGCGGACGACCTGGTTCTAATGGTAACTGGCAGATTCCTGCCAACAGTCAGTGAGCTACTGAACGCCGCACTGAGCGAAACTCTGCGATTGGCAGAACACAACGGTCTTGGGGCCAACCCACAAAAGACCGAACTTGTTCTGTTCACTCGAAAATATAAGATACCGAGCTTCAAGCTTCCGTCACTGGGAGGGACAGAGCTCAAGTTATCAAAGGAGGCTAAGTACCTTGGAGTAATCCTGGACTCCAAACTCTCCTGGAGGAGAAACTCGGAGAAAAGCATGAAGAAAGCGTTACAAGCCTTCTTTGTGTGCAAAAAGACCTTTGGTAAAGGATGGGGATTGCAACCGTATATCCTTCACTGGTTCTACACTGCAATTGTCAGACCTATACTGACGTACGGGGCTCTTGTATGGTGGGAGGCGGGACACACCGACTCCTATCTAAACAATCTCCGCAAAGTTCAGAGACTAGCATGCTTGGGAATAACAGGATGTATTCGTTCTACCCCCCAAGCAGCGCTGGATGTAATGTTAAATCTGGAGCCCATCGGAGTCTTCCTCAAGCACGCGGCAACAAGGAGTGCGGTCAGGCTTCACGCCCAATGTCTCCTTAAGCCTGGTGCAGGTCACAACTCCATTCTACGTACAGTAGAATTGACTGTGGCTGAGAACGACTACTGGGTACCAGAACATAAGTGGGATGACAGGCTTACAGCTGAATTCCCTGACAGATGCGATTGGCAACAGGAATCTCCTTTGAGGCAGAATGAGTTGTCAATCTACACAGACGGATCAAAGAAGACGAAAAGCGCCGGATCGGGGGTCTTCTCCGAAGACCTTGCGACCCAGCTCTCGTTTCTTCTTCCAGACTGGTGTTGTGTGTTCCAAGCGGAGATCTACGCTGTTTGGCAAGCGACCAAGTTGATACAGACATTGGGCGGAAGCCCGAGTGAAGTGTCAATCTACGTTGACAGCCAATCAGCGATAAAAGCACTCTCATCGAACACCATAAAGAGTAAATTAACCCGAGACTCAGTGATGTCACTGAACCTATGCCAACCACACTCTATCAGACTTGTCTGGGTACCTGGGCACATGGGTGTACCAGGATGTACTGGATGATGAGTGTGCTCGACTAGGGTCATCAGCAAGTCACGCGGCGACCGATATTAAGAGACCAATTTAGCACGTCCTATCGGATTTTAATTGTTCCATGAGATCAGCGGCTGGGAAACACTGGACAGCATCATCAGGCTGCGAAGTGTCAAAAGCACTATGGCGAAGATATAATCCAAATCGAACAACCGAGCTCTTAAGCTTCACAAAGAACCAGATAACGATACTGATAGGAGTCTTAACGGGACACTATTACATCGGCCGTATGGCCCAACGGTACGGTGGATCCCAACAGGTCTTCTGTCGCAGCTGCGGGAAAAAGGAAGAAATCGAGAGTGTCCAACACTTTATATGCGACTACCCTGCACTTTTTAGAAAGTGAACTCAATTTCTAGGCAAGCCTTTTTTCGATGAACTGGGTAGTCTTGAGAATATTCGGCTGGAGAACTTGGCATTTTTTCTTGGCTCTACCGGTTGGTTCCAGCGGCTACCGCAGCCCAACAAGGCAGTAGCACACAGACGAAATAAAATATCCAGAAGTTTCCTCCACCCCTCCCATTCCTATCTATTCGTACAGTTTTTACATCAGACATCGAAATAGGGCATTTGATCTCTGGGTGCTCTCGACACCGGTCGAGCTGTCTGTTCTACCTAACCTTACCTAAGTTCTGCTACCGGCATGGTCCCCCCGTTGGAAGAGGCATTCTTTCAACCGAAGTGGCATCTATGGGCACAACTGCGATTTTGCTGACTGCTTTCTTGACCAGTCCAGTCGTACTTCAAGCAGTGACAACGTCTCCAGTAATCGGCTCCACAATCCTTCCCATGCGCCATTGGAGTGGAGAAAGATTGTCATCTTCGAGGATAACAATGTCATTTGGCTTTAAATTTTTTGTCGACTTGCACCATTTCACCATCCACGTTCCTGTGGCAGCTATAGATAATAATAACTCAATTTTTGCAAAAGTTAACGACAAAGATGTGTCAGGCCGAATTGTGCGTTCCTGTATGGCGAGGGGTTTATCTGAGGCTCTTCGACCGCAATATTCCCTTCGAGATTGCGGCATTGACTTCTATGGACCTATGAAAACATATTTTTGTATTCGAGTAAAGGGTCCCATGAAATCGCAAATGAAGTGGAATCCACCATCTTTTTATATTACAACAGGAACAAATATTATTATCCAGGATGATAATCTACCGCCTCAGCAAAGGAGTCTTGACTCAATAAAGATGGTCGGTCCGAGAAAGAATGGTCATGTTTGAGCGGATATATATTTTAATTAGAGTCAACAGCCTGTCCGTTTGTCAAACTGTATGAACACCTTGATCTCCCAGACTATATGACTATATGATAATAAGCTAGAGACACCAAATTTGGAAAATAGGCTCCTGCGTTCATTACGCAGATCAACTTTGTTTCAAATGTTGGATGCGACGCCCCCTCGCCCGCCATATTAATAAATGTAGAACAAGTCAAGTTTTTTTGATGTGAACAGCGAATAACTTGGAAAGTTCTTAGTGTAATGATGTTTAATTCGGTTACCAATCTCTGCTTGATACTCTTAATATACCCTGTAATTTTGGCACAATTCTGAGTAGAACAAAAGTTATTTGACGAATAAATTGTTTCAAATAAGATGTGCCTAATGCGAATAGACGTTTTAAGTGTGTGAATGACCTAGAGATATCAAACTTGGTGAAAGTATTTGTGGAGGTGTTATGCAGATCAAGTTTGTTGATGAGTTTTGCCAAGCACTCGAAAACTGTACAAGCCGTAATAATAGAGTGAGAGCTGTTTAGAGGGAACACCTTTTTTGTGAAACTCTTTGCCTAAATTAAACGTGACGGATTGGTTTCAAAAGCGACGCGAATATTTTAGTTTAATTGTTGCGAGCGAATGTAACAAAAGAAACCAAATGGCTGCGCTTCGGCTGTAGTTAAGTTAACAGCACAGCAAGTAAACGAATTGATAATAAGCTTTAAGACATGCTTACAAAGTTAGGCCACGTTATGTTAACAATTGAAAGCTTAAACGAACTAATAATAATATCGTTAATAATTGTCTTTATTCAAATTCTATGTATTGTTAAATTCGGCTCTCAAACTGAAAAACAATGGCTGCAGAGTGATTGCTTATGCGGACTACTTGGTTCTAATAGTTCGCATTGAGCTTAACACTGCGATGGGCAGAATACAACGGTCTTGGGGCCAACACACAAAAGACTGAACTAGTTCTGTTCACGCGAAGATATAAGATACCGAGCTTCAAGCTTCCGACACTGGGAGGAACAGAGCTCAAGCTATCAAAAGAGACAAAAAACCTTGGTGTAATCCTGGACTCTAAACTCTCCTGGAGGAGAAACTCGGAGAATAGCATGACAAAGGCATTACAAGCCTTCTTTGTGTGCAAAAAGACTTTTGGTAAAGGATTAGGATTGCAACCGTACATCCCTCACTGGTTCAACACTGCAATTGTCAGACCTATACTGACGTATGGGGCTCTTGTATGTTGGGAGGCGGGACATACTGACTCCTATCTAAACAATCTCCGTAAAGTTCAGAGACTAGCATGCAGGGGAGTAACAGAATGTATTCGTTCTACCCCCCAAGCAGCGCAGGATGTAATGTTGAATCTGGAACCCATTGGAATCTTCTTCAAGCACGTGGTAGAAAGGATTGCGATCAGTCCGCATGCCCAGTGCCTCCTTATGTATGGTGCAGGTCATAACTCCATTTTACGCATAGTAGAATTGACTGTGGCTTAGAACAACTACTGGGTACCAGAACATAAGTGGGATGACAGGCTTACAGCCGAATTCCCTGACAGATGCGATTGGCAACAGGAATCTCCTTTGAGGCAGAATGAGTTGTCAATCTACACAGACGGATCAAAGAAGACGAAAAGCGCCGGATCGGGGGTCTTCTCCGAAGACCTTGCGACCCAGCTCTCGTTTCTTCTTCCAGACTGGTGTTGTGTGTTCCAAGCGGAGATCTACGCTGTTTGGCAAGCGACCAAGTTGATACAGACATTGGGCGGAAGCCCGAGTGAAGTGTCAATCTACGTTGACAGCCAATCAGCGATAAAAGCACTCTCATCGAACACCATAAAGAGTAAATTAACCCGAGACTCAGTGATGTCACTGAAGATGTCTTTTGAGAGCTCAAGCTATCAAAAGAGACAAAAAACCTTGGTGTAATCCTGGACTCTAAACTCTCCTGGAGGAGAAACTCGGAGAATAGCATGACAAAGGCATTACAAGCCTTCTTTGTGTGCAAAAAGACTTTTGGTAAAGGATTAGGATTGCAACCGTACATCCCTCACTGGTTCAACACTGCAATTGTCAGACCTATACTGACGTATGGGGCTCTTGTATGTTGGGAGGCGGGACATACCGACTCCTATCTAAACAATCTCCGTAAAGTTCAGAGACTAGCATGCAGGGGAGTAACAGAATGTATTCGTTCTACCCCCCAAGCAGCGCAGGATGTAATGTTGAATCTGGAACCCATTGGAATCTTCTTCAAGCACGTGGTAGAAAGGATTGCGGTTAGTCCGCATGCCCAGTGCCTCCTTATGTATGGTGCAGGTCATATCTCCATTTTACGCATAGTAGAATTGACTGTGGCTGAGAACAACTACTGGGTACCAGAACATAAGTGGGATGACAGGCTTACAGCCGAATTCCCTGACAGATGCGATTGGCAACAGGAATCTCCTTTGAGGCAGAATGAGTTGTCAATCTACACAGACGGATCAAAGAAGACGAAAAGCGCCGGATCGGGGGTCTTCTCCAAAGACCTTGCGACCCAGCTCTCGTTTCTTCTTCCAGACTGGTGTTGTGTGTTCCAAGCGGAGATCTACGCTGTTTGGCAAGCGACCAAGTTGATACAGACATTGGGCGGAAGCCCGAGTGAAGTGTCAATCTACGTTGACAGCCAATCAGCGATAAAAGCACTCTCATCGAACACCATAAAGAGTAAATTAACCCGAGACTCAGTGATGTCACTGAACCTATGCCAACCACACTCTATCAGACTTGTCTGGGTACCTGGGCACATGGGTGTACCAGGATGTACTGGATGATGAGTGTGCTCGACTAGGGTCATCAGCAAGTCACGCGGCGACCGATATTAAGAGACCAATTTAGCACGTCCTATCGGATTTTAATTGTTCCATGAGATCAGCGGCTGGGAAACACTGGACAGCATCATCAGGCTGCGAAGTGTCAAAAGCACTATGGCGAAGATATAATCCAAATCGAACAACCGAGCTCTTAAGCTTCACAAAGAACCAGATAAGGATACTGATAGGAGTCTTAACGGGGCACTGTTACATCGGCCGTATGGCCCAACGGTACGGTGGATCCCAACAGGTCTTCTGTCGCAGCTGCGGGAAAAAGGAAGAAATCGAGAGTGTCCAACACCTTATCTGCGACTACCCTGCACTTCTTAGAAAGTGAACTCAATTTCTAGGCAAGCCTTTTTTCGATGAACTGGGTAGTCTTGAGAATATTCGGCTGGAGAACTTGGCTTGGTTCCAGCGGCTACCGCAGCCCAACAAGGCAGTAGCACACAGACAAAATAAAATATCCAGAAGTTTCCTCCACCCCTTCCATTCCTATCTATTCGTACAGTTTTTACATCAGACATCGAAATAGGGCATTTGATCTCTGGGTGCTCTCGACACCGGTCGAGCTGTCTGTTCTACCTAACCTTACCTAAGTTCTGCTACCGGCATGGTCCCCCCGTTGGAAGAGGCATTCTTTCAACCGAAGTGGCATCTATGGGCACAACTGCGATTTTGCTGACTGCTTTCTTGACCAGTCCAGTCGTACTTCAAGCAGTGACTACGTCTCCAGTAATCGGCTCCACAATCCTTCCCATGCGCCATTGGAGTGGAGAAAGATTGTCATCTTCGAGGATAGCAATGTCATTTGGCTTTAAATTTTTTGTCGACTTGCACCATTTCACCATCCACGTTCCTGAGGCAGCTATAGATAATAATAGCTCAATTTTTGCAAAAGACTTGTTGCAACTGGCCCACGGGTTGCCACCGGCTAAGGCGAATGATGTGGAAGTGCTTGACGTCAGGCTGGTTGCAAAACTTGACCCAATTAAGAAGTGGTCCCGAGTCAAAACATCCAAATCACTGAGGTTTTCTGTATTGCAGATATTTCACAAAAGAAAGTGCGAAGCTCGTGAAATGCTAGAATGGTCTTCCCAACAACGCGATAAAAGTAAAATTTGGCTGATTTCACTGCAGACTCCCATAGACCACCAAACTGAGAGAGAGCGTGGTGGAATGAGTTAATAATGTGATTTGATAGAATATTGCTGAGAAATAGTTGTCGAAGTGTCTTAAGTTCCTTCCAAAATTTGTTGCATTATCTGAAAAAATAGCGTTTCGATTGCCTCTGATGCTAATAAATCTCTTTAAAGCAGCAATGAATGACGGCGCAGAAGATCTTCAACAACTTCCAAATGCGTTGCCTTTGTTGATAAACAAATAAACACGAAAATTTATAATTTTGTTACAGGCCTGTTTCTCACTTCTAGGTCTATTATTACGGCTTTTCCAGTTTTTGGGGGCGCAAACGGGCGTAGCAAAAATCTAAAACAAACTTGATCTGTGTAAGACCTACTCGAATACTGTCACCAAATGTAATATCTCTATCACACACTTAAAACCTCCATATGCAAAGGGCACAACTATTTTGCTCAGCTAATCCGATGTCGGTATGTTATGGATTTTTTTCAAATATATACAAAAAACAGATTTCAGTATATTTCTTTGGTATATATTTTTATCAAATAACATTAAAGTTTTTGTTTTTTATACCCGCTACCCATAGGGTAGAAGGGTATTATAACTTAGTGCCAACAGAAAATGTATGTAACAGGCAGAAGGAGCCATCTCCGACCCCATAAAGTATATATATTCTTGATCAGTGTCAACGGCCGAGACGATATAGCCATGTCCGTCTGTCCGCCTGTATAAACACCTAGATCTCAGAGACTATAAGAGCTAGAGCTACCAAATTTGGGGACAGCACTCCTATAGGTCCTACGCAGATCAAGTTTATTTCAAAAGTTGGATGCCACGCCCCTTTTCCGCCGCAAAAAGCCATAATAATAGACCTAGAGCATTGAATTTTGGTATGCATAATAATAATTATATTCTTAATGATTCCTGTGAATTTGGTTGAGATCGAATGAAAAACAAGAAAGTTATTAAAGAATCAATTTTATATGCAAAATTCACTTGCAGCTGCCCGCGCTTTGTTTGTTTAGTTGACAGTGTGACCATGTCGGTATTTAATGGATTTCTTAAAAATATGTATATACAAAAAAAACAAATTTCTGTATATTCTGTGGTATATTTTTGGTTAAAATATCATTTAAGCTTTTAGTTTTCGATCGAAATGAGTTGCGGGTATCATACGGTCGAGCACTCTCGACTGTAGCTTTCTTACTTGTTTTATATTGTATTTTTAGCAAATTTAACAAGCTTTCCAAATATTTTCATGCTATACAAAACTGGGTAGCAGGTATTTTACAGACGAGCACACTCGACTGTAGCTTTCTTTCTTGTTATACCCGCAACCCATAGGGTGGAAGGGTATTATAACTTAGTGCCAACAGGAAATGTATATAACAGGCAGCAGGAGCCATCTCCGACCCCATAAAGTATATATATTCTTGATCAGTGTCAGCAGCCGAGACGATATAGCCATGTCCGTCTGTCTGTCGATATGAACACCTAGATCCCAGAGACTATAAGACATAGAGACACCAAATTTGGTACATAGGTTCCTTCATTCCTTACGCAGATCAAGTTTGTTTCAAAAGTTGGATGCTACGCCCCCTTCGCCCACAATATGCATAAATCTATAACAAGTCAAGTTTTTATACCCGCTACCCATAGGGTAGAAGGGTATTATAACTTAGTGCCAACAGGAAATGTATGTAACAGGCAGAAGGAGGCATCTCTGACACCACAAAGTATATATATTCTTGATCAGTGTCAACAGCCGAGACGATATAGCCGTGTCAAGTTTATGTAAATTGTGTATAACTCCAAAAGTTCTTTGTGTAATGATGTGTAATCCATCTGTAATCCATTGGTAACCCATCTGCGCTTAACACTCTTAATATACCCTGTAATTTTGGTAAAAATCGTATAAGTAGAACAAAAGTTATTCGTTAAATTATTTATCAAAATTGTCGTGGCCAATGCATATGGACGTTTTAAGTGTGTGAATGACCTAGAGATATCAAATTTGGTGACAGTATTCGTGTAGGTCTTTCGCAGATCAAGTTTGTTTTAGATTTTTGCCACGCCCTTTTCCGCCCCCAAAAACTCGAAAAGCCGTAATAATAGACCTAGAGCACTGAATTTTGGTATGCATAATAATAATTATATTCTCAATGATTCCTGGTTTGGTTGAGATCGAATGAAAAACAAGGAAGTTATTAATGAATTTATTTTATCAAATAAGTTGTGCCCAATGCGAATAGACGTTTTAAGTGTGTGAATGACCTAGAGATATCAAACTTGGTGAAAGTATTTGTGTAGGTGTTATGCAGATCAAGTTTGTTAATGAGTTTTGCCAAGCACTCGAAAACTGTACAAGCCGTAATAATAGAGTGAGAGCTGTTTAGAGGGAACACCTTTTTTGTGAAACTCTTTGCCTAAATTAAACGTGACGGATTGGTTTCAAAAGCGACGCGAATATTTTAGTTTAATTGTTGCGAGCGAATGTAACAAAAGAAACCAAATGGCTGCGCTTCGGCTGTAGTTAAGTTAACAGCACAGCAAGTAAACGAATTGATAATAAGCTTTAAGACATGCTTACAAAGTTAGGCCACGTTATGTTAACAATTGAAAGCTTAAACGAACTAATAATAATATCGTTAATAATTGTCTTTATTCAAATTCTATGTATTGTTAAATTCGGCTCTCAAACTGAAAAACAATGGCTGCAGAGTGATTGCTTATGCGGACTACTTGGTTCTAATAGTTCGCATTGAGCTTAACACTGCGATGGGCAGAATACAACGGTCTTGGGGCCAACACACAAAAGACTGAACTAGTTCTGTTCACGCGAAGATATAAGATACCGAGCTTCAAGCTTTCGACACTGGGAGGAACAGAGCTCAAGCTATCAAAAGAGACAAAAAACCTTGGTGTAATCCTGGACTCTAAACTCTCCTGGAGGAGAAACTCGGAGAAAAGCATGACAAAGGCATTACAAGCCTTCTTTGTGTGCAAAAAGACTTTTGGTAAAGGATTAGGATTGCAACCGTACATCCTTCACTGGTTCAACACTGCAATTGTCAGACCTATACTGACGTACGGGGCTCTTGTATGTTGGGAGGCGGGACATACTGACTCCTATCTAAACAGAATGTATTCGTTCTACCCCCCAAGCAGCGCAGGATGTAATGTTGAATCTGGAACCCATTGGAATCTTCTTCAAGCACGTGGTAGAAAGGATTGCGGTCAGTCCGCATGCCCAGTGCCTCCTTATGTATGGTGCAGGTCATAACTCCATTTTACGCATAGTAGAATTGACTGTGGCTGAGAACAACTACTGGGTACCAGAACATAAGTGGGATGACAGGCTTACAGCCGAATTCCCTGACAGATGCGATTGGCTACAGGAATCTCCTTTGAGGCAGAATGAGTTGTCAATCTACACAGACGGATCAAAGAAGACGAAAAGCGCCGGATCGGGGGTCTTCTCCGAAGACCTTGCGACCCAGCTCTCGTTTCTTCTTCCAGACTGGTGTTGTGTGTTCCAAGCGGAGATCTACGCTGTTTGGCAAGCGACCAAGTTGATACAGACATTGGGCGGAAGCCCGAGTGAAGTGTCAATCTACGTTGACAGCCAATCAGCGATAAAAGCACTCTCATCGAACACCATAAAGAGTAAATTAACCCGAGACTCAGTGATGTCACTGAACCTATGCCAACCACACTCTATCAGACTTGTCTGGGTACCTGGGCATATGGGTGTACCAGGATGTACTGGATGATGAGTGTGCTCGACTAGGGTCATCAGCAAGTCACGCGGCGACCGATATTAAGAGACCAATTTAGCACGTCCTATCGGATTTTAATTGTTCCATGAGATCAGCGGCTGGGAAACACTGGACAGCATCATCAGGCTGCGAAGTGTCAAAAGCACTATGGCGAAGATATAATCCAAATCAAGCAACCGAGCTCTTAAACTTCACAAAGAACCAGATAACGATACTGATAGGAGTCTTAACGGGACACTATTACATCGGCCGTATGGCCCAACGGTACGGTGGATCCCAACAGGTCTTCTGTCGCAGCTGCGGGAAAAAGGAAGAAATCGAGAGTATCCAACACCTTATCTGTGACTACCCTGCACTTCTTAGAAAGTGAACTCAATTTCTAGGCAAGCCTTTTTTCGATGAACTGGGTAGTCTTGAGAATATTCGGCTGGAGAACTTGGCATTTTTTCTTGACTCTACCGGTTGGTTCCAGCGGCTACCGCAGCCCAACAAGGCAGTAGCACACAGACAAAATTAAATATCCAGAAGTTTCCTCCACCCCTTCCATTCCTATCTATTCGTACAGTTTTTACATCAGACATCGAAATAGGGCATTTGATCTCTGGGTGCTCTCGACACCGGTCGAGCTGTCTGTTCTACCTAACCTTACCTAAGTTCTGCTACCGGCATGGTCCCCCCGTTGGAAGAGGCATTCTTTCAACCGAAGTGGCATCTATGGGCACAACTGCGATTTTGCTGACTGCTTTCTTGACCAGTCCAGTCGTACTTCAAGCAGTGACTACGTCTCCAGTAATCGGCTCCACAATCCTTCCCATGCGCCATTGGAGTGGAGAAAGATTGTCATCTTCGAGGATAGCAATGTCATTTGGCTTTAAATTTTTTGTCGACTTGCACCATTTCACCATCCACGTTCCTGAGGCAGCTATAGATAATAATAGCTCAATTTTTGCAAAAGACTTGTTGCAACTGGCCCACGGGTTGCCACCGGCTAAGGCGAATGATGTGGAAGTGCTTGACGTCAGGCTGGTTGCAAAACTTGACCCAATTAAGAAGTGGTCCCGAGTCAAAACATCCAAATCACTGAGGTTTTCTGTATTGCAGATATTTCACAAAAGAAAGTGCGAAGCTCGTGAAATGCTAGAATGGTCTTCCCAACAACGCGATAAAAGTAAAATTTGGCTGATTTCACTGCAGACTCCCATAGACCACCAAACTGAGAGAGAGCGTGGTGGAATGAGTTATTAATGTGATTTGATAGAATATTGCTGAGAAATAGTTGTCGAAGTGTCTTAAGTTCCTTCCAAAATTTGTTGCATTATCTGAAAAAATAGCGTTTCGATTGCCTCTGATGCTAATAAATCTCTTTAAAGCAGCAATGAATGACGGCGCAGAAGATCTTCAACAACTTCCAAATGCGTTGCCTTTGTTGATAAACAAATAAACACGAAAATTTATAATTTTGTTACAGGCCTGTTTCTCACTTCTAGGTCTATTATTACGGCTTTTCCAGTTTTTGGGGGCGCAAACGGGCGTAGCAAAAATCTAAAACAAACTTGATCTGTGTAAGACCTACTCGAATACTGTCACCAAATGTAATATCTCTAGATCATTCACACACTTAAAACCTCCATATGCAAAGGGCACAACTATTTTGCTCAGCTAATCCGATGTCGGTATGTTATGGATTTTTTTCAAATATATACAAAAAACAGATTTCAGTATATTTCTTTGGTATATATTTTTATCAAATATCATTAAAGTTTTTGTTTTTTATACCCGCTACCCATAGGGTATTATAACTTAGTGCCAACAGAAAATGTATGTAACAGGCAGAAGGAGCCATCTCCGACCCCATAAAGTATAAATATTCTTGATCAGTGTCAACAGCCGAGACGATATAGCCATGTCCGTCTGTCCGTCTGTATAAACACCTAGATCTCAGAGACTATAAGAGCTAGAGCTACCAAATTTGGGGACAGCACTCCTATAGGTCCTACGCAGATCAAGTTTATTTCAAAAGTTGGATGCCACGCCCCTTTCCGCCGCAAAAAGCCATAATATAAGACCTAGAGCATTGAATATGCATAATAATAATTATATTCTTAATGATTCCTGTGAATTTGGTTGAGATCGAATGAAAAACAAGGAAGTTATTAAAGAATCAATTTTATATGCAAAATTCACTTGCTGCTGCCCGCGCTTTGTTTGTTTAGTTGACAGTGTGACCATGTCGGTATTTATTGGATTTCTTAAAAATATGTATATACAAAAAAAACAAATTTCTGTATATTCTGTGGTATATTTTTTGTTAAAATATCATTTAAGCTTTTTGTTTTCTCTCGAAATGGGTTGCGGGTATCATACGGTCGAGCACTCTCGACTGTAGCTTTCTTACTTGTTTTATATTGTATTTTTAGCAAATTTAACAAGCTTTCCAAATATTTTCATGCTATACAAAACTGGGTAGCAGGTATTTTACAGACGAGCACACTCGACTGTAGCTTTCTTTCTTGTTATACCCGCAACCCATAGGGTGGAAGGGTATTATAACTTAGTGCCAACAGGAAATGTATATAACAGGCAGCAGGAGCCATCTCAGACCCCATAAAGTATATATATTCTTGATCAGTGTCAGCAGCCGAGACGATATAGCCATGTCCGTCTGTCTGTCGATATGAACACCTAGATCCCAGAGACTATAAGACATAGAGACACCAAATTTGGTACATAGGTTCCTTCATTCCTTACGCAGTTCAAGTTTGTTTCAAAAGTTGGATGCTACGCCCCCTTCGCCCACAATATGCATAAATCTATAACAAGTCAAGTTTTTATACCCGCTACCCATAGGGTAGAAGGGTATTATAACTTAGTGCCAACAGGAAATCTATGTAACAGGCAGAAGGAGGCATCTCTGACACCACAAAGTATATATATTCTTGATCAGTGTCAACAGCCGAGACGATATAGCCGTGTCAAGTTTATGTAAATTGTGTATAACTCCAAAAGTTCTTTGTGTAATGATGTGTAATTTGGTAACCCATCTGCGCTTAACACTCTTAATATACCCTGTAATTTTGGTAAAAATCGGATAAGTAGAACAAAAGTTATTCGTTAAATTATTTATCAAAATTGTCGTGGCCAATGCATATGGACGTTTTAAGTGTGTGAATGACCTAGAGATATCAAATTTGGTGACAGTATTCGTGTAGGTCTTACGCAGATCAAGTTTGTTTTAGATTTTTGCCACGCCCTTTTCCGCCCCCAAAAACTCGAAAAGCCGTAATAATAGACCTAGAGCACTGAATTTTGGTATGCATAATAATAATTATATTCTCAATGATTCCTGGTTTGGTTGAGATCGAATGAAAAACAAGGAAGTTATTAATGAATCAATTTTATCCGCAAAATTCACTTGCAGCTGCTCGCACTTTGTTTGTTTAGTTGACAGTATGACCATGTCGGTATTCAATGGATTTTTTAAAAATATGTGTATACAAAAAAAAAACAAAATTTCTGTATATTCTGTGGTATATTTTTTGTTAAAATACGGTCGAGCACTCTCGACTGTAGCTTTCTTACTTGTTTTGTAATGTCCATGATGTCCAACCGGGGTGATCATGGCATTCTTCCTAGACTCGCCATCGATCTCAGCTTGCGTTCCTCAAAATGAATGACGTCGGGTCGGTTTCCCGTTTGTCGGAAGAATTGGTCGTTTTATATTACGAAGTTCCGTATTTCCGGTATAAAGCATCCGCTACGATATGTTTACGACAATTACGTCTTCGCAATTGCCATGCTGGTCCTAGAGCCCTCGTGGCAGTAATTGTATTGGACTATTGAATAGTTAACGACAAAGATGTGTCAGGCCGAATTGTGCGTTCCTGTATGGCGAGGGGTTTTTCTGAGGCTCTTCGACCGCAATATTCACTTCGAGATTGCGGCATTGACTTCTATGGACCTATGAAAACATATTTTTGTATTCGAGTAAAGAGTCCCATGAAATCGCAAATTAAGTGGAATCCACCAACATTTATATTACAACAGGAACAAATATTATTATCCAGGATGATAATCTACCGCCTCAGCAAAGGAGTCTTGACTCAATAAAGATGGTCGGTCCGAGAAAGAATGGTCATGTTTGAGCGGATATATATTTTAATTAGAGTAAACAGCCGAGACGATATAGCCATGTCTGCCTGTCCGTTTGTCAAACTGTATGAACAAATGTATTAATAAATGTAGAACAAGTCAAGTTTTTTTTATATGAACAGCGAATAACTTGGAAAGTTCTTAGTGCAATGATGTTTAATTCGGTTACCAATCTCTGCTTGATACTCTTAATATACCCTGTAATTTTGGCACAATTCTGAGTAGAACAAAAGTTATTTGTCGAATAAATTGTTTCAAATAAGTTGTGCCCAATGCGAATAGACGTTTTAAGTGTGTGAATGACCTAGAGATATCAAACTTGGTGAAAGTATTTGTGTAGGTGTTATGCAGATCAAGTTTGTTAATGAGTTTTGCCAAGCACTCGAAAACTGTACAAGCCGTAATAATAGAGTGAGAGCTGTTTAGAGGGAACACCTTTTTTGTGAAACTCTTTGCCTAAATTAAACGTGACGGATTGGTTTCAAAAGCGACGCGAATATTTTAGTTTAATTGTTGCGAGCGAATGTAACAAAAGAAACCAAATGGCTGCGCTTCGGCTGTAGTTAAGTTAACAGCACAGCAAGTAAACGAATTGATAATAAGCTTTAAGACATGCTTACAAAGTTAGGCCACGTTATGTTAACAATTGAAAGCTTAAACGAACTAATAATAATATCGTTAATAATTGTCTTTATTCAAATTCTATGTATTGTTAAATTCGGCTCTCAAACTGAAAAACAATGGCTGCAGAGTGATTGCTTATGCGGACTACTTGGTTCTAATAGTTCGCATTGAGCTTAACACAGCGATGGGCAGAATATAACGGTCTTGGGGCCAACACACAAAAGACCGAACTAGTTCTGTTCACTCGAAGATATAAGATACCGAGCTTCAAGCTTCCGACACTGGGAGGAACAGAGCTCAAGCTATCAAAAGAGACAAAAAACCTTGGTGTAATCCTGGACTCTAAACTCTCCTGGAGGAGAAACTCGGAGAAATGCATGACAAAGGCATTACAAGCCTTCTTTGTGTGCAAAAAGACTTTTGGTAAAGGATTAGGATTGCAACCGTACATCCTTCACTGGTTCAACACTGCAATTGTCAGACCTATACTGACGTACGGGGCTCTTGTATGTTGGGAGGCGGGACATACTGACTCCTATCTAAACAATCTCCGTAAAGTTCAGAGACTAGCATGCTGGGGAGTAACAGAATGTATTCGTTCTACCCCCCAAGCAGCGCAGGATGTAATGTTGAATCTGGAACCCATTGGAATCTTCTTCAAGCACGTGGTAGAAAGGATTGCGGTCAGTCCGCATGCCCAGTGCCTCCTTATGTATGGTGCAGGTCATAACTCCATTTTACGCATAGTAGAATTGACTGTGGCTGAGAACAACTACTGGGTACCAGAACATAAGTGGGATGACAGGCTTACAGCCGAATTCCCTGACAGATGCGATTGGCAACAGGAATCTCCTTTGAGGCAGAATGAGTTGTCAATCTACACAGACGGATCAAAGAAGACGAAAAGCGCCGGATCGGGGGTCTTCTCCGAAGACCTTGCGACCCAGCTCTCGTTTCTTCTTCCAGACTGGTGTTGTGTGTTTCGGAGATCTACGCTGTTTGGCAAGCGACCAAGTTGATACAGACATTGGGCGGAAGCCCGAGTGAAGTGTCAATCTACGTTGACAGCCAATCAGCGATAAAAGCACTCTCATCGAACACCATAAAGAGTAAATTAACCCGAGACTCAGTGATGTCACTGAACCTATGCCAACCACACTCTATCAGACTTGTCTGGGTACCTGGGCACATGGGTGTACCAGGATGTACTGGATGATGAGTGTGCTCGACTAGGGTCATCAGCAAGTCACGCGGCGACCGATATTAAGAGACCAATTTAGCACGTCCTATCGGATTTTAATTGTTCCATGAGATCAGCGGCTGAGAAACACTGGACAGCATCATCAGGCTGCGAAGTGTCAAAAGCACTATGGCGAAGATATAATCCAAATCAAGCAACCGAGCTCTTAAACTTCACAAAGAACCAGATAACGATACTGATAGGAGTCTTAACGGGACACTATTACATCGGCCGTATGGCCCAACGGTACGGTGGATCCCAACTGGTCTTCTGTCGCAGCTAGGGGAAAAAGGAAGAAATCGAGAGTGTCCAACACCTTATCTGTGACTACCCTGCACTTCTTAGAAAGTGAACTCAATTTCTAGGAAAGCCTTTTTTCGATGAACTGGGTAGTCTTGAGAATATTCGGCTGGAGAACTTGGCATTTTTTCTTGACTCAACCGGTTGGTTCCAGCGGCTACCGCAGCCCAACAAGGCAGTAGCACACAGACAAAATAAAATATCCAGAAGTTTCCTCCACCCCTCCCATTCTTATCTATTCGTACAGTTTTTACATCAGACATCGAAATAGGGCATTTGATCTCTGGGTGCTCTCGACACCGGTCGAGCTGTCTGTTCTACCTAACCTTACCTAAGTTCTGCTACCGGCATGGTCCCCCCGTTGGAAGAGGCATTCTTTCAACCGAAGTGGCATCTATGGGCACAACTGCGATTTTGCTGACTGCTTTCTTGACCAGTCCAGTCGTACTTCAAGCAGTGACAACGTTTCCAGTAATCGGCACCACAATCCTTCCCATGCGCCATTGGAGTGGAGAAAGATTGTCATCTTCGAGGATAACAATGTCATTTGGCTTTAAATTTATTGTCGACTTGCACCATTTCACCATCTACGTTCCTGAGGCAGCTATAGATAATAATAGCTCAATTTTTGCAAAAGACTTGTTGCAACTGGCCCACGGGTTGCCACCGGCTAAGGCGAATGATGTGGAAGTGCTTGACGTCAGGCTGGTTGCAAAACTTGACCCAATTAAGAAGTGGTCCCGAGTCAAAACATCCAAATCACTGAGGTTTTCTGTATTGCAGATATTTCACAAAAGAAAGTTCGAAGCTCGTGAAATGCTAGAATGGTCTTCCCAACAACGCGATAAAAGTAAAATTTGGCTGATTTCACTGCAGACTCCCATAGACCACCAAACTGAGAGAGAGCGTGGTGGAATGAGTTAATAATGTGATTTGATATTGCTGAGAAATAGTTGTCGAAGTGCCTTAAGTTCCTTCCAAAATTTGTTGCATAATCTGTTGCATAATCTTTAAAGCAGCAATGAATGACGGCGCAGAAGATCTTCAACAACTTCCAAATGCGTTGCCTTTGTTGATAAACAAATAAACACGAAAATTTATAATTTTGTTACAGGCCTGTTTCTCACTTCTAGGTCTATTATTACGGCTTTTCCAGTTTTTGGGGGCGCAAACGGTCGTAGCAAAAATCTAAAACAAACTTGATCTGTGTAAGACCTACTCGAATACTGTCACCAAATGTAATATCTCTAGATCATTCACACACTTAAAACCTCCATATACAAAGGGCACAACTATTTTGCTCAACTAATCCGATGTCGGTATGTTATGGATTTTTTTCAAATATATACAAAAAACAGATTTCAGTATATTTCTTTGGTATATATTTTTATCAAATAACATTAAAGTTTTTGTTTTTTATACCCGCTACCCATAGGGTAGAAGGGTATTATAACTTAGTGCCAACAGAAAATGTATGTAACAGGCAGAAGGAGCCATCTCCGACCCCATAAAGTATATATATTCTTGATCAGTGTCAACAGCCGAGACGATATAGCCATGTCCGTCTGTCCGCCTGTATAAACACCTAGATCTCAGAGACTATAAGAGCTAGAGCTACCAAATTTGGGGACAGCACTCCTATAGGTCCTACGCAGATCAAGTTTATTTCAAAAGTTGGATGCCACGCCCCTTTCCGCCGCAAAAAGTCATAATAATAGACCTAGAGCATTGAATTTTGGTATGCATAATAATAATTATATTCTCAATGATTCCTGTGAATTTGGTTGAGATCGAATGAAAAACAAGAAAGTTATTAAAGAATCAATTTTACATGCAAAATTCACTTGCAACTGCCCGCGCTTTGTTTGTTTAGTTGACAGTGTGACCATAACGGTGTTGTGAATTTTTACCCGCTATTTTCAAATATATACAAAAAAACAAGTTTCACTATATTCTTTGGTATATTTTTTGTTAAAATATCATTTAGGTATTTTGTTTTCTCTCGAAATGGGTTGCGGATCATACGGTCGAGCACTCTCGACTGTAGCTTTCTTACTTGTTTTTTTTGGTACTATAAATTGCATATAACTCCAAAAGTTCTTTGTGTAATGATGTGTTATTTGGTAACCTATCTGCGCTTGACACTCTTAATATACCCTGTAATTTTGGTACAAATCGGATAAGTTGAACAAAAGTTATTCGTATTTTTATTTATCAAAATTGTTGTGCCCAATGCATATGGACGTTTTAAGTGTGTGAATGACCTAGAGATATCAAATTTGGTGACAGTATTAATGTAGCTCTTACGCAGATCAAGTTTGTTTTAGATTTTTGTCACGCCCCTTTCCGCCCTTAAAAACTGGAAAAGCCGTAATAATAGACCTAGAGCACTGAATATTGGTACGCATAATAATAATTATATTCTGAATGATTCCTGTGAATTTGATTGAGATCAAATGAAAAATAAGAAAGTTATTAATGAATCAATTTTATCTGCAAAATTCACTTGCAGCTGCTCGCGCTTTGTTTGTTTAGTTGACAGTGTGACCATAACGGTGTTGTGAATTTTTACCCGCTATTTTCAAATATATACAAAAAAACAAGTTTCACTATATTCTTTGGTATATTTTTTGTTAAAATATCATTTAGGTATTTTGTTTTCTCTCGAAATGGGTTGCGGATCATACGGTCGAGCACTCTCGACTGTAGCTTTCTTACTTGTTTTTTTTGGTACTATAAATTGCATATAACTCCAAAAGTTCTTTGTGTAATGATGTGTTATTTGGTAACCTATCTGCGCTTGACACTCTTAATATACCCTGTAATTTTGGTACAAATCGGATAAGTTGAACAAAAGTTATTCGTATTTTTATTTATCAAAATTGTTGTGCCCAATGCATATGGACGTTTTAAGTGTGTGAATGACCTAGAGATATCAAATTTGGTGACAGTATTAATGTAGCTCTTACGCAGATCAAGTTTGTTTTAGATTTTTGTCACGCCCCTTTCCGCCCTTAAAAACTGGAAAAGCCGTAATAATAGACCTAGAGCACTGAATATTGGTACGCATAATAATAATTATATTCTGAATGATTCCTGTGAATTTGATTGAGATCAAATGAAAAATAAGAAAGTTATTAATGAATCAATTTTATCTGCAAAATTCACTTGCAGCTGCTCGCGCTTTGTTTGTTTAGTTGACAGTGTGACCATGTCGGTATTTAATGGATTTCTTAAAAATATGTATATACAAAAAAAACAAATTTCTGTATATTCTGTGGTATATTTTTTGTTAAAATATCATTTAAGCTTTTAGTTTTCGATCGAAATGATTTGCGGGTATCATACGGTCGAGCACTCTCGACTGTAGCTTTCTTACTTGTTTTATATTGTATTTTTAGCAAATTTAACAAGCTTTCCAAATATTTTCATGCTATACAAAACTGGGTAGCAGGTATTTTACAGACGAGCACACTCGACTGTAGCTTTCTTTCTTGTTATACCCGCAACCCATAGGGTGGAAGGGTATTATAACTTAGTGCCAACAGGAAATGTATATAACAGGCAGCAGGAGCCATCTCCGACCCCATAAAGTATATATATTCTTGATCAGTGTCAGCAGCCGAGACGATATAGCCATGTCCGTCTGTCTGTCGATATGAACACCTAGATCCCAGAGACTATAAGACATAGAGACACCAAATTTGGTACATAGGTTCCTTCATTCCTTACGCAGATCAAGTTTGTTTCAAAAGTTGGATGCTATGCCCCCTTCGCCCACAATATGCATAAATCTATAACAAGTCAAGTTTTTATACCCGCTACCCATAGGTAGAAGGGTATTATAACTTAGTGCCAACAGGAAATCTATGTAACAGGCAGAAGGAGCCATCTCCGACCCCATAAAGTATATATATTCTTGATCAGTGTCAACAGCCGAGACGATATAGCCGTGTCAAGT
The DNA here is from genome assembly GCA_963583835.1 of Drosophila immigrans. Lineage (NCBI taxonomy): Eukaryota > Metazoa > Arthropoda > Insecta > Diptera > Drosophilidae > Drosophila > Drosophila immigrans. The sequence goes on along the minus strand of OY757143.1, from coordinate 10,210,479 downwards.
TTATGTAAATTTCGTATAACTCCAAAAGTTCTTTGTGTAATGATGTGTAATTTGGTAACCCATCTGCGCTTAACACTCTTAATATACCCTGTAATTTTGGTAAAAATCGGATAAGTAGAACAAAAGTTATTCGTTAAATTATTTATCAAAATTGTCGTGGCCAATGCATATGGACGTTTTAAGTGTGTGAATGACCTAGAGATATCAAATTTGGTGACAGTATTCGTGTAGGTCTTACGCAGATCAAGTTTGTTTTAGATTTTTGCCACGCCCTTTTCCGCCCCCAAAAACTCGAAAAGCCGTAATAATAGACCTAGAGCACTGAATTTTGGTATGCATAATAATAATTATATTCACAATGATTCCTGGTTTGGTTGAGATCGAATGAAAAACAAGGAAGTTATTAATGAATCAATTTTATCTGCAAAATTCACTTGCAGCTGCTCGCACTTTGTTTGTTTAGTTGACAGTATGACCATGTCGGTATTTAATGGATTTTTTAAAAATATGTATATGCAAAAAAAAAACAAATTTCTGTATATTCTGTGGTATATTTTTTGTTAAAATACGGTCGAGCACTATCGACTGTAGCTTTCTTACTTGTTTTGTAATGTCCATGATGTCCAACAGGGGTGATCATGGCATTCTTCCTAGACTCGCCATCGATCTCAGCTTGCGTTCCTCAAAATTAATGACGCATACTCTTCCTCGTCGGGTCGGTTTCTCGTTTGTCGGAAGAATTGGTCGTTTTATATTACGAAGCTCCGTATTTCCGGTATAAAGCATCCGCTACGATATGTTTACGACAATTACGTCTTCGCAATTGCCATGCTGGTCCTAGAGCCCTCGTGGCAGTAATTGTATTGGACTATTGAATAGTTAACGACAAAGATGTGTCAGGCCGAATTGTGCGTTCCTGTATGGCGAGGGGTTTTTCTGAGGCTCTTCGACCGCAATATTCACTTCGAGATTGCGGCATTGACTTCTATGGACCTACAAAAACATATTTTTGTATTCGAGTAAAGGGTCCCATGAAATCGCAAATTAAGTGGAATCCACCAACTTATTATATTACAACAGGAACAAATATTATTATCCAGGATGATAATCTACCGCCTCAGCAAAGGAGTCTTGACTCAATAAAGATGGTCGGTCCGAGAAAGAATGGTCATGTTTGAGCGGATATATATTTTAATTAGAGTCAACAGCCGAGACGATATAGCCATGTCCGCATGTCCGTCTGTCAAACTGTATGAACACCTTGATCTCCCAGACTATATGACTATATGATAATAAGCTAGAGACACCAAATTTGGAACATAGGCTCCTGCGTTCATTACGCAGATCAACTTTGTTTCAAATGTTGGATGCGACGCCCCTTCGCCCGCAATATTAATAAATGTAGAACAAGTCAAGTTTTTTTTATGTGAACAGCGAATAACTTGGAAAGTTCTTAGTGTAATGATGTTTAATTCGGTTACCAATCTCTGCTTGATACTCTTAATATACTCTGTAATTTTGGCACAATTCTGAGTAGAACAAAAGTTATTTGTTGAATAAATTGTTTCAAATAAGTTGTGCCCAATGCGAATAGACGTTTTAAGTGTGTGAATGACCTAGAGATATCAAACTTGGTGAAAGTATTTGTGTAGGTGTTATGCAGATCAAGTTTGTTGATGAGTTTTGCCAAGCACTCGAAAACTGTACAAGCCGTAATAATAGAGTGAGAGCTGTTTAGAGGGAACACCTTTTTTGTGAAACTCTTTGCCTAAATTAAACGTGACGGATTGGTTTCAAAAGCGACGCGAATATTTTAGTTTAATTGTTGTGAGCGAATGTAACAAAAGAAACCAAATGGCTGCGCTTCGGCTGTAGTTAAGTTAACAGTTGAGCTTAACACTGCGATGGGCAGAATATAACGGTCTTGGGGCCAACACACAAAAGACTGAACTAGTTCTGTTCACGCGAAGATATAAGATACCGAGCTTCAAGCTTCCGACACTGGGAGGAACAGAGCTCAAGCTATCAAAAGAGACAAAAAACCTTGGTGTAATCCTGGACTCTAAAGTCTCCTGGAGGAGAAACTCGGAGAAAAGCATGACAAAGGCATTACAAGCCTTCTTTGTGTGCAAAAAGACTTTTGGTAAAGGATTAGGATTGCAACCGTACATCCTTCACTGGTTCAACACTGCAATTGTCAGACCTATACTGACGTATGGGGCTCTTGTATGTTGGGAGGCGGGACATACCGACTCCTATCTAAACAATCTCCGTAAAGTTCAGAGACTAGCATGCTGGGGAGTAACAGAATGTATTCGTTCTACCCCCCAAGCAGCGCAGGATGTAATGTTGAATCTGGAACCCATTGGAATCTTCTTCAAGCACGTGGTAGAAAGGATTGCGGTCAGTCCGCATGCCCAGTGCCTCCTTATGTATGGTGCAGGTCATAACTCCATTTTACGCATAGTAGAATTGACTGTGGCTGAGAACAACTATTGGGTACCAGAACATAAGTGGGATGACAGGCTTACAGCCGAATTCCCTGACAGATGCGATTGGCAACAGGAATCTCCTTTGAGGCAGAATGAGTTGTCAATCTACACAGACGGATCAAAGAAGACGAAAAGCACCGGATCGGGGGTCTTCTCCGAAGACCTTGCGACCCAGCTCTCGTTTCTTCTTCCAGACTGGTGTTGTGTGTTTCGGAGATCTACGCTGTTTGGCAAGCGACCAAGTTGATACAGACATTGGGCGGAAGCCCGAGTGAAGTGTCAATCTACGTTGACAGCCAATCAGCGATAAAAGCACTCTCATCGAACACCATAAAGAGTAAATTAACCCGAGACTCAGTGATGTCACTGAACCTATGCCAACCACACTCTATCAGACTTGTCTGGGTACCTGGGCACATGGGTGTACCAGGATGTACTGGATGATGAGTGTGCTCGACTAGGGTCATGAGCAAGTCACGCGGCGACCGATATTAAGAGACCAATTTAGCACGTCCTATCGGATCTTAATTGTTCCATGAGATCAGCGGCTGGGAAACACTGGACAGCATCATCAGGCTGCGAAGTGTCAAAAGCACTATGGCGAAGATATAATCCAAATCAAGCAACCGAGCTCTTAAACTTCACAAAGAACCAGATAACGATACTGATAGGAGTCTTAACGGGACACTATTACATCGGCCGTATGGCCCAACGGTACGGTGGATCCCAACAGGTCTTCTGTCGCAGCTAGGGGAAAAAGGAAGAAATCGAGAGTGTCCAACACCTTATCTGTGACTACCCTGCACTTCTTAGAAAGTGAACTCAATTTCTAGGCAAGCCTTTTTTCGATGAACTGGGTAGTCTTGAGAATATTCGGCTGGAGAACTTGGCATTTTTTCTTGACTCTACCGGTTGGTTCCAGCGGCTACCGCAGCCCAACAAGACAGTAGCACACAGACAAAATGAAATATCCAGAAGTTTCCTCCACCCCTCCCATTCCTATCTATTCGTACAGTTTTTACATCAGACATCGAAATAGGGCATTTGATCTCTGGGTGCTCTCGACACCGGTCGAGCTGTCTGTTCTACCTAACCTTACCTAAGTTCTGCTACCGGCATGGTCCCCCCGTTGGAAGAGGCATTCTTTCAACCGAAGTGGCATCTATGGGCACAACTGCGATTTTGCTGACTGCTTTCTTGACCAGTCCAGTCGTACTTCAAGCAGTGACAACGTCTCCAGTAATCGGCTCCACAATCCTTCCCATGCGCCATTGGAGTGGAGAAAGATTGTCATCTTCGAGGATAACAATGTCATTTGGCTTTAAATTTTTTGTCGACTTGCACCATTTCACCATCCACGTTCCTGAGGCAGCTATAGATAATAATAGCTCAATTTTTGCAAAAGACTTGTTGCAACTGGCCCACGGGTTGCCACCGGCTAAGGCGAATGATGTGGAAGTGCTTGACGTCAGGCTGGTTGCAAAACTTGACCCAATTAAGAAGTGGTCCCGAGTCAAAACATCCAAATCACTGGGGTTTTCTGTATTGCAGATATTTCACAAAAGAAAGTTCGAAGTTCGTGAAATGCTAGAATGGTCTTCCCAACAACGCGATAAAAGTAAAATTTGGCTGATTTCACTGCAGACTCCCATAGACCACCAAAACTGAGAGAGAGCGTGGTGGAATGAGTTAATAATGTGATTTGATAGAATATTGCTGAGAAATAGTTGTCGAAGTGTCTTAAGTTCCTTCCAAAATTTGTTGCATTATCTGAAAAAATAGCGTTTGGATTGCCTTTGATGCTAATAAATCTCTTTAAAGCAACAATGAATGACGGCGCAGAAGATCTTCAACAACTTCCAAATGCGTTGCCTTTGTTGATAATAATAATAAACACGAAAATTTATAATTTTGTTACAGGCCTGTTTCTCACTTCTAGGTCTATTATTACGGCTTTTCCAGTTTTTGGGGGCGCAAACGGGCGTAGCAAAAATCTAAAACAAACTTAATCTGTGTAAGACCTACACGAATACTGTCACTAAATGTAATATCTCTAGATCATTCACACACTTAAAACCTCCATATACAAAGGGCACAACTATTTTGCTCAACTAATCCGATTTTTACAAAAATTACAGGGTATATTAAAAGTATTAAGCACAAATGGCTTACAAAATTTTATGCCACGAACCTTTCCAACCCAGAAACTGGAAAAGCCGTTTTAAAGGACCTAGGGCATTTTGGTATGCATAATAATAATTATAGTCCTTATGATTCCTGGGAATGTGGCTGAGATCGAATGAAAAACAAGGAAGTTATTAAAGAATCAATTTTATACGCAAAATTCACTTGCAGCTGTTCGCGGTTTGTTTAGTTGACGGTGTGACCATGTCGGTATGTTATGGATTTTTTTCAAATATATACAAAAACAAATAAGAAAGCTATTGAAATCTGTTTTTATACCCGCTACCCATAGGGTAGAAGGGTATTATAACTTAGTGCCAACAGAAAATGTATGTAACAAACAGAAGGAGGCATCTCCGACCCCATAAAGTATATATATTCTTGATCAGCGTCAACAGCCGAGACGATATAGCCATTTCCGTCTGTCCGACTGTCCGTCTGTCTGTCCGTATGAACACCTAGATCTCAGAGACTAAAAGATACAGAGACACCAAATTTGGCACAAAGGTTCCTGCATTCCCTTCGCAGATCAAGTTTATTTCAAAAGTTGGATGCCACGCCCCCTTCGCCCACAATAAGCATTAATCTAGAAAAATTCAAGTTTTTTTTATGTAAATTGCATATAACTCAAAAAGTTCTTTGTGTAGTAATGTGTTATTTGGTAACCCGTCTGCGCTTGACACTCTTAATATACCCTCTAACTTTGATACAAATCGGATAAGTAGAACAAAAGTTATTCGTTAAACTATTTATCAAAATTGTTATGCCCAATGCATATGGACGTTTTAAGTGTGTGAATGACCTAGAGATATGAAATTTGGTGACAGTATTCATGTAGCTCTTACGCAGATCAAGTTTATTTTTTATTTTTGCCACGCCCCTTTCCGCCCTTAAAAACTGGAAAAGCCGTAATAATAGACCTAGAGCACTGAATTTTGGTATGCATAATAATAATTATATTCTCAATGATTCCTGTGTTTTGGTTGAGATCGAATGAAATACAAGGAAGTTATTAATGAATCAATATTATATGCAAAATTTACTTGCAGCTGCTCGCGCTTTGTTTGTTTAGTTGACAGTGTGACCATGTCGGTATTTAATTGATTTCTTAAAAATATGTATATACAAAAAAAACAAATTTCAGTATATTTGGTGGTATATTTTTTGTTAAAATATCATTTAAGCTTGTTGTTTTCTCTCGACATGGGTTGCGGGTATCATACGGTCGAGCACTCTCGACTGTAGCTTTCTTACTTGTTTTTGTTTCGAAATGGGTTGCGGGTATCTTACAGTCGTGCACTCTTGACTGTAGCTTTCTTACTTGTTTATATATTATTTTGTCGAAACAAATAGCCCTTGCAAAATCATTTGTGTAGGTCATCTTGCAACCGGCCCTAAATTATTAAGTAATATGTACAAACTTTATAAGCAAGTTAATCTTATCGTGTGTTTCAAAACTCACATTATTTTTGGTTACATATTAAAATAACTCATGCTATAAAATAATTATGCCTATTGATTAAGTTTTTGATTCTTAATGTATAATTAAACAGACAGATATAGTTTCTGGGAAACATAATTGGAAATGCACCACGGATGGATAGCCGGTTTCTGAATTAAAATATTTGTTATCATGAAAATCGATAACTGTGCCAAGTTAACAACTCGGATAAACTGCTAATTGATTTCTCTTTTCCGATTTAAGTTTCCAAACCAAAATCGATTTTGACAGAACCTTCATAGAGAGCAAGATGTGTTTGTTTCGCAATTTGTGTGTACAACAACTTTGTCAGCTGAAAATGATATGCAATAAGCATAGAATAAGCTTGACTGGTTCCACATCCACCTTAACCTTAACTTTTAGCTGATGTTCTTGTTGTTGCTAAGAGGGTATTTGACAAGGAGAATTTCTTGGCCCAAAACGCATTTCCATGCAAATGCCAACCGAGCCACAAACTGTCAATAACTTTGTCACGACTTTATAAGTAGTTTGGCTAAAAGTAGCTTAGAGATTTGTTCGACGATGCTGGATGGCGGCTATAGCATTTCGTGACAAACAGAGAAACGATACCCGGACAAACTTTGATTGTATAGTTTAATGATCAACAGTTAGGCAAAGTTGCTAGAACAGGTTCAACAACTAAAGCCCATCACCATTTGTGTAACTAACTTTTATACGAGTATACGGCATATAGATTATAGAACGACCGCTTATCCTAATTTACATAAATCTCTTAGTTTTTATACTTCCCATAACCATTAGCCACTGAATTATTGCTGAATTCATTTTTTCCGTTTTATTAATTTACAATAAATAATATTGTCTCGCATAGATGAATCAAACTTGCTGACAGTACTCGTGTATGTTTCTCCAGCGTTTGCTTCTGTTTTTTTAAGGTCACGCCTCCTTCTCCTCTTATCGAAATGCATATAGTGTATATAGTGTAACTATTACAAATGATTCTTGAAAATTTTTTTTAGATCGAATGAACTAATTTAAAAAAAAACAAGTAAGAAAGCTACAGTCGAGAGTGCTCGACCGTATGATACCCGCAACCCATTTCGAGAGAAAACAAAAAGCTTAAATGATATTTTAACAAAAAATATACCACAGAATATACTGAAATTTGTTTTTTTTTGTATATACATATTTTTATGAAATCCTTTAAATACCGACATGGTTACACTGTCAACTAAACAAACAAAGCGCGGGCAGCTGCAAGTGAATTTTTCAAATAAAATTGATTCTTTAATAACTTCCTTGTTTTTCATTCGATCTCAACCAAATTCACAGGAATCATTGAGAATATAATTATTATTATGCATTATCTTATTCAAATTATGGCCAAAAGAATACGCACGTCTATCAGCAGATTGAAAAGACGTCAGGTCAACATTAATTTGAACAAAATATTTAAGTATGTATAATATAATTACAATCAAACACGAATTAAACAAATTGGGTTTAGATAGCAGTGGACTATCTTCATCGTCAAGTCGAAAGGGGAAAGCTTATGCTGCTTCGCCAGAAGTTGAAGATTATTATCCCACTCACGCAGCTCAGATACACCTGCGTGGAATCGGAAATCGAGAGGCAAGGAACTTAGCGAGTATGAGCGCATCATGGCAACAGACGCCATGAAACGCACCGAAATACTCGAGCGCCTTGACAACGCTCGTCTAAAACTGATGGAGCGCTATGTTGATGCCATTTTTTCAAAAACAAGCCAATAGTAAATATGGAAATGTTTAATGTTCGTTGCCGATTCGATGAAATCGCACCATTAAGTGCTCGAAAGCATTTTCGACAACTATTCGAACTTTGGTAAGAGTACAGTTGAAAGCCTCTTTTGTTCCGTTCTCCGTAGTTGAAAACGGGTAAGACTTCGTCACTTGTGACGAAAGTTTAAAAGCATAATCTCCAATAACCGCTACAAGCACGTCGACTCTTGAGATTTCACGAAGGATGTTCTTGTGCAGTCATGAATCATTTAATTTTAAGTTAACTGTGCTCAAAAATTTAGGAATCGTGACAGCGCCCTGGGACGCCTACGTTAATATATAGATTTCTATACCTAAATAACATAATACAGATTTATATTTATATTTTGATTTCAAACAAATAATTATACACTTACCGAGAATCCACCATAGCAAACAAAATGGTCGAATTACACCTTTTATAATTGTCATAATCGGTGAGTTCAGCTGAAGATGCATTTAGATTTAATATGACAGCCGACTGATACAAATTTATTTATAAACATTTAACTAATACATTGAATACATTCACAAATTGCAACTAAGCATTCCTCCAATTTAGATCGGGTTAAAAAGTTTTTTTTAAACGTATCGTCATTTTGGGGGTTATCGTGCTCTTAAAAAGGTACCAAACATATACCGTTCCCGAGACATCTTAAAGCGTAAGTCTTCCTCTTATCGTTCTTGTCTATCTGACAAAAATTCGAATGCAAATTCTGTTAAGGAAATCGTTGATCTATTTGTATCGTTCTTCATACCATCTATTCTTAATTCTTCTACTTAACGTTATATAAGCTCTATCTTAATATATATAAATCTCGTGTCACAATGTTTGTCCTCAATGGACTCCTAAGCCACTTAACCGATTATATTAAAATTCGCACATCATGTGCAGTTCGATCTAACTTGAGAGATAGGATAGTTTAAATCTCAAATTATAGTCGCAATTTTAATTTATTGCTAATTATTTGTCTGTTATTATTTGACAAAGGTTGGCAGCACGCTCGATTGAAGCTTGCTATTAATCGATAAACTGCAATCGGAATATTAGCCCCCAACACACACACACATACTGAAGAGATAGACACACTCACTCACATAAACACAGACACGGACGAGAGGAAAGCCGACATGGAAACACGCGTATTGTTGTTGTGCTAACGGTATTTACTATATTTTAGTAAAAAAAAGAAAAAACAAAAACAGTCACTTGATCGTTTTTTGTAGAACTGCAACCAAATACGCAATGCATTAAACTACGAGACAATTTTTGCACTGTTGTTCAGGATAAAAATGAATTGATTCAGAGTATTTTCCCGGATATACAGAATAATTATTTGAATCATGAATGGCTTAGTCAACGGGCGATTTTGGCAGCCAAAAACGTTGATGTTGACGAAATTAATTTCCAGATACAACAGTTTTTACCAGGCGATCTGATGTCTTTTAAATCAATCGATACTGTTGTTGATGAAAATGAAAGTGTAAATTTTCCGATTGAATTTTTAAATTCATTAGATATCCCTGGAATGCCACCACATAATCTTCGATTAAAGATTGGTTCCCCTATTATTCTCCTCCGTAATTTGAATCCACCTCAATTATGTAACGGTACGCGTTTGGTCATCAAAAAGATCACCGGAAACATTCTTGAAGCAACCATTTTGGCTGGGAAGTTTAAAGGAAAAGTGGTCCTGCTGCCACGTATTCCGATGATACCATCAGATTCTACCATACCCTTCAAAAGGCTACAGTTTCCAATTCGTTTAGCTTTCGCCATGTCTATAAATAAATCTCAAGGTCAAACAATGTCCATTTGTGGTTTAGATTTGGAAAATCCATGTTTTTCTCATGGGCAACTATATGTTGCGTGTTCACGTGTTGGGAAACCGTCGAATCTATTTGTGTTAGCTAAAGACAGGTTAACCAAAAACATTGTGATTGGTGTTAAATTAAATTGAAATTGAAAGTATTTATAATTCAAAAAAATAAATATTAATGTTTAAAAGTTTAAGACTGTCTGCCTAGCCTACCTCATTCATGAGTTTAAGCGTCACATGTTATTGACTGTATTATACTGTAATATACTTATATTTGTTATAAAATTAAATGGAAATAATAAATCTGATAAATTTTTATTTTGTATCTATTGATTTATGCTTAATATCAAGTGTAAGAACATTTTAATTAATTGTGTTCAACGTACTTCCCCTTCAAATCTCAATCCAGTGAATTTGTATACCAACATCAACATTTTCGTCTTTGTTCGTAAATAATTTCATTGTACTAAAGGGTTATAGTAGTAGAAAGTCAAATAAGGAGATCACCATATTTTTTTACAAATACCATCTGTGTGAAAAAGCATAGTGGACTCCGTGACTAATGTTCTCTTATTGTTCCTCTTAGATTGTTTACTATAATGTAATATAACAAAAACTTTAGCCACAGCAACGCGTGGCCGGGTCAGCTAGTTGTTATATAAGATTGACTGAATTGGACTTCCCAATAATTTGATATGCTGAATTTCAAGCTATCTTAGCCGAAGAACCCAAAAAAGGTTTTATGGGTGTTACCATATAGCTGTAACAGTGATTTTTCGTACACATGGACGATTCCTAACAATTTGAGTGAAATCGCATACAAAACATGGAAACACTTTTAAAATTGCCTAGTAACAAATAAAGTTGAGTTCGAATCGCGCTTGTTAAATTTGTATACCCGCACCCATAGGGTAGAAGAGTATTATAACTTAGTGCCAACAGGAAATGTATCTAACAGGCAGAAGGAGCCATCTCCGACCCCATAAAGTATATATATTCTTGATCAGTGTCAACAGCCGAGACGATATAGCCATGTCCGTCTGTCCGTCTGTATGAACACCTAGATCTCAGAGACTAAAAGACATAGAGACACCAAATTTGGTACATAGGTTCCTTCATTTCTTACGCAGATCAAATTTGTTTCTAAAGTTGGATACCACGCCCCCTTCGCCCACAATAAGCATTAATCTAGAAAAAGTCAAGTTTTTTTTATGTAAATAGCGTATAACTCCAAAAGTTCTTTGTGTAATGATGTGTAATTTGATAACCTATTTGTGCTTAACACTCTTAATATACTCTGTAATTTCGGTAAAAATCGGATAAGTAGAACAAAAGTTATTCATTAAATTATTTGTCAAAATTGTTGTGCCCAATGCATATGGACGTTTTAAGTGTGTGAATGACCTACAGATATCAAATTTGGTGACAGTATTCATGTAGCTCTTACGCAGATCAAGTTAGTTTTAGAGTTTTTCCACGCCTCTTTCCGCCCCCAAAAACTGGAAAAGCCTTAATGATAGACCTAGAGCACTGAATTTTGGTATGCAAAATAATTTTTAATTATACTATATTCTCAATGATTCCTGTGTATTTGGTTGAGATCGAATGAAAAACAAGGAAGTTATTAATGAATCAATTTTATATGCAAAATTCACTTGCAGCTGCTCATTAGCCTTTGTACCAAGTTTGGTGTCTCTAGATATTATAGTCTCTAAGATATAGGTGTTCATACATGCAGACAGATGGACATCGCTATATCGTCTCGTCTGTTGACACTCAACTATAATATATATAATTAGTTATTCATGGTGTACGAACAGTAAAAAAAAATAAAACACAAGGATTTATTTTTTTACTTAATAGACTACTTTATTTTTATTTATAAGCCCGCGGGCTACGCGTCTTAAGTGAGGAAAGTGTCTTTAAAAACTAAACTCACAATATGCTGAGCTCTAACATGAAAGTTCTTATTACGACTTAGGGCTAACATACGTGTGATGTTTTGTGTTTGTGTTAGTGCAGTAATGCTGAGTCCTCAAGTTGCAAATGGAAAATTTTAATGGACTTGGGATTTTTTGGAAGTGGCACGATCGCCAATGTAATAGGATCTTTTTGTTTGTGATAGTTGGTGCCGTTGCGACAAATGTTTATGTTTGTGATACGATTTGTGGGAAAGAATTTGGAAGGGGAATAATTATGAGTGTTTGTCATGTACGAGAAATTATTCTGGTGGTGGATATATTACTCCCCCAACCTATAGAGGTTAGCTTGTCCTCAAGCGTTTAGTTCGGGGTACATAAGTGGGACTGGAATTACAATATTATCGGTTTCAGCATTAGCACTTATGTCTGTGTCATGTGTTCTTACAAATTTTTGTGTTATTATGTTGAATAGTGTTTTAATTTTCCTATTCACTAAGTTGTATATAACAATGAGGATTAAAATTAATACAATCATAATTATTGGATATTTATAATTATTGTTTTCTCTATTGTTATACATAATCATTTCTTTAATTTCAATGTGTGATAGTGGTTCTATTTTAGTTACATTGTATTCTGTAAACATAATAGTTGTAAATTGTTGCGCTCTATTTGAAATTTTAACATTTTTTAATTCAATGGTACAATTAAATATTTTTATTATTTTATCTTTTTCGATGTATATTTCTAAATCATTACAATTTTGATTTAGTTTGGTTCTGGTTAAGTTCCAGGTTATTATGATGTTTGGTTCTACTATTTGTATAAATTCTTGTTTACGATATTTATTAAAGGTGCAAACTGGAATTTCATGTTTTATTATATTAGTTATGCATTGGTCATTTATGATCTTTTTAGAGATTGAATTCGAAACAAAGTTATTGTGTAAATAAAATTTTCCTTCAACACTTTCATTGATGATTTGTCCATTCTTATCTGGGTAAGGGATTACTTGGAAAGTTTTAGTTTCAAGATTACTCAATGGAATATGGGACATGATGAAAATTTCATTTGTAAGTGTACTGAACCAAGCAGAAGTTTTAATATTCATCAACTTTTCGTGATTAATGTGATCTATTTGATCGTGTTTAAGTAATTTTGGATTAAATATTCCTAAGCGAGTTAATTGTAGGCTTAGTTCGATGTCTTCTATATATTCGGTAAAATGTTCAATGTTAAAAATTAATGAATTTAATTGTTTTTCTTCTTCCAAAATTTTGCTTTGATTATTTATAATATTAATACCTTGATTAAATGTATTTATAAAATCATTAAGATTATTTGTCTGAATTGAATTATGGGCAATAATGTTAATTTGGTTTTCAAATTGTTTCTTATCTTCTTCATCTAACGTGCCAAAAAGGAATTTAAGTGATGATCCTATGAAATCGAATAAACCTCGTTTAGTACGACTTGTTATTCTGATACCTGCCATTTGCTTTTCTAATTTATTCATTAAATATTTTATTTGGGGGTACTTGTTAAAGATATGGCTTTGAGTTAATAATAAATCAAAAGAGTTCTCTATTTGTGTTACGTTTATAGTTAAGCAATGATGTTCGAAGGATATTGGTAAATTAATTGTTCCTGACTCAAATAGGATGAATCCTTGATCATTTTGAATGGGATTTACTTCGACTTGTTGAGTGTTTACAGTTGTACAAATAGTTGACAATATGAGTAACATCAGCAATTTAAGATGTTTCATCATTCGGGCTGGAATTAACATATTTACTTTTGTTAATTATTTTTTTCTTTTTAAACTTCGATCTATAGTGTGTAACTTTTCTACCTCTATTAGTTTCTTCGTAATGTTTTTCATCAAGTTTTTTAATATTACCTGTCTTTTTGAAAGGATTTGTTGTTTTTGATTTAACCAATGGAGCTTGTCTAAATCGTGTATCTACTTCAAAATCACTTCTGTTTTTATTGAGGTTATTTATTTGATTTACTTTATTCTCTTGTGAGTTATATTCAGGGGTTCCTGCATAAATAAAAATATCTGCTGGAGTTCTATTAGTTGCCTTATGTTTTGTTTTATAATTATAAGTATATAATATTGTTTCAAACTTTGTTATTTTATTCTCTATATTATCGTCGCTTCCTATTATTCTTAACTTTTCATTTATAGTTTTATGAAACCTTTCTATATCTGATATTCCTGTTTTACTTGTTGTTATGTTAATTTTTATGCCTTCTTCTTGTAACCAAATTTGCAAAGCCACACTGATGAATGCTGAATCTTTGTCTGCTTTTATCTCTATGGGTTTTCCCATTTCATTGAAAACTTTTAGTAAAGCTCTTTTAGCTTCTAACCAATCTCTACTTTGAACTTCAACTAATGTTGTGAATTTAGAATAAACATCTATACAAGAAAGAAATTGTTTCTTATCTACCATATAAAAATCTATAACATATTTATCCCTAACATTAAGTACTTCGGGTGTTATCTCGAACGTGAGTTTTGTATCTCTATGTTCGGTTTTAGCTATGTTGCAAATTTCACATTCATTAATTAGATTTTGTATTAGTTTTTGGTAATCAGGGTAATAATATTTTTCCTTAAACCAATTTATTGTTTTTTCTATACCTGGATGTAACAATTTTTTATGTGTTTTTAAAATTAATTCTTTAAACTCTGCAAAAGTTTGTAAGTCAATTAACTTTAAGCTTGTTTTCATTATTTTAGTTATATTACTTGGATTTATTATTTCTAAATAAGCTCTTTGGAAAATTGGAAAATCTATTTCATTGTGAAAATAGACAATACTCTTTTTCGAGCAAAGATATTCCTTTATCATATCTTTAGCATATTGATTATTCATTTCCTTATAAGAAATTTTTATGTTAAGTTTATGAAAATAGTGGTTTGTTTCAACTTTATTATCGTCACCTTTTATGAATTCTATTTGCCTGTTAAAGTAGTTTAAAGGTCTTTCGGTTATTGGTATGTGATATTGACTGTCCTCTTGAGCACTATGTATAGTTGCTCCTGTGCTAATTGCATCTTCTCCTAAGAAATTCTCTTCTATTTTTATACGTGAAAGTGCATCTGCTACGTTATTTTCTTTTCCTGGTAAATACTTGATTTGATAATCGTATTCGTTTAATCGGATTTTCCATCTTTGTAATTTCATGTTTGGTTCTTTAATGTTACTGAGCCAAACTAGTGGTTTGTGATCGCTTAAGATCTGGAATTTTCTACCGAATAGGTAAGAACGGAAATATTTGGTTGCCCACACGATAGCTAATAGTTCTTTCTCTATAGCTGAATAGTTTGATTCGTGTTCGTTTAAAGTTCGACTTGCATAGCAAATGGGTTTGTGTTCCTGTGATAGAACGGCGCCTATAGCGAAGTTGCTAGCATCTGTAGTCAATGAGAATGGTTTCTCGAAATTTGGATAAACTAGTATCGGATCGGACGTTATTAAAACTTTGAATTTTTCAAATGCTGACACATAAGTGGGATCTTTTATGTTTATGGTGGCGTTTTTCTTCAACTTTGTTGTCATGGGTCTTGCAATATTTGCGAAATTGGGTATAAATTTGCGATAAAATCCGCATAAACTTAGGAATGATTTGATTTCTTTTGGTATCTTTGGTATTGGGAATTCAACAATTGCCTTAATTTTGTTTGGATTTGGTTTTATACCTTGCGTGGTGATTACATGCCCGAGGAAATCAGTTTCCTTCTTCATGAATTCGCATTTGTCTAATTGTAATTTCAAATTTGCTTCCCGAAGTTTTGAGAAGACTTTCGAAATGGATGATATGTGCTCTTCCAATGAAGTGGAGTAGATAATAATATCATCTAAGTAAACTAGACAATCCTTGAAGATCAGATCTTCAAGTAGGTTATTCATACAGCGCTGGAAAGTCGCTGGAGCATTTTTAAGCCCAAAGGGCATACGAGTAAATTCGTAGTGACCATGCTTGGTTGAAAAGGCAGTTTTTGCAATTGAATCGGGATCCATTTGGATTTGATGGAAACCCTTTGCAAGATCGATCGTAGTGAAGTATTGGCATTTGCCTAACTTGTGTAGGATCTCATCCATATTTGGTATGGGGAATTTGTCGTCAATGGTTATTTCATTGAGGTTTCGGTAGTCAATGACTAACCGGAATTTTTGTTTTCCTGAAGCGTCCATTTTTTTTGGAACAATCCTGCTCTATCATTTCGTTGATTTGTTTATTGACTTCTTGATCGTAAGCCTGTGGGTATTTATAGGGTCTTTTATATAATGGGTCTTCGTGTTTCGTTTGAATTGAATGCTTAATCGTACTAGTGAAAGTCAAATTTTCACCTTCCCGGTACTGAATATCGCGAAATTCATGTAAAACCTTTTTTAGTTTTTCTACCTCTTCTGTGTTAAGATGTTCAAGTCTGAACTCATTACACTCTTTTAATTCATCTTCGATTGCGAAGTTGAATGGCCTATCTTCGGTCAAGGGTGGATTTGCACAATCTTCTGTGTAAGCTTCTTCAGAATTTTCTTCTTTGTTTTGAAATGTAAATTTATATTCTCCTAATGTAACTGTGCCATTTTCGTAATCAATTTGGGATTTACTGGCTTTTAAGTATTCTCTTCCTAATAGCATATCATAATTTTCAGAGAAATTATGAATGTAAAATTTTTGTTTTGTAGGGCAAAGTCTGCTGGGACCAAAAAGTATACTTTCTGATAATTCGGTAGTGCCATTAATTGTTTGAACATTGATTGGATTTTTAAGAATTGGAAAACTGAAAATATTTTGTTTTAAAAGGTTAATTGAAGAACCTGTATCAATGATACATTTTAGGTTTACTTCATTCATTTTGATTCTTATGTATGGTGTGTTTGCTCTGCATTTAGATCCGAGGCACTTTGATGAAAATTTTCACCTTGCTCCATTTTGAACTGGCCACTTTGGCTTTCCCTTTGTCTTTTTACCGGTGGGTTAGGCCCACGGCTTGTTGAGGTGTCCCTCGAATAGTTATAAGGGTTTTGGGTTTGAGTTTCTTTTAGTTTTTTATTGAATTCTTGGTGAAGATTTTGATTATTCTGATTTGAATTTGAGTAATTGATTTGTGGTTTTGAATTGGACGACTCATCTGAATGAGAATTGTTTGCATAGTTTGCGTAAGATTTATTTTGATTCCTACGACTATTGTTTTCACTTTTATGGTTATTCTGAGTCTCATAAGACTCATAAATACCTTTGTTTGAGCAACGGCTTTTAGTTTGCTTATTGAAGTTATATCATGTCTTGCTAAGGTCATGTATATCCTGTCTGGTAATTTTCTGGTTATTACATTTTTTGTAGTAATTTTTAGAGCATTTCTGTATATTATTGCTGTGTTACAGTCAGTGTCTAGTGCTAACTTATTGCTAACAATATAGGATTTTCTCTCGAGCTCTTCGACGAACTTACGAAGACTTCCATTCCAGTTGGTGTTGTATAGTCTTCTTAGTAACTCTTCATAAGGTATCTGTGTCCTGAATTCCTCGATTAGGGACGATCTCAGCGACATCCAATTGTTGGATTGCGTAATCTGGGATGTACGCAAGGCTTCTCCATCCAGTTGTCGTTCAATAGCACCGAAGATTACGCTGCTTTGGCGTACATCAGTTGTTGGGTATAGAGACAGAATAAAATCTATTCTCTTTATAAATGCCGACAAATTTTCTGCTCCGTTATCAAACGCTGGCACGTGTTTGATTTGATTTATACACTGGTTTAAGTGTGCTTCTGTTAGTTCGGTTGCCATTTTTGAGTTTTTTATTATGACGGATTTTTTACAAGGTTTTTTGTATTACCGTTTTAATAACGCACTCACGCACGTAGATGTTTTTCGCGGATACGTTTTGTATAGTTCACAACTAGGACGCGTTCACCCAGGACAATGTTAAAGTCCTTCTAGCGGTTCACGACTGCTTTGTTGATTCAGTAACTAGTACGACGTATCCTACCGGCTGCGCCAATTAGTTATTCGTGATGTACGAACAGTAAAAAAAAATAAAACACAAGGATTTATTTTTTTACTTAATAGACTACTTTATTTTTATTTATAAGCTCGCGGGCTACGCGTCTTAAGTGAGGAAAGTGTCTTTAAAAACTAAACTCACAATATGCTGAGCTCTAACATGAAAGTTCTTATTACGACTTAGGGCTAACATACGTGTGATGTTTTGTGTTTGTGTTAGTGCAGTAATGCTGAGTCCTCAAGTTGCAAATGGAAAATTTTAATGGACTTGGGATTTTTTGGAAGTGGCACGATCGCCAATGTAATAGGATCTTTTTGTTTGTGATAGTTGGTGCCGTTGCGACAAATGTTTATGTTTGTGATACGATTTGTGGGAAAGAATTTGGAAGGGGAATAATTATGAGTGTTTGTCATGTACGAGAAATTATTCTGGTGGTGGATATATTACTATATATATGCCTGTTACAAACATTTTCTGTTGGCGCTAAGTTATAATACCCTTCACACTATGGGTAGCGGGTATAATAATTACAGCTGTGACCTGGGTATTCTCTTAGATCAGAAAATTAAGCTTTCTGACCACATTTCAAGGAATAGTACATGATGACATGGTTGGAGGTAGGACAGTGGTGACGTCCTGAGCTATGGAGCCAACTCACTCTCCTAAGGCCAGGACGTTATGCGACCCACACCCATGACCTTTGGTTTTCAGTCAGGGGTAACCGACTTTGTTCGACCGGAGCCTACCCGATACCTGTCCGCCTCGGATAGTATAATAAGGACATATCGAGCTAATGGGGGCATGGTGGACCACTGCACCTAACCCCACCAAGAGAGGCTCGGTACCTGGAGGGTCGCACTTTGGTCCGAGTACCTCCAAAGGGGTTCTGAGCTCTGGCTGTGGGATAGCGGCAATTGCTGGCGCCGTACGGACTAAGGCGGGGGGCATGCAGGTAGAGCTAGCATCCACCTCAACCACCACTGCGGGGAACCCTACTTCCGTAACAAGAGAACCAGGTGGGCCTGACCATCTGAAGCATGTCCTCAGCGGAGCAGGACGCAAGTGGTTTGGCTAGAAGTCTCCGTCCCAACGGCCAAGGTGGGAGAAGTGGTGGTGCTATGCACCTGTCCAAAGGACCAGATTTCTATTGCCCTACTGCGGGATTAGAACTTCGCCACGTTGATTATGGATGAGCAGTTGACCGAGGAGAGCTCCGGCTCATCCGATGATGAACGGACGATTGTAGAGGTAGACTACACAGCCAGCTCTCCAGCACCTTACAAGCGAGAAGGAGCTCTAGGATGTTTACCACCAGGGTGGCACAAATCAACCTTTTTAAAGATAAAGCAGCTTAAGCTGTTATCAGTAGGCTGATGACCAGGCTAGAACTGGGGCTGGGGATAGTACAAGAGCCCTGGACCTTCAGAGGTAGGATCTGCGGTCTGGGAAGTAAGTACCACAAATTCATTTCGGATCTAAGAGAACAGACTCCACGTGCCTGTATCTTAGTCAGACAGGACATTAAATTTATCTGTATCTCCCAATTTTTAAACAGAGACCTAGTGGCAGTGCAAGTCACTGCGACAGATACGAGGTGCAGGATCGTCGTGGCCTCTGCCTACTTCCCTGGTGACCAGGAGGAAGCGCCACCGCCACCGGAATACCACTCGTTGTAGGCTGTGACGCTAATTCTCACAGTATGGTCTGGGGTAGCACAGACACAATTAAGCGAGGTGAGTCCCTTCTTGATTTTATACTATGTAAGGTGCTTCCAGTTCTAAATGTCTGGTCTAAACCGACTTTTGTTACTAAGAACAGATATGAGGTGTTAGATGTAACCTTTAGTAATGTAGAAGGCTCTAACCTGATAAAGAGTCTCCAAAGAACCATCTATGTCAGATCACAGGATTATCCTCTTTAAAATAGGTGGGGATTTGACTTTCTTAAAAACTATTAGGAATCCCAAGAATACTGACTGGGCTAAGGATCAGGCGATTCTTGAAACAGGTATAAACAGGCTTAAGTAATGTAGCAAGATAAGAACTTAACAGACCAAGTGGTGCTGTCAAACGAAACGAGCACAGTCATGCATGCTTATCATACCAGCTGTCCCGAAAGAGCTATCGCCTTCAACAAGGATAACCCTCGGTGTACACAACAAAATCAGCTTGCTTAGAACGACAGTGAGGAAGCTGTACAATACGGCCAAACAAAATTAGGCAAGGTGGAATGCATACACCTTCAAACTCACTGAGTACAACAAAGAAATTCGAATGTGCAATTTAGAGATAACTATACCAGCCATGAGAGTAGTTAAATCCCTATCTAAATGCAAAGGTATCCCACAGCTCTCCCTTAAGAAAGACAATGTTACCTACACCGAAAAATGAAGTAGACAAGGCAATCCTTCTACTTGAGACTCATTTTTTACAGTGTAAGATTATAAATGATGTGAGAATATTAGTGAGGCAGCCGGGTTAGTCCACAGTGCCGCACACTGGAATCTGGCCACTAATATTATTAAGGTGCTTATGATAAGATGGGTTTTGGGTACCTTTCTACCTTATAAAGCACCAGGTACGGATGGCATTCCTGATAATTCCCCTTAGAGGAAGTTTAGCTCTGGGGTATATATCCATGGCTTGGAGAACGGCCTGGGTGATTTTTATACCTAAATTGGGCAAAAATAACCCCTTTCATCCTAAATAATTCAGGCCCATCAGTCTGACTTCCTTCCTGCTAAAGACTGTAGAGAAATTAGTGGACAATTACATACGAACGCAACACTTACTAAGCAGACCACTTAACAGAAGACAGCTGAGTCTGCATTAGTAAAACTCACTAGCACTCTAGAGCGCTCCATAAAGTCCAAAGAGGTGGCACTTTGTGCCTTTATGGATATTGAGGGAGCTTTTGATAACTCATCACACAGTGAACTTAAAAGAGTGCTATCAAACGGAGAAATTGAGCTAGGCCCAATCAGCTGGGTAGTATAGCTGCTCCATATCAGGATAGCTGAGGTGAAACTAGCTAAACAACACCACACTAAGAGCACTCACAACCAGAGGTTGCCCACAGAACGGAGTCATGTCTCCTTTGCTGTGGAGCCTCGTTGTGGACGAGCTTCTTGATAGACTCGCAGAGACCGGCATTGAGTGTCAGGGTTATGCCGATAACATATCCATAGTATATGCGGGCAAATACGAGCCCACTGCACTCATGATCTACAGGTCACTCGCAGGGAAGAGTTGGGGCCTATCACCAAAAATAAAGAGATGGATGTATCTGACAATGGTAAGACCATTGTTGGACTGGCAAAAATCCTCTGACTCAACTCTCCACGAGGGTGCCGGCTGGGCAATGGATACTGCATCGTCTCGGGCGACCGAGAGATGTCAGCATCACTTGCTCGCTTATAAGACCTTGCAGTTTCTAGCTAAGGGACTGGGCCCAAGCTTTTTAGATTTATTCTGCAAAGCTGAGGTCCGGGACCATGATCAGAGGTACTTGGCAGTAAGTATAAAATGCACCATGTATCCTTGGATTCAGCATGGAGGAAGTTATAGAGGCGTCAACTCGGGCTGGGATGTCAGCCCAAACGTCGGTGGGAAGTGTGACCGCTACCACCGGCGGGCACGGGGAGGACAAATCCTCTCTGCGTGTCGCCAGTGGTCACGACGGTGGAGTGGGCAAACTTCATCGACAGGAGGGTGTGGACCTGGAACCAACTGCCGGAGTCGGAGTTTGTGCTTACAGGCTCATCGATGACGGAGTCCGAGCTAGCGCTTGCGTTAGCGAGGATGCCGTTGGATGAGTCATCGAGCACTGATGAAGACGAAGTGACAGTAGTCCAGGGACCATCCAACAAGGAAGGCGCTAACCTCAAGCGCAAACAACGCTTAGGGTACAAGAACTCTCTCAAGTTCCTTAAGGGACTGTAAGGCCGCAACCCAGAGTCGTTGAACGAGCGTGAGAGGAAATTGCGCAAGAAGCACGAATACAACGTGCGGCGGTACTTGAGGCTCGCTGGCGTGTCCGGCAACACTCAGTCCGCTGAACCGAGTATGAGTGCACGATGCCAGGGTGACAAGGGGTTTCAGGCAGTAGCCGTAGCCAACCCGACGGAGGAAGTCAAACCTTCCAAGTCGAAATTGGTGGAACCAAAGAAACCCAAGTCACCCTTAGAAGGAAAAAAGCGTGCACCAGGTAAGCTTGCACCAGCCACACCTCCTGGAAAGGAGAGAACGGTTAGCAAGCTACCGAAAAAGGCCAACCCACCTGTCAGCAAGAGGCAGAGGTCGGATGACTCGGCGAGGGCTTCGGAGAGCAAGCGGGTGTGTCCAGGGGGCATCCCGGCCAGCTTAAGGACGAAGCCTGAGCTACAGGTAGCCATAATCGACAGAAGCAACCCGGATGGGAAGCTCTCTGTTGATAACTGGCTTATCCTGGAAGGGTTAATTGACCAGAGGATTGCTCATGCCATCACTCGACCGCAGAATCCGTTCGTGGCAGAGTTTGATGGCATCAACTGGTACAAGGGTGTCAAAGTGGTGGCATGTGCCAACGAGGAATCCCTGCGATTCCTCAAAGACACACTGCTGAAGCTGGAAGCGCCGTGGCCAGGAGCAAGAATTGACGTCGTCAATGTAGACCAAATTCCTGAGCGGACGATCATTAAGGTCTGGATCCCACCTCCCATCCGGGACGATCGAACCACCCTTATATTGATAAAAAGCCAGAATGCGGACTGTCACACAGCGGACTGGACGATCAATAGAGGTCTCGCCCGAGACAAAGGAAACGGCAAGGATCTATGGATCAGCATTGGTCCAGAGTCCAAGAGCCAACTCCTTAGTAAGCAAGGCCGGCTGATGGGAATGGGTTACGTTCGGGCAATCGTTCCTGGAGGCGCTGGGTGCGAAGATGCTAGGTCGACCGGAAAGAATTCGGGTAGTGCAGATTAATCTGCACCACTCGAGGGTTCCTTCCACAGACCAACTACGATGGATGGACAAGGAGAGGGTGGATGTGGCTCTCATCCAAGAACCCCGGATCGTAGGTGAAAGGGTTTGTGGTTTGGGAGCTCGCGGATACCATCTCCTTGTCCCAAAAACTGTGGGTAAGTCCAGAACCTGTATCGTGGTAAGAACCGGACTTAATGTGCTCTTCTTTTCCAGTTACAGCAACAGGGACTTGACGGTATCGCTATGCGAGCGTAGCAACGGACCCAATCTATACCTAGCCTCAGCATACCTCCCGTACGAAGAAAAGAATCCACCGTCGGAAAGTATTCGAGCCCTCTTTCTGCGCATGCTGAATGGATCTAATCCTTGGGTGTGATGCTAATGCCCACAATACCTTTTGGGGGAGCAAAGACACTAACGAGAGAGGGGAGTCGCTGCTTGAATTCGTGATGCTCATCAATCTTAATGTGTGTAATCCGGGTAGCCACCCCACCTTCCGCAATAACAACCGAGCTGAGGTTATAGATTTAACTCTAGCGACCAACAGCGACTCCCTCTCCGTAGAAGACTGGCACGTATACACGGAATGCTCCTTTTCGGATCATTACAGGATAGTGTTCGAAGTTGGATGGTCCAGAGAGGCAAAGGCGCCCTTCAGGAACCCCCGAAAGGCAAACTGGGTCAAATACTCAAAGTTTGTTATAGAATCTATTCCCAACCACCCAGTGGGAAGGCTAGACAACCCAGACAAGTTGGAGTAATCGACCCAAACTGTCACAGATACTCTATGTAAGGCCCTTATCAAATTCTGTCCAATCAGCCGTCTACCGAAGTCAAACCGCAACAAGTGGTGGACTCCGGAACTCGGCCGGAAGGAAACGAGAAAGCTTTACAATAGAGCTAAAGACGGAAACTGCCAGGTAGACTGGAATACCTACCATCACAGTTTCAAGACCTTCAAGAAGGAAATCAGAAGGGCAAAAAGAGACTCATGGTCTAAATTTTGCGAGGAACTAACCAACACCACTGAAGCGTCCAGACTTCGAAGGTTGCTGGCGAAAGATCCAGCCACACCGGGGATGCTTTGCAACCTAGACGCCACATTCGCTAAAAATAGTCAGGAGTCTCTGCAACTCCTCATGAACGCACACTTTCCAGGCTGCATACAAGCTGAAGACGAGAATGGGATCCCCTCTCACATCAGCAGCGAGCCGGAGGGACATGCGCTTCATGAGAGCCAAGTCCTAATCGACGAAATTGTCAACACTCAGTAGATAATCTGGGCTATCAAGTCGTTCCACCCTTACAAATCAGCAGGACCGAATGACATTAGACCGGTCATGTTACAGATGGTATGCGTACATCTGTCGCAATGGCTATTAAAAATCTTCAGGGGATGTCTCCTTTCAGGATACATTCCAAAAACCTGGAGAGAAGAGAGGGTGGCATTCATTCCCAAAGCAGGAAAGATAAACCACTGCTCAGCAAAAGATTATAGGCCCATAAGTCTCTCATCGTTTTTATTAAAAACACTAGAGAGACTTCTGGACCTTCATCTCAGAAGTAAGCTAACACCTCACACTTTTAGCAAGTCCCAACACGCCTACCTCAAAGGTAGATCAGTAGTGACGGCTTTGCACGAGGTGGTTAGCACAATTGAAGGCACACTGCAAAGGAAGGAGTTTACGTTAGCGGCATTTCTCGACATAGATGGTGCCTTTAACAATGTCAGGATCGAGTCTATAACGGCAGCACATGTCAACATAGGCTCACACCCGGCAATCGCTCGATGGCTTAGCAACATGCTTCGCCAAAGAATGATAAACGCCCAACTCTGCACCTCAACTATCAGGAGAAGGGCAACGAGGAGCACCCTGCAAGGGGGTGTGATATCCCCCTTGTTGTGGAACATTGTCCTTAATGACCTTCTTCTCAAACTGAAGTATAAGGGCTGCAGAGTGACTGCTTATGCGGACGACCTGGTTCTAATGGTAACTGGCAGATTCCTGCCAACAGTCAGTGAGCTACTGAATGCCGCATTGAACGAAACTCTGCGATGGGCAGAACACAACGGTCTTGGGCCAATCCACAAAAGACCGAACTAGTTCTTTTCACTCGAAGATATAAGATACCGAGCTTCAAGCTTCCGACACTGGGAGGAACAGAGCTCAAGTTATCAAAGGAGGCAAAATACCTTGGAGTAATCCTGGACTCTAAACTCTCCTGGAGGAGAAACTCGGAGAAAAGCATGACAAAGGCATTACAAGCCTTCTTTGTGTGCAAAAAGACTTTTGGTAAAGGATTAGGATTGCAACCGTACATCCTTCACTGGTTCAACACTGCAATTGTCAGACCTATACTGACTATGGGGCTCTTGTATGTTGGGAGGCGGGACATACCGACTCCTATCTAAACAATCTCCGTAAAGTTCAGAGACTAGCATGCAGGGGAGTAACAGAATGTATTCGTTCTACCCCCCAAGCAACGCAGGATGTAATGTTAAATCTGGAACCCATTGGAATCTTCTTCAAGCACGTGGTAGAAAGGATTGCGGTCAGTCCGCATGCCCAGTGCCTCCTTATGTATGGTGCAGGTCATAACTCCATTTTACGCATAGTAGAATTGACTGTGGCTGAGAACAACTACTGGGTACCAGAACATAAGTGGGATGACAGGCTAACAGCCGAATTCCCTGACAGATGCGATTGGCAACAGGAATCTCCTTTGAGGCAGAATGAGTTGTCAATCTACACAGACGGATCAAAGAAGACGAAAAGCGCCGGATCGGGGGTCTTCTCCGAAGACCTTGCAACCAAGCTTTCCTTTCGTCTTCCTGACTGGTGTAGTGTGTTCCAAGCGGAGATTTACGCTGTTTGGCAAGCGACCAAGTTGATACGGACACTGGGCGGGAGCCCGAGGGACGTGTCCATCTACGTCAAAAGCCAATCAGCGATAAAAGCACTCGCATCGGGTTAGCGTCATCAGAAACTCTCACGGCGACCGATATTAAGAGACCTATTCAGCTCGTGCTATTGGAACTTAATTGTTTCATGAGAACGGCGGCTGAGAGACACTGGGCGGCATCATCGGGCTGCGAGGTTTCAAAAGCACTCTGGCCAAGATACAGTCCCAAGCGAACAACCGAGCTCTTAAACTTTAAAAGAACAAGATAAGGTTACTGACAGGAGTCTTAACGGGACACTGCTACATCGGCCGTATGGCTCAATGGTACGGTGGACCCCAACAGGACTTCTGTCGCAGCTGCGGGGACGAAGAGGAAACCGAGAGTACTCAGCATCTTCTCTGCGACTGCCCTGCACTTCTTAGAAAGAGGACCCAATTTCTGGGCAAGCCTTTCTTCGTTGATCTGGGCAGTCTTGGGAATATTCGGCTAGAGAACATGGCGCTTTTCCTCGACTCTACTGGCTGGTTCCAGAGGCTACCGCAGCCCAACAGAACTGGCCAGTAGCACGTAGACGTAATAATACAATCAGAGTTTTCCTCCAATATCCCAACAATCCCTCCCAATCCCCTCTACTCCTACAGTTCACACAGATCAGGCATCACAATGGACCATATGGTCTCCGGGTGCTCTCGACTCCGGTAGAGCCGTCTGCTCAACCTAACCTAACCTACCATTGTCAGTTATGGTGCTGTAGTTTGGGCCAGATGCACTGATCGAGCTTGCACTAGAATGCAACGGGGCAAAGTCCAAAGATGGCTTGTGTTTGTATCTTGGGCGCTGTGTGAACATGCCCATCGACGGCACTGGACGTCCTACTGGGTCTACAACTATTATATAGTCATATACCGCATATTGCGATCAAATCGCAATACAGGAGATACTGGGGGAACTAGCCAACTTCCCGAAACAATCGTGCTCCAAGTTGTTAGCTAGGCTACCCCAAGATGAACAGCGGATCAGATATAACTTCCCGAAGTTATTCAGAACTGAGCTGAGCAGCAAACAAGAGTAGAGCAGTCTCTCTACTTTACAGTGTGGTAACCCACGACATTAGGTGGTATATAAAGGAGCACGGGTAAGAGACTGTGGGCCCTGGGTAAAATACTCTGAATCACTAGGAAAATTTGCCAGTATTTTCCAGGCGGAGATACATGCCTTAGAACGATGTGCATCCTTTAACACCCAGAGAGTGTATAAGCACAAGGTCATTGCTATATTTTCAGATAGTAAAGCGGCGTTGAAGGCACTTGGCTCATTTATGATAAGATCTGAACTTGTCTGGCAATGTTTAGGCACCTTAAAGGTATCTTGTTTACATAAAACAAAACTTGCCTTGTTCTAGATTTATGCATATTGTGGGCGAAGGGGGCGTGGCATTCAACTTTTGAAACAAACTTGATCTGCGTCAGACCTACACGACAGACGGACATGGCTGTATCATCTCGGATGTTGACACTGATCTTGAATATGTATACTTTATGGGGTCGGAGATGCCTCTGTCTGCCTGTTACATACATTTTCTGTTGGCACTAAGTTATAATACCCTTCTACCCTATGGGTAGCGGGTACTAAAACTGTTTGGTATATTTTGTTCTGAAATAGCAAATAAGTGTAAAAAAGAAATGCCGTACAGCTGCAGTTGCCTGTTCCCCTTTATCATTGGTTCTATACCTTCCAAGTTTTCATATACTATATATGTTAATTTGTAAACCAAAAGACTCGTCATTAATTTTTTTCTATCTAAGGAGAAAAAC
Source organism: Drosophila immigrans (assembly GCA_963583835.1). Taxonomy (NCBI): domain Eukaryota; kingdom Metazoa; phylum Arthropoda; class Insecta; order Diptera; family Drosophilidae; genus Drosophila; species Drosophila immigrans. The sequence goes on along the minus strand of OY757143.1, from coordinate 10,183,091 downwards.
AGAGACGTTGAATTGTTCGACACAGAAATAGGTGCAGGGTATCCCTCTATCGAGGACACCTACACTTTAAGATTCGTTTGGAATGTCTTATTTACATGACTGAGAAGGTTTAAAGTACAAATGTTGTTCAAGCTTATCAAGCTGGGGTCGGATGCTTTTCTTTGCACTCGACTAAGCAATCGAATTCATGAATTCAGTTGACAGTTTGTAGAACTTGTGGTACATACAATATGATGATAACCGGTTGCCTTGTGATTGTGGGGCTTGCTTGGCTTTTACAATGGTGGCATTTTCGACATTGGCTGCGGCTGAAAGTACCAAGTATAAAAGTTACCCCCTCTGTAGGAAATATATGGCGTTTGCTAAGAGGCAATTGCTCCTTCGCAGAGCAATTTCGGATCCTGTACGAAAGTGAGGCAGCCAGAGGCCATGCCTATGTGGGTATTCATGTGCTGCACAATCATGCCCTTTTGTTACGTGAGCCGGCACTCATAAAACGAATTCTAGTCGAGGATTTTATGCAGTTCTCAAGCCGATTCGAGTCAACGGACACCATCGGTGATACGATGGGCACTCAAAATTTATTCTTTGCCAAGTACGAGCTATGGCGTGAGACACATAAGATATTAGCACCATTCTTTGCCGTTGGTAAGGTGCGACACATGTTCACGCTTTTCCAACAGATTGGAATTCAGCTAGAGCATCATTTAGACCGACAACGGAAAGCTTGTGGATCGGAAAATGGATCGTTCGAACTCGAAGTTAAGCAACTGAGTGCCCTATTCAGTACAGATATTATTGCCTTACTAGTTTTTGGATTGGACGCCAAATGTCTTCAACGATCCGGCTCAGAGTTCCGTCAAATGTGTTTGGAAGTTAACGAACCGCGGCCCAAAAGATTGTTACATCTGTTCACAATGTTTTTCTTTCCTCGATGCTGCCGTCTACTGCGGACACATCTATACTCTGAAAAGTATGAACGATTCATGCGCCATTCTATAAACTCAACCTTAAAACATCGAATATATACAGGAGAGCAGCGGAACGATCTCATCGACATATTCCGTAAACTGCAGCTCACACATCCGCCAGAGAGCATTTTGCATAATTGCGACTTTTTTGTAGCACAAGCGGCATTTCTACTGTTGGCTGGCTTTGATACATCATCATCGACAATTACTTTTGCACTTTACGAATTAGCTAAGCATCCAGCTATTCAGCAGCATTTGAGACACGGGTTAAAGCAGATTCTGAATGCTAATGGTGATGTGCAGATGGACTACGATACGCTAAGTTTACTACCTTATCTTCGTCAGGTTGTGGACGAGGTTCTCAGACTATATCCACCAGCAGCCTTTCTAGATCGATGTTGTAATTCCAACCCCAGTTACAATATGACCTCCTGCAGAACAGGACCAGAATTTTGTATTGCGCCAGGCACACCGGTTTATATTTCTGTCCTGGGACTCCATCGTGACGAGGAAGTATGAGTACAGCCTACTTACACCGTTTCTACTTATTATAATTTTTATTTTTACAGTACTGGACTGATCCCCATAAATTTGATCCGGACCGTTTCGCGCCAGAGAAGCGGCAGCAACATCGACCGATGACATACTTACCATTTGGGGCCGGTCCTCGCGGGTGCATAGGACCTTTGCTTGGGCTCTTGGAAGTTAAGGTGATTTAATTAAATCTCAGATTATAAACTTAATTTTCCAAATTATAGGTTGGACTAATATACATTCTCAAAAACTACCGTGTGGAAACGTGTGATAGGACTCAGATCGACATAAAATTCGATGCCAAGGCACTTGTTCTGACTCCTGCCAGAGGTACCTACTTGCGCTTTGTCTATGATTGTTTATAAATTTCATAAAGTTTTTTCATGTTCTCATCATCAGGCAATTAATAAAGACTTAATTTTAAATGCATACTAACATATATTCTGAAAAACTTTGTTGTCACTATTTTCTCTAACATTTTTTCCAACTAAAGAATTTCATCTTCAAAAACCGTAAGGGATATTACTATAAGCATGTCTAATGATATTTCAAAGTTTTTTGTTGGGATTATCTTTCTACATTTTTCCTAGAGGCTGACTTTGCCGAAAATCAATAATTAATAGTAATACTTTAGAAGCAAATATACCCAAAGAGCTATCCCAATAGAAGCAAGTAAGAAAGCTACAGTTGAGAGTGTTCGACCGTAAGATACCCGCAACTAGGGATGTCAAAAAATATTGATTAATCGATTAATGACATCAAATGATTATTTTCGAATTTTCGATTAATAATTGCAATTAATCAAAAAATAAATAAAAATTAATTAATCGATGAACACTTTAACACCTTGCATATGTTGCACCTTATGGCATATGTTGCATTGAACATTCGACTCGCCATTTTTCGAAAAATGTTTCCAGACTCCGCTGCGTAACGGAGCCATTTGATATTTTATTTTTATCGTTGCAGGTCAATTTTGTGACAATTTTGGCGCAGTTCACAAATTGAATGGCTTTATTCATTTGAGTTCTCTCTTCTTCTTGGTTCGTTCATTCAGTTCTTAAGCGTTCTTAAATCAATTAAATAGAAAGTTTAAGCAAAATAATCGATTATAATAAAATTTTCGATTAATCGTGACATCCCTACCCGCAACCCATTTCGAGGGAAAACAAAAAACTTTAATGATAGTTGAAAAAAAATATACCTAAGACATATACTGAAATTTATTTTTATACCCGCTACCCGCTACGAAGGGTATAATAACTTAGTGCCAACAGAAAATGTATGTAACAGGCAGAAGGAGGCATCTCCGACCACATTAAGTATATATATTCTTGATCAGTGTCAACAGCCGACTATAAGACAAAGAGTCACCAAATTGGGTACATAGGTTCCTGCATTAATTACACGAATCAAGTTTATTTCAAAAGTTGGTCCCACGCCCCCTTCGCCCACAATATGCATAAATCTAGAACAAGTCGCTTTTTTTTATGTAAATCATGTATAACTCCAAAAGTTCTTTGTGTAATGATGTGTAATTTGATAAGCCACTGATCAAGAATATATACTTTATGGGGTCGGAGATGCCTCCTTCTGCCTGTTACATACATTTTCTGTTGGCACTAAGTTATAATACCCTTCTACCCTATGGGTAGCGGGTATAAAAACCTAGAGCATTGCATTTTGGTATGCATAATAATAATTATAGTCTCAATGATTCCTGTGGTTGAGATCTAATAAAAAACAAAAAAAGAAGAATTAAAAAATCAATTTTATATGCAAAATTCACTTGTTTGTTTAGTTGACATTGCGACCATTTCGGTATGTTATGGATTTTTTTCAAATATATACAAAAAAAAACATATATATATTTTTAGTTAAAATATCATTTAAGCTGTTTTGTTTTCTCTCGACATGGGTTGCGGGTATCATACGGTCGAGCACTCTCGACTGTAGCTTTCTTACTTGTTTTAAGTTTAAATGCAACTTTATAAGTAACTAAATTTTGCATAGTAATACAAAAGACGAAGTGTCTAGGAAGTTTGGTTAAAACAAGCATTTAAAGTTCACCTTTGAAACTCTCTTATATAGTATACATTATCGGCGACGCTTTTCGTAAATATAAAACATTTCTGCAAACACATGACACGACATAAATAAAATTAAAAAAAAAAACATTTTTATACCCGCTACCCATAGGGTAGAAGGGTATTATGACTTAGTGCCAACAGAAAATGTATGTAACAGGCAGAAGGAGGCATCTCCGACCACATAAACTATATATATTCTTGATCAGTGTCAACAGCCGAGACGATATAGCCATGTCCGTCTGTCCGACTGTCCGTCTGTCCGTCTGTCCGTCTGTCTGTCCGTATGAACACCTGGATCTCAGAGACTATAAGACATAGAGACACCAAATTTGGCAAAAAGGTTCCTTCATACCCTACGCAGATCAAGTTTATTTCAAAAGTTGGATGCCACGCCCCCTTCGCCCACAATAAGCATTAATCTAGAAAAAGTCAAGTTTTTTTTATGTAAATCGCGAATAACTCCAAAAGTTATTTGTGTAATGATGTGTAATTTGGTAACCCATCTGCGCTTGACACTCTTAATATACCCTGTAATTTTGGTAAAAATCGGATAAGTAAAACAAAAGTTATTTGTTAAGTTATTTATTAAAATTGTTGTGCCCAGTGCATATGGACGTTTTAAGTGTGTGAATGACCTAGAGATATCAAATTTGATGACAGTATTCGTGTAGGTCTTACGCAGATAAAGTTTGTTTTAGATTTTTGTCACGCCCCTTTCCGCCCCCAAAAACTGTAAAAGCCGTAATAATAGACCTAGAGCATTGAATTTTGGTATGCATAGTAACAATGATAGTCTGAATGACTCCTGTGAATTTGGTTGAAACGAAGTTATTAAAGAATCAATTTTATACGCTTTGTTTGTTTAGTTGACAGTGTGACCATGTCGGTGTTGTGGATTTTTACCCGCTATTTTCAAATATATACAAACAAAACACAAGTTTCAGTATATTTTTGGTATATTTGTTAAAATATCATAAACATTTTTTTTTTCTCTCGAAATGGGTTGCGGGTATCATACGGTCGAGCACTCTCGACTGTAGCTTTCTTACTTGTTTAGTTTTGTGAGAAATTGAAATTTTAGTAAGTGAAGTCACATTAAAAATTCGAATATCGCCGGCCCGGAACGTTCTCGCGCATTTAAACCATGCAGCATAGCCCTAATTAAAAGTCGGTAGTCTTATGTTTTAGCATCTGTCTTATTTTATAACTTTCTTGATCGGCGCATGTGATAATTAAGCACATATTGTGTTCGTGACTTGAAATAGGTTACAATAAATGTCAAATATATTAATTTTTCCAATTGCTCAATTAAAAGAGGATGTTCAGTAGGAAAGAAATAAAGATTTTACATTTTTTCGAGAACGTTTTTCGAGGAAAATGCAGAAAAAAAGAAGTGAAAGCTCGACTATTTCAGTTGAATGATTATTACTTCGGATCTACTATTATTGGAGCATTTCAAAAATAAAGGAAACAAATTCATTCAATTACCAAAATGAGCTTTACATTTATTGGAATCAATACCTAAAGCTAACGATGAATTATCTAATTTAAATAATTTTCTTTAAAGCAGTGATGAAGAATGAATAAAAATGTGGAATATAATACAAAATTAGTTGTTTCAGTTTCCCCTAAAGAGCATAGAACATACTCCTTCTGACATTAAATAATAATTAAATATGTATGTATGTTAGGAATTTTAATAAAGCTTCTTATGATTGCAAAAAAAATATTTTTCTAATTAAAAAAAAAATGTATACTAAACATTTTAATCAAAACTGATTTCAAATACCGCAGGTTCATCCTTCAAGAGACAAATATAAGGGATATAAAAATCCGATAGAAGACAGCGTTAATATGTATATTGTGTAATTAATAATGGTATGTACCCCAAGTCCTTAGTGCAGCCTACAGCCGATGTAAAAAGCATTCGATGTTTCTTACTATGAAACAACTTAAGCGGATAATCAAATAAGTTATTATAATATAATAGAGACAAATTCTAATCCGGAAACTGACAGTCCTACGGTAACAGTGAAGAAATTTATATATTTTTCTAAATCTCATTTGAAGAAACCAGCAGAAATATTCAGAATTCATTACAAAGGAGGGTGACTTTGAATTCCAGAAAACACCTTGATATTTTTACCTTCCCAATGAATTGATTTAATCATTTTTATTCAATGTAATACGAGTTACCGATTTTATTATATTTTTATGTACATTTACATTTCAGAAGCAATAGTTTTAGTGAATAATAAAATTTTTAACATCATTTTTGGAATTTTTAAGTTTACAATAATTTTGGTATAACTTTTGTTGAATAATTACCGAAGTCAGTTGGTAGTCAATCAGATGATTATACATTAATATATATGACATACATTACAAATAAATATGTAAATATATTCCATTATGCAAAATTCACGAATAATTGACTGCTGCCAAACGTTTTCAGAAGTTCAAATGTTTCTTACTTTACTGTAAACATCATGCATAACGAAAGGTGCGCTGCTTGTTAACATTTGCATATAGTACTTTATGCGGTACGATTGTTGCTCTTATTTGTTTACCTAGTTAGATAATAACGACGTCTTACATATACATTTTTGCATACTTTCACGTAAATTTCTCAGTATGTTGTGTACGTACATATATACATTCTACATTAATTACAGTTTAAAAATTATTTGAATTTTTTGTGGCGGTGAAATGGTTTGACTTTTTACAAATCAACGTTACTATCTTCGATCCTGCATAACAACTTGCTTAAAAGCGCCCGACCGAACACTTGACTTCACTTCATGACCGCCTAATGAAGCAGTTCCATCTCGAGCAATATATAGCTGTAGCCCAGATGCTGCAACAAAAAAAATTATTGAATATGTTTAAAAACAATTAGTTGCTTCGGTAATTACTTTCTGCAGACTCGGGAAGCTGATCAAGCTTAGTGTCCTTCAAGATCTCATCAATTAATGAGTTAGGGTTGACACGTGTCTCTTCTACTCGATCAGAAACTCGTGGCCCATCATCCAAAGCGCCCTTCTTGCGTTTTTCGCCGCTGTTTTTTGTGCGGTCAAGAGATCCTGTTTCACTTATTGCTAACGACCCAGAGCTGGGATTCCTGTTAAAATCAAATTTTTATATGAATTTATGAGTGTAAGTATACATATACATCTTGCTTTGACTAATAATGAACACGTAATTTCAATATAAGCATATAAAACAAACAAATTAAAAATATGCACATAAAAAAGACAATTAATATAAACATGCCAAGCTCCGGTACTACATATGATAGATTCGGTGGAATTTGAAAATTAAAAACCTTATTGTTTACAGCTTACACAGCTTTCACTTACATTTGTGCTTTGAAATTGAAGCAATCTTTCAGTATTACAAAGAAAAGCAAACATTCGTGTGTGTGAATAGTACATAAAGTACAGATTATTTAATGCAAAGAAAATTTTTCAATTTGGGATTTACAATTGCTGCTATCGAAAAATGCTAGTGAAGTGAAGCTTATTGCAAAAATGTTCTTAAATTATAAATTTGATAAACATTTTTTTTATTAAGAAAATTTAATCAAATTATATAACGAGATTTTAAAATCATCTTGAAAGAAAAGAACAAAAAACAATAAAATATGAAACTAGAGTCACATGAAATAACACACATCCGAATTGTATAGCTGTTAAACAACTTATAGTATGTTGAAACTTATATTATATACATAAATAATTATACACAACAAAATACATTATTCAATGGTAAATTAAGGGATGATTATACTTGATCACATGTATGTATGTAAAAATAGAAAACATATACATATATATGATATATGATAAAGATACATTGCTATATGATACATTGATAAAGAGCGATACCAATAAAAATACTAGAAAACTTATCAGCTATGAATTAGAATAAAATCAGTCAGCAAAAAAGTAGTTGTGAAGAGAAAATAACCCACATCATTGTTACACTAGGCCTGCGTATAATTTGTGTGGTGGCTAATGGAGACAGCGTTGCACCACAGACGGACATTGTTGTGGCAGAAGTTAAAGCCGATGCCTCTGCTGCAGCAGCTGAGGTGGATAACAATAACGAAGCGGCTGAAGGATTCGATCGCATACTGCAAGCATCAGTTGGACTAGTTGCCAATGAACTCAGAATATCTCCTGATATCACACTCCCAAGCCTGTGAATAGTGCCATGCTCATTGGATGAACCAATGAGCGTTTGTTTCTGCGGCGATGAAGCATCGATTGTATCATTGTTGTTGCTCGCATTACACTGGAAGGTAATGAAAGCGCCGCAGCTACTGCTGCTGTTGCTACCGTTTGATGAGGAGGCTGAGTGATTTGAGTGTATGCTTGCTAGTGTTCCACAAGGTGAAGAGCTAGACCCCAGCACATAACATACGCTCATACCAGCTGCTACAGCGACTGTTGTTGACTGCTGCCGATTACTGTTACAAGCGTTAATAATATTGCACGTTCCAGTGCTACCACTGCCGCTGCTATCGAAGAAACGACGTGGAACACCGCTGACACCTCTGTTATGTTGTCCGTTGAATTTATTTTGTATTCATTGATAGCCACATTGGTTGTTTAAAGAATAATTTATGATTTCAATATTGGAAGAAAAAAACGGAAAACAATTGCAAAATATACATAATAAATATGAAATTAAATTTAAATTAGTTGTATAACTTTAAGAATAAATCTATAGCAATTTAATACTATGTTCTAATTTTGGATGGTGTCGTGTGTGGTATTGAAGCACTAATAAGGAATTTGACAAAAAAAAGCATACCTCGCATTGAACATTACAATTTGGTTTAACCATTTTTAATCTAATAGCAGAATTTTTAAGACGTTTCTCTATTTATAAACTAGATAACGATAGCAACATATGGAGTGAGCTTGTGCACCCTTTTGGTTCCTTCCATAAACAAACAAACCGATGGTTTGCGTGCATTTTTTTAAGGCTGCATACAATGCAAAGCAACATATTTAAGAAAAGATACATAAACCAATTATTCAATTCTGCGAAGCTAGCAATAGCAAACATAGAAAAAAACGGGTAATGCTAAGGGTTACTACTATAAAAATTATATACAAATGTTATCATTCATTGATCTGTTAATTTACGTGAAAAGAGATAACTATATTGTTTGACTGATATATTTATTATTTTTTAAGAAGACTCTCTTTTGAGGTATACATATATCGAAAAGCCAGTCTTTATTGATTTTTGGTGACAACGTCGTACGTTGATGAGTTAAATTTGAATGTGAAAAAACAGAAGTGTGTGACTAACCCCTTATTAAATTTGTTTCTTTAATAATTCCCGTTTATTATCTAATCGTAAACAACATTTGTGTTTTAATTTATATTGTTATTTTTTGAGACGTGAACAGCCGAGACGATATAGCCATATCCTTCCGTCTGTATGAACACATATAATAAATCTCAGAGACTATAAGACCTAAAGATACTCGTGTAGGTCTTACGCAGACAAAGAGTGTTTTAGATTTTTGCCACGCCCCTTTCTGCCCCCGAAAATTGTACAAGCTGTAATAATCGAGCTACAACCTTGAATTTTGGTATGCATTTTAATAATTATAGTCTTTTGTGAATTTTGTGGCGACCGAATACAAAACATGTAGGTACCATGTAGTTTTCTAACTTGTTCAACAAATAATTGTGCAAATAGCAACAAAATAAAACGATAACACTAGCATTTTCTGGCTCCAAAGATATAGTTGTAAGATGGATCCTATATGTGCTGACTATAATTCCAAAAGCATTTTTATACCCCCAACCCATACGGTAGAAGCACTAACCATACAATACATAGCACGTTTTTTATTAATTTTCAACAACGAAGCCGATTGGAAACCCATAGCTTTCGGCTCATTTTGAAATGCAAAGTTCGAACGCAGCGCGTTGAGAGCGCACAGACTTAGTTCAGTCGCAGATCAATTGCTGAACGATGAACACTGGCGTATTTCATTGTTCTCGTTTCTATGTATGCGTGTGTATATGTTTATATGAGTATGCGTATGCGGGTGAAGTTTTGCAACTGCGCGACAAGCGGATAGCGCAAGTCGTTTTTGTTCTTCAACATAGCTAACTTTTTACAAGGATTGCGTTGGGTCTGATGGTAGAGTGTTGATCTGATTTGCATTTGATTGCGGGTTCGACCGCCGGAGAAGATTGCTATTATTATTACTATTCATTATATTTATTATACTCCTTTTATACATTTTTAATATTATTATTTCTAAATGAGACGAATGCTCTGGGGTTCCAATCGCCTTCGCTCTATGTTAGTGTTAATACTTGACCTTCCATTACGTTGTCTTCATATTTGTTATTCAAATCGATAATTTCCCAAAAATTACCAGAAAATCGGATATACCACATTAAACTACTTTATACCGAGTTGGTAGACCCCGCGTACACAATGGACGTCCGCCCTCTCACAACACGCCTTGGAGATGCCTATGCTTTTGTATGGACGCAGACGCACCCCCAATGTGAACAGGTTATTACTTTACTAACCCTAAGTTTTCCTATTTGGTTCTTTATATGAAATATTTTGTTAATCGATTCTGGTTTATTCCTTTATTACTAATAACACTTTTTTAACTTTCTAATTGGAAATTTGTAATTTAATCACAATTTTGTTAACACGTTATATTGCTTTCGAGTAATTTTATATAATATCTCGCCATCTGCCCAACTGAAGGGATCCGATCATACCGATATATCGATTTACAATGCAATAAGATGAAAAAACTTAATTTTATCACATTCGATATACCTACCCGTTTTTATACCCGCTACCCCCCATAGGATAGAAGGGTATTGTAACTTAGTGCCAACAGAAAATGTATGTAACAGGCAGAAGGAGGCATCTCCGACCCCATAAAGTATATATATTCTTGATCAGTGTCAACAACCGAGACGATATAGCCATGTCCGTCTGTCTGTCCGTATGAACACCTAGATCTCAAAGACTATAACCATAGAGACACCAAATATATAGGTTCCTGCATTCGTTACGCAGATCAAGTTTATTTCAAAAGTTAGATGCCACGCCCCCTTCGCCCACAATATCCATTAATCTAGAAGAAGTCAACTTTTTTATGTAAATCGCGTATAACTCCAAAAGTTCTTTGAGTAATGTTGTGTAATTTGGTAGGCCATCTGTGCTTACTCTTAGTATACCCTGTAATTTTGGTAAACATAGGATAAGTAAAACAAAAGTTATTTGTTAAATTATTTATCAAGTTTGTTTTAGATTTTTTCCACGCCGCCCCAAAACTGGAAAAGCCGTAATAATGGACCTAGAGCATTGCATTTTGGTATGCATAATAATAATGATAGTCTCAATGACTCCTGTGAATTTGGTTACACAACATTTACACTTTTGGAGTTATATGCGATTTACATAAAAAAAACTTGACTTGTTCTAGATTTATGCATATTGTGGGCGAAGGGGGCATCCAACTTTTGAAATAAACTTCTTGCGCTTTGTTTGTTTAGTTGACAGTGTGACCATGTCGGTATGTTATGGATTTTTATACCCGCTATTTTCAAATATATACAAAAAAAAACAAATTTCAGTATACTCTTTGGTGTATTTTTTGTTAAAATATCATTTTAGTTTTTTGTTTTCTCTTGAAATGGGTCGCGGGTATCATACGGTCGAGCACTCTCGACTGTAGCTTTCCTACTTGTTTTAATTCAATTCAATTTAATAGTATCTTAACTGCCTGTTTTGAATTGGTTGAACATCGTTATTTTGCAACTAAATATTAGTATACATTTTAAATAATGTTAATAAGTAACTGAATAGTAACACACGTATAGTTATATTTTATTATAAATATTAGATATTTCAAAATCTAAATTTTCAATCACATCATAATTAAAATTTGTTAATATATGTATAAATTCAAAGTGAGCTACTGCTCAGATAATATTACAAAATTTATAAAAATAGTATGTAAAATATAATGAATAGTATTAACAATGACAATCTTTACCGGGGATCGAACCCGAAATCAAATGCAAATCAGACCAACACCCTACCATCAGAGCCAACGAAATCCTTGTAAAAAGTTCGCTAAATTGCAAGCTTTTATGACACGAGAAACAAAAGTCATCTTCTTTCTCAAGACTTTTGACTTGGAAGAACAAAAACGGCTTACGCTAGCCGCTTGTCGCGCAGTTTTAAAACTTCACACGCATACGCATACTCATATGCACCAACGTGTACATAAACACACGCATACATAGAAACGAAAGCACAGCGCAACGAAATACGCCCGTGCTCATCGTTCCGCAGTCGATCCCCGAGTGAAGTAAATTCGATGGTGTTCTCTGTGCACCGCTTCTGATGTTCGAAATTCGAAATCAGCCGTGCACTCAGCGGTTGTTGTCATCGCTTGGGGTGCCAATAATGCTCTTTCAGGTGAAATGACTTTTTTGGTACGTTGACACATCTATGACTTCTTTGGTTAATGATTGTAAGCAAATTACAATAATCTCTAATTCGCACTAGACAATATCTTGAACTGTTAACAGTGATCTTACAACATCTATCTATTCTTATTTTTATTACATTTATATAATTTTATGTTGTATTTGTCCAACAACTATTTGATATGTTCGTGGTTTCTGTTTCATGCATGCTATTCTATTATCTTTTGTCACACACAATCTAGAGCGTCTTCTTCCAAACCTTTACACAAAGAGTACAAAAATGAATTCACATATAAATTCGTATTTCAAATCATGTCTGTGGAAAAATTTTCTAATGAAAATTGTAGTTTAAATTTTTTGCCATTCATATGATTTATCATAATTCAGTACCGGATTTGCACTAGCGCTATTGAATGGAAACTCGTTACTAAGAGAGAAATTACCTTTCACTCTTTAAATTATGCAATGTTCAGTAAACTGTAAACACAGAAACATTTTTTTTTGTAAATTGGATTTTTATAGCACACATAATATGGGGACATTGATTGAATTGACGAATTCATAAACCAGTCAATGCTTATTCGTATATACATATGTTATGTTTATGTGCGGTATGTCATAGAGTTATCTGATATTAGTCTTAGGATTATCTGATATTAATATAAAAAAAACAACAATGTTCAAAGCGGAAACGAAATGCGAGACATGGATACAGAAATAATTAAATTATAACGAATAAAGAACTTTTAAACGCTTAAAATAACAGTGAAATAGACTTGACAAGAAACGATAACGTCTAATAAAGAACTATGTTATTGTACGCGACGCACCTCATAAGGTCATATGCACCACTCTTTGATCGCGGTCTGATCATATAGGACTCCTGTGTTACCAACAGTGCGGATGAGGCAGCACTCTCAAGCATACTTCGGGAATAAGCGCGTTCAAATGGTGTGCGTGGAAAAACCGTCGCGGAATCCGTGAAGTAATCAGTTGGCGAATCGATCACATCGTACGTGAGCACACGATTTACATAGCTTCTCCCTAATGCAGACCCTTCTGCAGAATGTACTCGACGGTTAATGGTAAGTCCACGTTCTGCAGTAGATATCGGGAAAGGATCAGCTTCAAGACGTTCAGTGCGGACATCGGTAATGGTGCCCATAGAACGTATTTTTTGCATAGAATGGTGCGACATTTGCGGCATCTCATTGCTACCTTCTTGACCTATAAACTTGGCATTGCCAACTTTTGCTTGTTGTTTTTGATGTAACTTTGAATGCTTTACAAATAACTTTCTCGATGACCCATGGGATGTGATGGAATAGTTGCCCAGTATACAATTATAATTGGATTGTTGTAAATGTAATTTCCTTTTAAACGAGTGGTCGCTTAACCGCTGAAACTCTTCGCGCACTAACTTCTCGGAGTAATTGTCGACACAAAGATTGTTGAGCGACTTCATTTTAGGTATTTGTGCATGTTCGCACAGTTGTTTTAATCGACGCGGTGAATTGCGGTCCAGTTCCATTGAAGCCTTATGAAACTCCATTTCAAGTATGGACAGATTCTCCATCGATTTGATTTTAGCTACACGTGGCGTGTGATAGTTTTCCTCCAAACCAGAATCATTATCACCGGAATCTTCATTGTGATATTCATCTGATTCGCTCGTATCTCCACTGTCATAATACTGCGTGATGTTTGACGGAGATGCGTTGTTAATGGCATTCGGTTGCAGTAAAATTGGCAGCGCCAGCTCGGCCAAGGGCGTACGGAATTCTTCAAAGTTCGCATAATTCTCGCTGGCTTTTATATTAGCATTAGGCGTATGATAAAGCCGATCCTGGCATTCATATTCAATGTGTGTATTTAGGCTAACATTTATTTTATGGGATTGTGTTTGGCAGGTCGTTTGTTGTACTGTAGAACTAACTTCATGTTCCTGTACAATTCCCAATTCAAGGCTTAAGCCTTGCCCTTCACCTTGTGTCAGCTCCATCTTTTGCTGATGTCGTTTAGCTGGTATATTCAACTTCATGGCGTTTAGAGCTCTCTGATTGAGTCTATTAAGTAGAGAAACGGATTTTCGAAAACGACTGAAATATTTTTTTGTTTTTAACGTAGTCCGTTGGTTGATTAATATAATTTTGATTTAGTTATATTGAGGTTATTTGTTTATATTTTTGTAGTTAGTACGATGGCCATTTACCCAATTTATTGGTTATGAATTAAGCAATAAATATATCGGTTATAAAAAAAACAATAAGAATTAAGCAAATCAGAACAAATTCGAAAAAATACGTAAATTAAAATTACCATAATATTCCGAGCCATAAAAATAAGAACAAATAGCTAATATTACAGAGATGCTATAATTTTTAATTTTATTGAGTTGTGTCGACTTAAAAGGCCGATATTGCATTTTAATGAATAATCTGTAATTTTATTATGATTTTTTTTTTTTTTTTTTAATGAATATATGCTTCTTGTGAATATAAAATGAATTAAACGACTTTCTCTTTAAACTTATCAATAAGGGATATAGAGTGACGGGCTATGCGGACGACCTAGTTCTAATGGTAACTAGCAGAATCCTGCAAAACAAATTTTTAATTGTGCATTGAACCTAACACTGCGATGGGAAGAGCAGAACTGTCTTGGAGCCAACCTAAAAAATATATACTTTGGTTTAGATGTGGTATACTAACATACGGAGCGCTGGTTTGGTAGTATATGTGCCGCATCAATTCCCATCTTCACAACCTCCGCCACAGAATGTATTCGTTCTACCCCCAATCAGCCCTTGATGTGGTGTTGGATGTGGAAAATAATCAATTCGATGTTACAGAACTTAATTAAGACGACAGGTTGGCAATTGAATTCACCAAAAGAACAGGTTGACAATTATAAACTTTCTTGAGGCAGAACGAGTAATCTATCTATACAGACGCATTAAAAACGAAAGAAGAGGTCTAGTCCTGACCATGCGCTTTCCTATCGTCCTTCTCACTGGTGCAGTATGTTTCAAGCGGAGATCTACGATGTTTGGCAAGCGACCAAATTGATACAAAGTTTGGGTGAAAACCGGAGGAACATATCAACAATCAACTTTGAAGGCCCTTTCACCGAGCACCGAAAAGAACGAAATCATCCGACACAGTCATGTATCACTGTCCACCGCATTTATTCAAAAATGTCTGGGTACCGGAACACATGGCTGACCCGGTTAATGTATCATATATCAATATGAAGTGATTGTACATTCAATAGCGTTTTTGGAGCCCCTCAGTAGCAATGATATTAAAATCCCAGTCGCAGATCGACGTTTTTTTTAAAAAAAAGCGAAGCATGTTCATGGTGTGCGTTGGCTCCGTTAGGTGCGGATCAGCATGGCAACCGTATATTTGATTCCCAGTGAGAATTGACAAACAACATTGTATTTATTGCCGATATTTGTATTATTTATATACACCTATTATTTTAGAATGCGTTTTAATATTTTATTTTTTATATAAATTATTTTAACTGCTCTTTTTAAATTCTGCCTTAAAGAATAAATAATTGTGACTTGACTTATGTATATCAAGTGTTTATACCCGCTACCCAGTGGGTAGAAGGGTATTATCAGGGGTGACACAGAAATCGCTTCCGCTCTAAAACCCTTGAGTTCCATTCCGCTGTGACACAGCTTTCAAATTTTGGGCGGAATGATTCCGCTCTGAATCAGCTAGCATTCCGCTAGAACTTGATGCTGCCACCTAGTTTGAATCTGATTTTCGAACTCAGGCTCAGCTATGCCAATTTTTTTTAAGTAAAAGTACCGAACAAGGATTTTATTTGTATATATGTGAAGCAAGTTTTGTTTTATTTAAATTAAACATTAAAAAAATCATTTTTTTTTGTACAACAAGTTGTACTGCAAAAATCATTTATTTATGGTGCAATTTGTGAAAAAATTTGTGGGCACTTGTCCTTTTGCCAGGTGGCATTGTAAGTTGATAAAAGAGGAAGAACCAAAATAAACGTCTGATTGGGAAAATGGATCAGATGCGCATCTAAGAATCGTACGCTGCACATTGGGCGATTTTCCCAAAAAAGTGGCATAAAGTCAAAAAATGTATGATAGAATATTAAAAAAACCTTGTTATTTATTAATAGTAAACACTTCAGGAAGCTTAAAAAAATTTTGTTTTTTGCTGGGTGGCAACTCTCTTTATGTGGCAGCCTCTTAAAGTCAGCTGATGGCAAGCAGCTTTCGATTGTAAAAGTTACCGCGAAAATTTTACTTCTGCAATTGATCAGTGTGCGTATGTTTTTATGCAGTTTAATATATATATTTAGTATGGAAAACAAAGATCAAGGTATATATAATCTGTATGTTATAGCAAAAGTATATAAATATTTGTGTTCTTGTTTTTGTCCAGTGTTGTTGTTGGTTGTATTTGAACTAAAATTTTAACAATTGTAATCGTGTTCCGTGAAGTATTTCTATATCAAGAGCAAGCCAGAGCAGGCAACTAATAATGGCAAGTTACTAACTTAAATGTCTATTTTTATTTGGTAAAAATCTCATTTCCCCGTTTTCCCCCGTTTATACAAAAAATGCACTTGTAGTTGTTGTTGCGATTACCAACAGCGAGCTTGCCGATATTTGGAACGGCAACAATCGTAACGCAAGCGCTGTAACGTCGTTTATTTTAACAAAAATAAATAAAGATGATTTGAGCATATCGCTCATGAATGCAATAGAAGCCAAAGTATCAATTTTTGTAAAACATATTAAACGGTATTTACGCAAACATCACGCAGATCTGGATAAAATTAAGTCGATTTACTCAAAATGGTTTTCAAAAAGTTTTGAAATACGAATCGATATGGAGGATACCGAAAATTCCTCACCTTCCAAAATCGGACGCCCAAAATTAGGGTATACAGAGGCCGGGTCAAGGCTTAGAAGGAAAATGGCTCTAGAAGTTGCCATAGAAAATGACTTGTCAACTCCTTTACTTCTGCATGCAGCCTCAACATCTGCGCGAAAAAGAAAAAATAATGAAGCAGTCGGCGTGCAGCAGGAAGTCAATATAGAAAAAAAAATTAAGAATGTGTCAAACAAAGAGCCTTTAAAAATGTCAAATAATGTAGCCTTAGCCTATATATTGGAAAATGGACTAACAAAACAACAATATATTAATACTAAGAAACTAAATAAGGCGTACGGGAACGACATATATCCTGGTTATGATGCAATAAAACAAACGAAGATGCAGTGCAGACCAACAGGAGTACAAATTACAGAATCTGTTGCAAAGGTTTCTTTGCAGGATTTGCTAAGCCATACGGCTGAATGAATTTTAATTTTACAAAAGGAAGTTTTGGAACAAATGGAAAATGTTACAGAGTGCACACTTATTGCATGTTATGGATTTGATGGGTCGACCGGTCAAAGTTCCTATAAACAGAAATTCGATTTTGATGAACCCGATTCTTCCGACAGTTCTCTATTCGTGGCAACTATGATTCCAATAAGATTAGTGGATTCTTTAAATCGTTTAATTTGGGTAAACAAAAGCCCCCAGTCTGTACGCTTCTGCAGGCCGATTAAAATTGAATACGCTAAAGAAAGCATTGCAAAAATCCAAGAAAAGCATAATTTAGATATGCAAGTAGCAAACTTGCAAAATTTTAAATCACATAGCGCAAACATTTCGGTTAATTTTAAAACATATATGACATTGATTGACGGCAAGGTACTTAATGTTTTAACAAATACGAAATCTACGCAATGTTGTCCTATATGTGCTATGCACATTAATGATTTCAGTTCTAAAATTTTTAAACCTAAACCTGACTCTTTGAAATACGGCGTTAGTCCGTTACACGCCTGGATCAGGTTTATGGAATTCGTTTTAAACATATCATATCGAATCGATATTAAAACTTGGCACGTAAAAGGAGAGAATAAAAACAAAATGATATCGCGGAAGAAGGAAATCCAACAAAAAATATGGAAGGAAATGGGATTACATATTAGCATACCAAAACAGAATGGATCTGGTAACAGCAACGATGGGAATACGGCGAGGCGAATCTTTGCAAATACCAAACTTTTTGCAGAAATCACATTGTTTAACGAGGTCCTATTAAATAAATTCCACCATTTATTAATAGCAATTTCGTGTGAATTTGCCATAAACACAGACAAATTTCGAAGTTTTTGCAACGATACATTTTTATTGTATATGCAGGCGTATCCATGGTACCCAATGTCCCCAACAGTTCACAAGATTATAGTTCACGGATCAGATATTATGGATCAGTTTGTAGTTCCTGTTGGGTGCCTGGGCGAAAATGCATCAGAGGCACGCAACAAACTCTATAAAATGGACCGACGTTCCCATGCTAGAAAAAATTGCAGGCTAAATAATATAACTGACGTTTTTTATAGATCTATTGACTCATCCGACCCTCTAATTTCAAGCTTGAATATACATAATACTCCAAAACTGCTTAAAAAAAAATCACTTCCTGCAGAAGTTATTGCGTTTTTGGAAACTCCAACCTTAAATATAAGTTTATGCTATATATCAGAAGAAAATAATAATGAAAATTTTAATTTTAATAATAATAATAACATGGATAGTGAAACAGATGACGAAGAAGATTATGATAACATCAATGAATATTCGTTCGTTTTAGATGAGGAAGATTTTTAACTGCTTATTTGTAAAGTTTTTAATAATATAACTACATATATGAATAAAAATTTGTAATCTTTTTTATTTAATATTATGTCTAAGTATAATAAAATAAAGCTTTTTATTTTGTTTCAATTTTAGTTGAACATTTTTAATTTTTTCTTAAATAAATGCACTTATTATTGGCGGCCTACACATATGCGGAAAAAAAGGAGTGACCCAATTGTCGAAAAAAAAAATCCGAAATTAGAGTTAAATATAACGAACATTTCAAAAAAAAATTATGTCTCTAGCTTTATTTTTAGACTTTATGCCGCCAAAATCGACAAATCGCCCATAGTGCGCTGTATGGTTTCTCTTTTTATTTTCCGCAGCTTGAGCTCTTCGATAGCAAATAATCTCGCTAAAGGCATTTTTATTAAAATTTAAAAACTTTTTGTTGATTCAATTTAATTGTGTTGGCAGAAACAAAGAGTTACCAGACAATTAGAGATTAATCTGGCAAGAGCTACCAGACAACTACTAGAGTTGTCGAGTAACGTTAAGTGTTTTTTTGCGCCAAAAATGTAAATGTTTTTTTGTATATTACGTCTAAGAAACCAAATATTTTAATATTTCAATGAAATTGATAACATTAAAGAAAACGAAATTGAAAACTTATCGTACTGCAACGAAATGAGTAGATAATTAGCAAATTAAATACTTGGGAAATTTAATCTGGCAAGGTGTCAGCCCTGAACAGCCAAGTAAGAAAGGGTTTAGGAAACTGCTAAAAACCTTTAATTTTTCGAAGCTCTGCGTCACCGCGGAAATTTTCCAGCGGAATTGCTCTCAGCGGAATCAATTCCGCTTGCGATTACTGTGTCACCCCTGATATTCTTGATTAAAGTCAACAGCCGAGACGATATAGCCATGTCCGCGTGTCCGTCTGGCTGTCTCTCCGTCTGTCTGTATGAACACCTAGATCTCAGAGTCTATAAGAGCTAGAGCTACGAAATTTGTTTAAAACACTAGGTACGCAGATCAAGTTTGTTTTAGAATAAAGCCACGCTCACTACAGCCTTTAAGCTGTAGCTAGCCGTATTCCTTTAGCTGTGATCGTAGACTTATGAAGTAGAACAGCGCGACATTTCCTGAAAATTTGAGTGAAACATGATAAACATGGAATATATAAGCCAAAAAAGATGTAATTTTAATAGCAACTTTTTTACGCCTACAGGTATGAAAACACTTGCAGCTAAGCAGGCCTACTGTTGGTTTTAAATCACGCTCAAGACATTTTTTTTTTCTTTTTAAATTCTGATTGTTATTTATAATTGATATTATAGTTGGAAACACTTTTATAAATTGCCTACTAATAAAATGAAAGTAAAAATTAAAAAAAAAAATCCCCCAAAGTACGCTGCAAATCTTGCAATTGCTAAAAAAAAAACCCATTCAAAACTAATAGCACTAACCAAAGAACACATAGATGTCAAATTGCCAAAAAAGTGATTTCACTTGAAATAGCATTATTAGCACCCCAAGCGGATACAACAACCGCTGATTTCGAATTTTGAACATCGAAAGCAGTGCACAGCGAACAGCCACGCCCCCTTTGCCCACAATAAGCATTAATCTAGAAAAAGTCAAATTTTTTTTATGTAAATTGTAATAATTGTAATTAATATATCGTCTTTTTGGTACAAATCGGATAAGTAAAACAAGAGTTATTCGTTAAATTATTTATCAAAATTGTTGTGTTCAATGCATATGGACGTTTTAAGTGTGTAAATGACCTAGAGATATCAAATTTGGTGACAGTATTCATGTAGCTCTTACGCAGACCAAGTTTGTTTTAGGTTTTTTCCACGCCCCTTTCCGCCCCCAAAAACTGGAAAAGCCGTAATATACATAATAATAACTATATTATGTCGAAACTTGTGTGTGCGGTTGTGTGCGGACAACATTTTTTCGACATTAACCCTTATGCAAAATGACTTTTGTGTGGTTGTGTTATTATTATTTACTGAATACCGAATTGTTGTCAGGTAACGTGGAAGAAGATAACACGAATAATTGGCTTAATATAGATTTTTCAAAATAGATAAAAAAAAAGTTGTATATCAAGATCAGTATATATTTTAGAATTAAGAATCCTAACAAAATATCGTCTTTAGAAAAACAGAAACATCTATTAATTTCGAATTTAAAACTACTAAAAATTAAATTATGAAAACAAATAAAACTCTTTTATTATTAAAGGCAAATTAAATCCCCCTCGAACCATCCACACATTCTATTGCCGTTTCGCACCCACTTACTAGGCTGAGCCCATTTCACACGCACTCATTGTTATGATTGTAGAGGTACCAGATTTTTGCCGACGAGACTACCTTCTGTTATTGTTTCATGGTTAGGTTGATTTTCGAATGCATTCGTATTTCCAATGTTATGCGATTGACCTGCTCAATGGTTCCGTGTTTTTCGCAAAACACAAATTGATGAGAAGTGAATGTATTATGGATTCCCAGAAATGGAATTATTCGAGTCAGCATGCATTTTTCCAAAAGTTTTGGTAAGCATAATAATAGGCTTATATTATTATTAAAGTTGCGTTAATTCAGCTTTTTTTTATAACAATTATTCTACAAATTTGGCTGGCACATACAAGCAATTCACCAGTTAGTTTAGTTTATCAGCCTTCTCAACATTAAAAACATTAGTACAAGCATCCGCGCCAAATTCAAAATTCCAGCTCGACGCTGCGACCACGTACACCCTGACATCGTTGCGATACCCTTGGTTGACGGATATCGCTACAATTTACCTGACAGACAGATCGACATATTTCTACGCGGATAGAGTTAGCTTAACAGAAAACATATTCATACTCCAGCTTAACATCCTTAGATAAATAAAATCAGCATTAATGTTCTTAATGTTCCTTTGTACATTTTCTTTCAAAGATATTAAAACAGCTTCAGTAGCTGAGATACTGTCCGGAGGACCACTAAGACTGCCGAATTTGAATTCCAATACATATTCGTGAACGTTTATATAAAAAATCGGAGAGCATATGCACCCCATTACTTAAGCTCTAAGCCCGAATTTTAAGTTTACGCAACCGCACGAACACAATCTCATAAAAAATTCTTGCACTCGTAACTATGCAAAATGTTTTCGTGTTTGTTAAAAATGATACGAGAAGAAAAGAGAGAAACGTTGTAACAAAGCCAAGCCAATTTTTCAACAGTGCTTTAGTTTAAAACTCCTGCCTTTTGTAAACATACTATGTACAATCTACAATCCCCTCCTCCCCCCTGAATCCCTTGTCTCAATAAAATTAAAATAGTTTGTGTATTAAGATAATTGCTAATGTTTAAGATCGTAAGAGCAGCCAATTAATAACTTCCAATAAATGTATAAAATAAACATGTTTATTTCAAAACAAACAAGTAAGAAAGCTACAGTCGAGAGTGCTCGACCGTATGATACCCGCAACCCATTTCGAGAAAAAACAAAAAAATTAAATTATATTTAAACAAAAAACATACCAAATATACTAAAACTTGTTTTTTTGTATATATTTGAAAATAGCGGGTAAAATACCGCAACACCGTTATGGTCACACTGTCAACTAAACAAACAAAGCGCGAGCAGCTGCAAGTGAATTTTGCATATAAAATTGATTCATTAATAACTTCCTTGTTTTTCATTCATTTCAACCAAATTCACAGGAGTCATTCAGACTATCATTGTTATTATGCATACCAAAATTCAATGCTCTAGGTTCATTATTACGGCTTTTACAGTTTTTGGGGGCGGAAAGGGGCGTGGCAAAAATCTAAAATAAACTTGATCTGCGTAAGACCTACACGAATACTGTCACCAAATTTGATATCTCTAGGTCAATCAGACACTTAAAACCTCCATATGCATTGGGAACAACAATTTTGATAAATAATTACGCGAATAACTTTTGATCTACTAATCCGATTTTTACCAAAATTACAGGGTATATTAAGAGTGTCAAGCGCAGATGGGTTACCAGATTACACATCATTACACAAAGAACTTTTGGAGTTATACGCAATTTACATAAAAAAAACTTGACTTTTTCTAGATTAATGCTTATTGTGGGCGAAGGGGGTTCATGTACCCTGTAATTTTGGTAAAAACGTAGAACAAAAGTTATTTGTCAAATTATTTGTCTCTGTTGGCACTAAGTTATAATACCCTTCAACCCTTTGGGTAGCGGGTATAAAAATAGGTAAAATGTGAAGAAAAAAAAATGAACCCAAATCTTGCAATTGCTTAAGAAAAATTCAAGCAATAAGTAATGGGAACTTTATTCTTATTATATCGCTTTAAACACAGTCGTTTGGTGGCGCAATTATTAGAGCGCACGCATGCGTGTCGCAGTGTGCATCAGTGTCTTAGTTAGAATCGCACTTGTGAAATTTTTGACATTTATTTGTGTTAGCAAATTTCTCCCATTTGGGGGAGAATGGGGGAAAGCATACAGGTCAAAGTGTCTGATCGCATTCAACTTGGTGAAAGCCAGCACGTTTCCTGCCACTGCTTTCTTCAAACCGATGCACTACCTCCACGTGGTTCTCCCTGGATTGTCACTCAACAGCCGTTGAGTGGCAAACTAAAGCGCGCGACGAGAGTCCTAACTCTACAAATTAGGTTTTGGCGTAGGACTTGGAATCCACCCATGTAAAGCACAATTCCAGTGAAGGAAGCAAGAGAAGCCTCGGAAAGGAACCGATCTAACGTTGACGACCATAGCAAGCGTAAAAAGGACAATGATTTGAGAGTATGCACCTGGAATGTACGAACATTGTACAGACCTGGTGCTGCTCAACAACTAGCAGATAGCCTCAACAAATGTAGGGCTGACATCACTGCTATCCTGGAAATGCGAAATGGATAGGACAAGGCTGCATAAAGAAGAAGAATGGTGACATTTACTACAGCTGCCATCCAGAACGGCATGAATTTGGTTGTGGTTTCGTTGTAGGTGCCAGGCTGCGGCGCCGAGTCTCTCACTTTCTGCCAACAAACGAGAGAATTGCAACGATCCGAATAACTGCCAAATTCTTTAACATCAGCCTGATATGCGCACATGCCCCAACGGAGGACGATGCCATCAAGGACGCTTTCTATGCGGAGCTCGACCGAGCTTATGGCCGCTGCCCTTCCCATGACATTAATATTCTCGTCGGCGATTTTAATGCCAAGGTAGGACGAGAAGACATCTTTGGTGCCACCGTCGGGCGATTTAGTCTACATGAGACCACCTCGAGCAATGGTCTCAGATTAATAGGCTTTGCAGCTGCGCATAATATGGTAGTTCGTAGTACTGGATTCCGTCATTTGGACATCCATAAGGCATCTTAGCTCTCCCCTGATCGACTGACCAGAAATCAGATCGAACATGTTGTGATCGATGCAAGGCACGCATCTAATGTACTCGACGTGCGATCCTGTCGCGGTCCCAACATCGACTCCGACCATTATCTTGTTGCAGCTAGGATTCGCACACGTACATTCGTACGTTAAGAAGGCTGAACATCGGAAAGCTGCAATCACAACAGGCGAAGAATGCATTCTCCACCCACGTCTCGGTGCTATTAAGCCGAGCACCTTTAATAACTGAAGACATAAGCGATATGTGGGCGCTCATATCTCACTCCCTGCGAACTTCGGCAGAAGAAGTGCTTGGATTCCAGCGTCCTCGAACAAGGAATCCATGGTACGATCAGGAGTGTCATGACGCAACAGCTGCAAAGGACGCCGCCTATAGAAGAACACTGCAGGCTGGGGCGACACGGGCTATTGTGGATGTCTACAGGTCGAGAAGAAGAGATGAAAAACGCCTTTTCAGACGCAAGAAGAATAGGAAAGGCGAGAGTAGGAGAGCATAGAGAGCAGCAGATGCAGAAATGAAGCTCGTAACTTCTACCAGAGGGTCAAGCGTCTGACCCAAGGATTCAAGACTGTTGGAGCGGCGTGCAGGGACGATGATGGAAATCTTGTCACAGAAGCAGAGGTCGTGCTGAGATTATGGAGGGATCATTTCTCGAGTCTGCTAGCTGGCTCAAGCACAGACTCTGAAGATTATGATCCACAAACCCCAATCTATGGCACTGATATTGAAGTGCCAATCCCAAGTCATATCGAAGTCAAGGATGCAATCCAACAGCTTAAAAACAACAAGTCTGCAGGTGCTGACGGCCTGACGGCAGAATTGTTTAAGGCAGCTGGTGATATGTTGGTAGGGAGCATGCACCAACTAATCAGCAAGATATGGCTTACGGAGAGCATGCCTGAAGATTGGAACCTCAGCATGATCTGTCCTATCCTGAAGAAGGGTGATGCCACGGTGCGCACCCACTACCGCGGCATTAGTCTTCTTCCAGTTGCATACAAGGTCCTAACGAGCGTATTGTGTGAAAGACTGAAACCCCATGCTGAAGCACTGATTGGACCTTATCAGTGCGGGTTCAGGCCTGGCAAGTCCACTGTTGACCAGATTTTCACCTTGCGCCAAATCCTGGAGAAGTCCTACGAAAACCAGATCGACACGTACCATCTTTTCGTCGACTACAAAGCTGCATTTGATAGCCCCCGGCGAGATTACCTATATGCCGCCATGTCTGAGCTTGGTATACCAGCAAAGCTGACTAGACTTTGCAGAATGACATTGAGCAACACCATCAGCTCTGTCAAGGTAGGAAGTGGCCAATCCGAAACCTTTACTACCAAGTGTGGCCTCAGACAGGGGTACTCGCTGTCTTGTATACTCTTCAATATTTTAATGGAGGGTATTATAAGAAAGGCTGGTGTGTATCGGACGGGCACGATATTAACCTACAGATGTGTCCAGCTCCTTGGTTACGCTGATGATATTGATATCATTGGCCGCACCAAGCGTGATGTCACAGGGGCCTTCGGGGCTATTGAAAAGGAATCGGCAAAAGTAGGACTGGCAGTGAATAGGGAGAAAACAAAGTTTATGGTGTGCTCTAGCAGAGAATCGCGGCGTCTTGATTCTCAGCTGACTGCTGAGAACTATAGCTTTGAGTCCGTCAAGGAGTTCATCTACCTAGGCACTGCTATAACAAGCACAAATGATGTCAGTCTGGAGATTAAGCGGAGAATAACACTTGCCAACAGGTGCTACTTTGGGCTCAGTAGGCAGTTCAATAGTAGAGCTCTCTCTCGACGCACAAAAACCACACTCTACAAGACGCTCATTCTTCCAGTACTCCTATATGGTGCGGAGTGCTGGACAGTGACGCAGTCAGATGCAGCTGCTCTTGGAGTGTTCGAGAGGAAAATTCTCCGCAAAATCTTCGGTCCAATCTGCGTGGACGATGTTTATCGCATTAGATACAATCACGAGCTGTATGAGCTGTACGGTGATGTTGACATAGCCAGTCGAGTGAAATCTCAAAGACTTCGCTGGCTGGGCCACATTGCACGTATGGATGAGGATGCTCCGGCTCGTAAGGTGTTTGATGCGGTAATTGTTGGGACACGGAGGAGAGGAGGACCCCGAACGCGTTGGCAAGACCAAGTAATGGAAACACTGTCCACACTTGGAGTTGCCAACTGGCGAAGGCGCGCTCAGGACAGGAACGCGTGGAGGCACATTGCGCTTCAGGCCGAGACCTGATGAAGGGTTGTCATGGCCATATTATTATTATTATTAAATTTCACAAGTTTTCTCAATATTTCAAAAATATTTTCGAGATCTACAAACTAAGTAGCGGGTATTTTACAGTCGAGTGTGCACGACTTACTAGTTTGAATTATTATTATTATACAGGCTACTCAAATCGACAAGTTTCCATTGCGATCGGATGTTTTTACATTTTTCCAGTAAATCGTATAAACAAACTACTGAAAATTACCCGAAAAAGGGCTAAATACTATAAAACGGGTTGGTAGTACCTGCGCACAAAATGAACACAATAGATGTACAAATTCTATGGATTTTCGTACCATTACATTTTCGAACAGACGTCACAATATTTGTTCATATATTGATATTGATCTATTATGCCTCTTATTTTAAAAGATTGTTGAACATTAGTCAATTTGTACTTGTAATATATTACGAGTATGTCTTCAAATTTAGCATTTGAGGTCAGTAGACATTATTCGTAATAAAAGACCAGTAACTGTATTATAATAATGGAAGCAACAGTTGTAATCTTTATGAAGCTAAATTAGCCAAGGTAATATGTAAAAATTAAGAGATGCAAATTTAAAAATAATAGATTGTATGTGTTAGTAGTGTATTGAATATCACAAATAAGCTGTCATTCGAAAAATGTAGAGTACTAGTGCTTTTTGAATAAAAATAGGAACACAAAATTCAGTTCGCGACTATTTAAAGTAAAGCAAGATAGGCTATAATCGATTAAACCGAATATTCAAAACAATGCACTTTTTTCTTTACATTTGTGTATGGACCAACAAACAGATATACAGACGGATTACTGGTCCTGAATCATTTGCTTTTAAGCATTTAATAAAGTTGATAATTTGTATACACGTTACTTATAGAAATTGCGGACAAACGTTTTTTGATTGGATTTACTTACCTAGCATGGCCCGAGTCACCCTCGGAACTTTGTCGTGAATGCTGACTATGAGAAAAACTACTATAACCCGATCCTTTCGACATCTGTAAATAGATTAAACATTACACGCATACAATCTATACTTCATTGTTAGATATTTATGCTTACTTGACTAGTATTACTGGAATTTCTGGAGTGACCCATTTCCATCAGAGCACCTGTATTAACTACTCCAACTCCGCCACTCATACCACTTCCGCTACTACCGATACCACTTGCCTGAAAAAGGCTTGTGGTTCCATAATTGTTGCTTCCAATGATACCCAAGGCAGGTTGCATAGGTACTATGACAGGTGTCTCCGCATTAGAGGAAGCGATAACATGTTGCAAAAGATTATCCGTGGTCAGCGTGACTGCCGATTCAGAGGACTCCGATAATCCCGAGTCAGTAACAATAGGTGCTGTCTGAGCTTCTAGATCTACAAAAAAAACCCACTGATTTTAACCAGACATCGATTGAGACTTAATACTTACCCTCTTCCTTAGCGGCAGACACGGGACGAGTCCCAGGTGACGAGATTGTGGTGGAAACGCCACCCAATGTAGCACCACTCCC
Organism: Drosophila immigrans; assembly: GCA_963583835.1. Lineage (NCBI taxonomy): Eukaryota > Metazoa > Arthropoda > Insecta > Diptera > Drosophilidae > Drosophila > Drosophila immigrans. The sequence continues at coordinate 10,155,099 of OY757143.1, read as the reverse complement.
ACCAAAAGAAATGACTGTACTTCCACAGCTACTGCCAATACTGGGTGTGACCGTTGCCGTTGGCATTTGCAGTCCACCGCATGCATCATCATCAGCAGATGATGGCTTACTTTGTTTACTCTTCAGGCTTGACGTGGGTCTATATGAGACAATAGTGGACTTGTCAATTATTCGTATGCATAAAACAAAATGACTTACGCTTTGAAGAGAATATCACCGCTCAACATATGCATTTTTATGCTAACCCTTAACATCGAGTTATCTAAACGATGACGTGAATCATAGCCCTCGAGCAGAAAGCGTCGTGAGGTTAGACCAGCACCAGCGAACTCGGCAAGGTTCAGATCGATGAAGCCAAGCTTATAATAACTTCGACCTCCTTTCATTTCTTTGCGTATTGAAATACGCAAATGGCAAGGATCCAATACACCGGTTGAAGCATTCGCGCTCATTTTACATGGAAACTCAAAGCTGCGATTCCATTCCACCCGATGATTACGTACTTCCTCGCTGGTATCGAAAACAAACATTATTTGAATGAACAAGAAAACTATTTGAAAATATTTACCGGCTGCTATACTCTTGAAACGAGCCGCCATCCAATAAACGTATCTTAGCAAAGAGAACCTCATTAACGAGTGCCACCTCTACCAAATCCTGAAGCTTAACCTCCACATTAAACCTATATTTTTTCTTTTTCATCATAAAGGCCATGCCAGGGGCGCTAGGCCCAAGTAGCGTCATTAATTTCCTCCTGCTTTATTTAAGATATTGCTTTCCGCGGCAAGAGGTTTAACTATTCCTTAGATGGTCGTGTCTCCTCTCCGTTGTTTGCGTCTGTCTTATGTTCTTCTTATCCAATTCCTACTTAACTTCAGCTTATCTTTTCGGCCTTTAGTTGAGTGTTATAATTTAGTTAGTTTAAATTCTTTTCTGATTGTCTTTCCTACTTTAAATAGATTAATTTTTGTTTCAATTAATATAGTGTTGGTAACTAATTTAATGCGCACATCCACCTGTAAATTTAAAATGAAGTACAGAAGTTGTTTAGATGTTAAAGCAAAATAGAACAAGTAAGAAAGCTACAGTCGAGAGAGCTCGACCGTATGATACCCGCAACCCATTTCGAGGGAAAACAAAAAACTGAAATATTTTAACAAAAAATATACCAATATACTGAAATTTGTTTTTTTTATATATATTTGAAAAAGCGGGTATAAAAATCCATAACATAACTCCATAACACTGTCAACTAATCAAACAAAGCGCGAGCAGCTGCAAGTGAATTTTGCATCTAAAATTGATTCTTTAATAACTTCCTTGTTTTTCATTCGATCGCAACCAAATTCACAGGAATCATTGAGAATATAATTATTGTAATGCATACCAAAATTCAATGCTCTAGGTTTTTTATTACGGCTTTTACAGCTTTTGGGGGCGGAAAGGGGCGTGGCAAAAATCTATAACAAACTTGATCTGCGTAGGACCTAAAAGAGTACTGTCACCAAATTGGGTAGCTCTAGTCTCTGAGATCAAGGTGTTCATACAGACGGACAGAAGGACATGGCTATTTCGTCTCGGCTGTTGACACTGATCAAGAATATATATACTTTATGGGGTCGGAGATGCCTCCTTCTGCCTGCTACATACATTTTCTGTTGGCACTAAGTTATAATACCCTTCACCCTATGGGTAGCGGGTATAAAAATCGAAGCTTAATAAAAAGGACGTGATTAATGTTACAACATTGAAAATTATTCAAAATTTACCACATACAAAGACTCTGTCGACCAAAGCATTCGCGCCGCATGGCAAACGGACGTTTTTGGTTTTTTCTTCGCGTAACTTTGGTATCCTTTACATCGATTTTATCTTTTTATAAATTAATTATCACATGTAGTCACTATTAACTTTGTCTTCTGCAAATTACTTTTGAGCAAATAAACAGTTTACCTTTAAATCTAAGTCAAGTTTTCAAATTCTTTGATTTGTATAAAATTGCAAAAACACATTGTAAGCCTTATGTACGTGTTTAGATTTAGTTTTGTCACTGCACTCAATTTGTTTTTGTTTTCAAACTCCTGCATGCCACAGTTTTTTTGCGTTTACTCTTTTCGTATCCCAAGTCACATGCATACCACAGTTTTTTTGCGTTTACTCTTTTCGTATCCCAAGTTTATCGTACGCGCATTTGCAGTTTCTTGTTTCGGTCGTGGCTCCCGCGCTTTCAAGTAAAGCATCAACAACAGATTTAACCCTAGGGTGCGTTATTTTTTCTCTATCTAAAATATATTTTGAATTATTTTTTAGAACTAATTTAAGTCAGTTTTTTCATTATTATTATTATTTTATTGTCACTATGTTTGTCTGTTGCAACAAAACATTCCATGTTAGAATGGGCTTTGTTTGCTGCTAGCTGTATGACAATGTGTGTCACGAGAAATGCGCTGCCATTAGTGGGCGTATTATTGACCTGAATGAGTCCAAATCAGGCTTGAAGTTAACTTGTGAATCATGTAGGGATGTGAAGGACAGTATGAGCCTTATGCGACCGAAGAAGAAGATATCTTCAGGCTTTTTCAAAAAATTTTTAATGGTTTCGTAGCACTGGATTATGAGTTTAAAAGTATGCAACTTTTAAAGGAGTCACATAAGCGTGAAAAGGTCAATTGGAGGTTGTCCATAGGTCTGTTAGTGAACATTCTCCACAATAAAATTTTTTTCTGGTATTTGTTCCGGCTTTGAAATATATTTCTATTGTTCCTACTAACACCGGCAATGGTCATGATTTAGTCATTGTATGCACTAAAGATTTAGCTACCCCAGCAGTTTCTGTTGGTCAGCAACCCAAGGCAGCAGCTCTGGTTAATTTGAAATCACTTGGCGTTCCATCAAAGACATTTTTGTTTCCAGGCTTGCCCGTAATCAAATTTCTGATGAAGTCATGGTTTTTATTCAAACCAAATCTAAAGACAATTTTTCAGTGGACCCATTTCAATTGAATTATTCTAGGAAATATCATCTTTTAACATTCGTTGTAAATAGTTTTGGCCAGATCTAGTAATTGTAAAGAAATATACGGTAACAAATCGTTTCCTTTTGTTTCTAATATTTCGAGTCAAAGCTCTGTACCGACAAAAAACTAACTCCTTGTCACTTGGCTATCAGAACGTGATGGGTCTATGAATTAAATTTAGTAGTTTCTATCTTAGTAGAACGGCCTTTTCATATAATGTCGTGGCTTTCTCGGAGACTTGATTTAGACCAGTCATTATAAACTCTAAAATAATTTTTTAGACGAGATATGAATACTATATTTATAGACGAGATCGCCTTCGTCCTGAATCAATAACAATTGATTGTCAATTTAGAATACGAAGCTGTACGTCGTAACCAACGAGAGAGGGGAGGCTTAAATTCGTAATGCTTACTAATCTTAATGTGTGTAACTGGGGTAGCCGTCGCAACATAAACCGAGCAGAGGTTATTGATTTAACACTAGCGACCAACAGCGACTCTCTCTCACGTGTCCACGGAATGTTCCTTCTTAGATCAGTGAGGCAAAATTGCCTTCAGGAATTCAATAAAGATCAGTTGTTAGGGAATCCGTCCCCGGCCACCCAGTGGAAAGGCCCTGACAAATTAGAGACCCAAACTATCACAGACTCTACGCAATGCCTTCATAGAATCCTGTACAGTTAGTAGTGTGTTCCAAGCGGAGATCTACGCTGTTTGGCAAGCGACCAATTTGATTCAGACACTAGGCGAAAGCCCAAATGACATGTCGATCTACTTTGACAGCCGAGACACAGCGATGGCACTGAACCGATGCCATGGGTGTACCAGGTAACGAGGCGGCTGATGAGTGTGCTCGACTGGGGTTGGAGTCATCAGCAAGTTTCGCGGTGACCGAAATTAAGACCAATTCAGAACGCCCTATCGGAACTTAATTACTCCATGAAAACCGTGGCAGCCAGACACTGGACAGTATCCCTGCTACCTTAAGCGCATGTCCGATCTCTTAAACTTCACAAAGAACAGGATAAGGATACCGATAAAAGTATAAACGGGACACTGTTGCATCGCCCGCATGGCTCAGACTAGACTTCCGTCACAGCTGCGGGAATGAAGAAGAAATCGAGTGTCTGCGACTGCCCCGCTCTTTCTAGAAAAAAGAGAACCAAATTTCTGGGCAATCATTTTTTGAATAGGTTGGGTAGTCTTGCGTGCGTGCGCCTGGAGAACTTGACACTATTTCTGGACTCTGCTGGTTGGTTCCAAGGGTTACCGCAGGGTTGACCCTTCTCCCCTCTACCAGCCTATCAACCCCTCCCAACCTAACTATTCCTCCTATTTATATCAGACATCACAATGGACTAATCAATCACTGATCGACACTTGTCGAGCTCTCTGAGCAACCCAACCTAACCTAATATGAAGATAAAAATCAGATAATATAGTATACACAAAAAAAATTACTTTTCCTGCGCTAGGAATTAATTAGTAATACTGTGAATCAATCGACTGAGGCGATTCAATGAGCAGCAGACAAAATAAGGCTCAGTGGATACAGTTAATCACAAGAAATGTAATTGTTCAAATTACACACAAAAATAAATTCAATAAACATACTTCTATAATGAGGCACGTTTGGCTGTGACAGCATATTGGTAGGTAATTCAGTAATCAGTGCCTACTGACACGATACTCTTTTTATCGAAAAACAACTGAGAAGTACCAAGATTTATTAAAATGTGGGAAGACTTTTCAAAAATACAATGAAATTTGACGATTAATTGGAATTACAATTACAATTTATATTCGTATTCATATAAAAAAAAAACATTTATACCAAAATTGTTTTTTGTGGTACTGTTCTATTTGAATGGGCTTTCCCTTTTTTGTGCCTTCATTCTCAATGGGGTTTAAATCCAAAAAGTAGTGTTCAGGTATCATGATTACTAATCTGAATTACCTGCTGAATGCGCTCATTAAATTTGGTGATGAAAACCAACTAAGAGGCGCCGCCACAGGACAAGCGACACGATTCGCATTCGGGTAGAATGAAAACACATTTAAATTTATTACTGTAAGCTAATCTTAGGCTAATTATTAATTAGTAGACTAGTAGTACGGTTTTTGTTTCAAGGGGAAAATAATTCTTCTTACTTACATACATATATCCAAAATTATACTTTTTTATTTATCATTGGTATATTTACGATTTTTTTTGTATGTTTTGTATTCAGGGATGAACAATTCCTTGCCATCATAAATATTACAAAAAAAAGTCATGCCACGTACGTAGATGGAAATCAGCTCAGAACAAAACAAATTGAACAAAAAGCAGCAATAAAACCAAAGCATGGCTGCCAAAAAAAAAAACCGCCAGAAATACATAAGTGCATTATAGCAGTATATGAGGATTTACCAAAACCTTTGACTTATGATTTCAAAGTTTTTTTTATAGATCCAAACTACGGTGTATGCGATGTATGAATGTGTTATTAAAATTTGAGACTTCTAAATTTTGTTTGTGAAAAATCAAATACCACTCCTCCCACAAAAATGGAAAATTCTCTCCCAATAAACAAATATAAATGTAAACTATGAAAATGTGCAAATTTATGCTACATAGAAAATTGTATTGATACTTTGTTGTTTTTTGAGCGCATAAAAAAGTAACTTCAGCTCACTGGAACATCGGAACAAATAATTCCAAGTATTTAATTTCGTACAAAAATAAACAAAAGGAGAGGCCTTTAAAAAACGTTTAATCTTTTTTTTTTTTGCAAATCAAGTTAAAAAATATATATGTACATATTCAATTTTTTTAAACCGAGATCAGGGACGGGGAATTGGAATAGTATTTTAGCATTGCAAAGATATTAAACAATCATCATCGTATTAATTTAAACCAAAGACTGACCGGCTGCTACTGTTGAACGGCTGACGTCAACTCAATGTACGAATGGATCTTTGCCTACCGACGTGCCTCCACCTTCCGATCCCTATCGAATTTCCTTTAACGATTTTGTGGTTTTAGGCTTTTATATGTATTTAATGTGCCCTTATTTTTTATGCATGCAGAACACAACAAATTTATCTTTGACCATTTTATGGGAAAAGAGCAACAAAAATCCTGAACAAAACTTGATATTGAAGCAACATGAAGGAACAGTATTATAGCTATAGCTGTTAGTTATAGTCCTAGGTGTACAGACGGATAAACATTTTAGTTTTAGCTGTGGGTGCTGATTAATATGATTTCATCTGTACATACATACATATGTACTTAAATGTATGTGGAATATTTATTAGAGATCTGCATGGCTGGACTCACAACATACATTAAAGTGAATGCTTTCGAATTGAAATAAGTTGAATAAGTGAGAATGTCGAAATGAAACGACTTTGTAGGAATATGAGTGCGTGTTGTGTCTCATAACATAAGACTTTCATGGAACAAAAAACGAGATATCAAATTTGACCAAGTCGAAGACATTTCAATTATTCGAGCATGTACATAAATATATACATATGTATATAAAACAAAACCTGTAAATACTCACAACATGATCTTAAAATTTAAATTTTGAAATGTTTCGCTTTATTAATGTCTCGCACAATTATTTTAGTTGCTTATTTATATATTATCATTTTCAGTTCAATTTATAAACTATAATTAAATTTGAGATGTACATGTTTAATCCACCATAACCTTGTCAAAAAGGGCTGCAAGAATTTCCCCAATAGTTTAGGTGTGAATATTCAATGAATGCTCACATTTTATTAATGCAAAGTTCATGGTGAGTATGTCCGTTTTTCCGTTAACGTTTATTAAGTGCAAAATACTTTTCACAAACACGCGCACATACATATATGTATAATGTATCAGTCACATACCTACATACATAATGCTCGTGGTCGCACACAACACAATGATCTTTTCAAGAGCAAATTTGCTTTTTGGTTGGCACTCAAATCGTTTTACATACATTATTTTAAATTGTTGGTTTTATTATACAGGTTGTTTTGTATTCCGAAAAATGTCATTCAATCCAGAAGAAACATTAACTAGCTGACACATTAGAATACTTTAAGATGCAATAAATTTTATAATTTTGTTGCTATGATTCATACTTTGATGATTTTTACACAAACACCAGCATACCGTTAATTAACCAGAACGCAAGACGTGTTTTAATAGCTCACTTGTAAATTTGTTAATTTTAAAACAAAACGTTTTTATGTAAAACCTAATAATTTGCTACGCAAATAGCAACGTCATATGAATTTTCGTCTTTTAACAAGAATAATATGCCACATTTTGGACCGAGCAGAAAAACAGGACAAACATTTACATCGTTTTAGAATTGAAAATACCTTACGGTTTTGATTTGTTCATGAATTAATATAATTTGATATATCTTGGGAGTCATTTAACATTCTGTTATACTGGAAATGACAACACTAAATCAAAATTTACGTACGAAAGGCACCGTTGATTTCGTTTCCACTGCTAACGATTCCACGTCTGCAATTGGTGCTCCACTTATATTCGCATATTCTTAGAGCTTAAGAAGTAATATTTTATTTAATAAATTAAAAGCTCAACCTCCATTGATACTTTAATTATATTTAAGCTTAGTAATTAATACCTAATTTTGTATCATAATAGCAATAGCCATCATTTTCAAGTTACAGTTTCATTGCCAAATCGTCCCCCAGCAGGCACTGAATATGTGGTTTCGTAATAATCATAACGTGTCCCCATGATGTGAAACGCCCTCCATTCGCTCTCTTATACGTATTCAAAATTTATATTTTTGGAAAAGTCACTTTTGTACTAGCAGAAATTATTTTGTATTGTTTAACATTTATCATGCGTTTCTTGTACAGTTTAGATAAAATAAAAGTATAGCCCAATCTTAACCAACAAAAATCAAATTTTCGTAATACGCGAATTTGTCAAATTTTTCGTTGTTGTTCTGTTTTTGATCGATATTAGTTTTGTTAGTTTTTCACTTCTATCGACTATGCGAATCCCTGCAGTAGCGAGTAGTAGCTCTCATATTATTTTCCTTCAAATTTGCTAAATAGTAAAAACATGAGCACCTGATAAACAGCGATTAGTTGAGAAACCCCAAAGAAATCTGCACATTTTTAATTTTGTTGTATATTTAATAAAAACAACAATTATCAAAATTTTCCTTCCTAGTTTCTGATTTCTGCACCTAAAAAATGATCAAGTTACGTAAAAGTTATGTTTGTTAGGAAGCGTCCAAAATAGGTGAAATTTGTTTATATCTTCGAAACAGTATATAGTAATTAGTTTGACGATTTGGAATCGTTTCAATATTTCATTTGAGACTGGTTTTTTTTTTAAATATCACCGTTAGTTCTACATCGCAGAAAATCTCGTACACGTTTGTCTGTGCAATGCAAATATACTAACAGTGGAAATGATTTTCATTAGCTTTGTGCCTATGAATATAAGAGATAAATGCAGCGACCGACAATACACAATGCTCAAACAAGATTTTCTAATAATATTATACCTAATTTTATTATATCTTGGTTCCATTAATTTACGGTATTGACACGAAACAGGAAGTTTATTGTTTTTAACAGTGAATGTTCCTTCCCACCCCAAGGCAACAAACGCAGGCAGCTGATCGTCGAGGGTGAGAGAATATACCAACGTTCATTTCTAATAGCCTGTTCACCAGAGAATTGCAACGAGCACTTCATTTGCGCTGACACCCGTTTTGTGTTCGTTCTCGTTTTGATCGAACCCATTTTAAACATGATTAATCAATGCTCGTTTGGTTATGATTTTTTTGCGATCAAGTCGCACCCGATTGTAAATGCTCGTTTGATTGTGCAGATTGGATTGAACATGAGCGAAAAGTTTAACAAGCTCGATCAAGATGATTGAGATCGAATCCCGCTTGTAAAATTTTTGACATTTCTTTTTTGTGTATCTTCGCTTTCTTATTTGTTTATTTACATTTTTGCAAACGTCACAGGCGACCAAAAAGTACAAGTAACGCAAGACTGTATATAGATTCAATCTTAATTTGAACAATCGACGTACTGGTTGTGTTTGTGAGCGTTCGATCCAATCGCTCAACTTGAGCATTAGAAGTCGTGGTTGTGTTTGATTTGTTTAAACGCAACGAGCTTTTCGACTGCTCGTTCGTTACGAGCACAGCTGATTGTGTGACGTATTCAATCAGTGACTGTTTTCATACGAGCGCTTGACCCGCTCGTGTTTGATTTAGACAAGAATTGTTTGGATGTGATTGAAATTTTGTAATAAAACAAGTTTGAAAACAATTAAAAAAGCTTCAGTCGAGAGTGCTCGACCATTAGATACCCGCAACCCATTTCGCAGAAAACAAAAAACTTAAATAATATTTGAACAAAAAATATTCCAAAGAAATGTACAGTAATGTTTTTTGTTATATAAATTGGAACAAAATCCATTATGGATACCAAAATTCAATGCTCTAGGTCTATTATTACGTCAAGTTTACCAGTTTTCGGGGGCGGAAATGGGCGTGGCAAAAATCGAAATCAAACTTTATCTGCGTAAGATCTACACGAATACTGTCATCAAATTTGATATCTCTGAAAACGTCCATATGCATAAGGCACAACTATTTTGATAAATAATTTAACAAATAACCTTGGTTTTACTAATCGGATTTTTACCAAAATTACAGGGTATATTAAGAGTATTAAGCACAGAAGGCTTACCAAATTACACATCATTACACAGATAACTTTTGGAGTTATACGGGATTTACAATTTACAATTTTGAACAAAAACGTGACTTGTTCTAGATTTACGCATATTGTGGGCGAAGGTGTTCATACAGACAGACTGGCAGACGGATCAAGACTATGTATATATTATGGGGTCGGAGATGGCTCCTTCTGTATGTTACATTTTCTGTTGGCACTAGTTTTAATACCCTGCTACCTTATGGGTAGCGGGTTTAAAAACCGCATGTAATTTTGTCAGCAATGAGATTTGGACGTTGGAAGTAGGCCATCCACGATAGAATTTGTTCGAAAACATGTTCTGTTCGAACCCAATTTTCGTCGTTGATGGTAGTGTTCGGGTCGAAATATCGTGTCCGAAGAGAATAGAAATGATTCTATCTTCGTTGTGTTCGACTCCGAGTGTTCGACTCAACAAGCCGCCGCAAAATGTGTATATTCGATCCTCATGCCAAAAACACCGCATAATTTTTATGATTGGCAAAGGGGGTTGAAATGAATACTTGTAATATTTTCTGTGGGTATTTGAAGATCAAGTGTAAATCGTGACCGGATATTTTATGTATCCGTAAATCTAAAAATGGAAAATTTAATGCTTAGAAATGGACAGACATACTACTCGGTAGTTATTTTTGCCTGGTATATTTAAAATAAAACACTTATGGCTTTATAATTTAATTTTTTGTTTGTAATCTATACCAAAACAAATAATAATTGTTCAATAAAATTACTAAAAGACATATACAAATTCAGTGAAAAAAATCAAAATAGAAATTTGAATTTAACTTAAATTTACCTGTTTTAGAACTTCAAATTAAACTTAAATTTATCTGTTTTATAACTTCAAACAGATGCGTCGCGACTCGAGACGCGACGCCAAATCATGTACGATCAAGAAAGGAGGTGGGGTAAAAACACTCGAATAGTTAACTAACCTTTCTAATCATTGACGACATATTTGGATGGATTTTTAATTTTGTCAGAAGTGCAAGAATGATCGACTGCTGAAATGCAAGACACTCGACAAGTCCGAGTGGTTGAATCATGACTAGCAAATTGATTCGGTCCCTAAAAGGCACACACAAGTTCTGAGCGAGTGGCCGAACCGCAAGCACTCGCAATACCCACATGATAATGGCAATGCTGGAACGAACCTTAGTTGAAAATAATTTTTCTGAGTAAAGTGAGCTTTTAAAAATATTTAAAGAGTTTGATGAAGACGCAACCATTAACTTGGTGGAAAAAAAGTGAACTGCTGCGTGTGGCATACATACACGAGCTACAAAAAAGTAAACGCAGCGGAAAGTATGATGTGTTCCAGCCAAGGATCTGGTATTTCAGCGAGTTACATTTTTTAGATGAGCTGGAGTCATCTGTTGATGGAATCCACACCTTCGATGACGGCCCGGAACTTGAAATAGTAAGTACTTTGTACATAAAAATGAACTGTTAACTTTCAGAAAAGTGAAGTATTAATTATAAAGAGCAACTTCTTTTCTTCTTTTTATTTCCGCTACCCATAGGGTATAAGGGTATTATAACTGAGTGCCATCAGAAAATGTTTGTAATATGCAGAAGATCCCATAAGGCATATATATTCTTGATCAGTGTCAACAGCCGAGACGATATAGCCATGTCCGTCTGTCCGTCTGTATGAACACCTAGATATCAGAGACTATGGGAGCTAGAGCTACCAAATTTGGTGACAGTACTCTTATAGGTCCTACGCAGATCAAGTTTGTTTTAGATTATTGTCTGTAAAACTGTAAAAGCCGTAATAAAAGACCTAGAGCATTTTGGTATGCATAATAATAATTATAGTCTCAATGTTTCCTGAGAATTTGGTTGAGATCGAATTAAAAACAAGAATGTTATTAAAGAATCAATTTTATATGCAAAATTCACTTGCAGTTGCTCGTGCTTTGTTTGTTTAGTTGACAGTGTGACCATAACGTTATGTTATGGATTTTTTAAAATAATATTTAAAAAAAAAACAAATTTCAGTATATTCTTTGGCATATGTTTTGGTAAAATATCATTTTTATGAGTTGCGGGTATCATACGGGTTACTCTCGACTGTAGCTTTCTTACCTATTTTGAAATAAATAAAAAAAAAAAAAATTTAGTATGTTTGGTATATATTTTTTTTCAAATATCAAGTGTTTTGTATTCTCTCAAAATGGGTAGCGGGTATCTTACAGTCGACATTCGACAGAAGCTTTCTTAATTGGTTACTATACGCTTTGCTCTTGATAGGTAACTAAAAATGAATTGTTATTTTTTCAACTTTTGTCGGCTGTAGAGCTTCATTAAATTTAATCAGAGGAATAAGGTCTTGTCCCCTACTACACAATTTGCCGTCGCTTTCGTATAAAAACGAAATGCTTATCGGAGCGCCTCTTGTATGTAAAATAAGTTATTATCGCATTAATTAAGATGCTTATGGCTCACGTGAGGAGGAGCCTGCACAATGAAACATTTGAGTTGATTTCTTTTGCAATATATTATTATTAATATAGCGGCCACGCAAATATGCTGTGTTTGCCGGCTATGCAACGACATCCGGCCAAATGCTCAGTCAGTAATATTGGCTGGTGTCGTATCTCCGTCAGCAACTTGAAGACCGTTGATTCTAGTTAACTACTTCCCCATCAAGTCTAAGGCCGCCTCTCTTGGCTGCATCGCAGATCTCCTTGCTGACGTAACGTGCTTATGCGCAAAACCAATGCAGATAAGTGCGCAGCATATGGCTACTGTGATGAATGCCACATGATATGCGTAGTCGGCACTGGCTTCTTCTTTAAACCTCTGGATTCCATCCAACTTACGTTCATTCAAGCGATGAAGCTACGGGAGGCTGAGAATACCTTGACGTTCAATAGGGGAGAGTTTGCAATTCCTGGGACTCTGTTCTGGTTGATGTTGTGGTTCAAGAGCAGGGACTCGTTAACCATGGCTCTGAATCTGAAGGTGATGAGATGTGTGCCATGTAACCAGCCAGTGCCGTTGTCTACCCGATATGTCGTTAATTATGAAGATCCCGTAGTTCATCTGGGTGATTGCATTCAGGTTGCTTGGCTGGATTTCACAGTGGGCTGTACCTCCTGCATGAAGTTCTTTGGCGCATGAAGTTCCAGAGGCCAGGTGGCACAATATGGCTCCAGACGTAACGGCGCAACGCTCAAGGGCGTGACTGGAAAAATTGTAATTGTTTTGGAAGCAAATTGAATTTTAGGGAACTTAATAATGAAATGTGAGCATTGGTGAATTTTACGGACGCAACGGATATAAGATCCCCTATAGGGGGGTTGGTGGGTTCTTCCAGCCAAACCGTTTCCAAATCTGCATGGTCTAAAATATTTGGGCTAACAATGTGAGCCATCCTTAATATTCTATTCCTGGCCAATATCGTCTGTACAATATCGTCTATATTGAGGGCTCGGACGGATCCTCTATTCCTTATTCTCCGATTATTGCCTCACCACCTACTCCTCTCTTTCTCTATCACAAATTAACCATATTTTTAACTGCAATAACCGTCTTCTTGACTTAGTATTTGTATCAGATCTTGTCTATGCCTCCGTACGTAGAATTGACCCTCTTGTAGTTCCTGAAGATTCTTATCATCCAACTTTAGAGTTGTCAATTGAACTACCGGTTTCTGAGCTCATTGACATACCTAAGCCAGTAAATAGACCACTGTGTTTTAAAAAGGCAAATTTTTATAAATTAAATGACCTCATCTTAAATTATGATTGGTCTCTTTTTCATGATTCCATAAATCTAGAATTTGCTTTGACTATTTTTTATAATACTTTACAAAATTTTTTTGTTCTGTGTGTTCCTCGTAGATATCCATTGAAGTCTAATAGGCCACTTTGGTTTTCTCGGGAATTAAGTGGGTTAAAAAACCTAAAGTCTCGATTTTTCAAAAAATATCAACGCACAGGAAATTCTTCTGATTTCGCGCGATATGCTATTGCTAAATCGAATTTCGTTTCACTTAACACCCAACTTTACAATATTTATCTGCGTCGGTGTCGGTTACAGTTTGCTCAGAATCCTAGACAGTTCTATAGTTTTGTTAACTCTAAACGAAAATGTTCTTCACTACCTTCCTCAATTTCATTTCAAAATAAGACTGCATGCAGTGATCAGGCCGCTGCCGATCTGTTTGCAGACTTCTTTCAATCTACTTACTCAATTGACAGCTATTCACCCCATATATCTTATCCCTATAACTTGCAAAAGTCTAACTTTATTCCTGAGCCGGTGATCACTGAATGCTCCGTTTTAAGCGAACTCAATCAAATAAAACCTGTATTTTCACCCGGTCCAGATGGTATTCCAGGCTGTGTCCTTAGGTATTGTGCGGAATCATTGCATTTACTTTTACATAAATTATTTATTATGTCTGTTGAGTCTGCCTCTTTCCCGGCGATATGGAAGGATTCATTCATAATCCCCTTGCATAAAAATGGTTCGAAACATAACGTTAATAATTATAGAGGTATTTGCAAATTGTCCGCTATACCGAAACTTTTTGAGAAAATTATTACATCTCAACTTAGTCATTTTTGTAGATCTATTGTCTCTCCCTTCCAGCATGGTTTTGTTAAACAGAGATCTACGACTACCAATCTATTAGAGTTTTCTTCTCTAGTGATCAAAGGTTTTCAGAATAAGTTGCAGACTGATATTATTTATACTGACTTTAGTAAAGCTTTTGACTCTGTTAACCATTTCCTTTTAGTTAAAAAATTAAACTTGATTGGATTTCCATACAATTTCCTGTTATGGGTATCTGACTATCTTAATAATAGAACTCAAACAGTAATATTTAAATCCGCAACTTCTAAACCTGTCTTTGTAACCTCAGGTGTTCCTCAGGGTAGTCATCTCGGTCCTCTTCTTTTTAACCTTTTCATTAACGATCTTCCCAATGTTATTTTAAAGTCTAATATCTTAATGTATGCTGATGATGTCAAGATTTGCCTAACTTATAATAATATAGCTTCTAACTCTCTATTGCAAGCTGATCTTGATCGTTTTTATTCCTGGTGTGAAAGTAATTATCTACTACTAAATTGTTCGAAATGTAAGGTTATGTCGTTTTACAGAAACTCTGCTAACATCTGTAATTATACTCTTAATATGGTACCTCTGATTAGAGTAGACGATGTGAATGATTTAGGAGTTCTTCTAGATCATAGGCTAAAGTTTGACAAACACATTTCAATTACTGTCAACAAAGCGACTCAAGTTCTTGGGTTCATCAAGCGATGGGCAAAGGAATTTGATGAGCCTTATACGACAAAGCTTCTTTTTGTTTCGCTTGTCCGTCCCATTCTGGAATACGGTTCTTGTATTTGGTCACCACAATACTCAAATCATATAAATCTTATCGAGTCTGTACAAAAGAAATTTCTGCTTTTTGCGTTGAGAGGCTTTAACTGGGTTCCAGGTATTGACTTACCCTCTTATTATAGTAGACTTCTTTTACTTAATCTGCCCTCATTAACTAATCGTCGTAGCATGCTTGGGGTTATGTTTATAGTCAAACTACTTAAGGGTGAAATTGATTCTCCCTACCTGCTTAGGCATATAAACCTTTCTGTCCCAGTTAGACATACACGTAACTTCACACCTTTATCGCTTAACCTATGTACATAGTTAGTTGTACATCTAAGCATGAACATTTTCGAGTTCTCTGTGCTGACTACAACAGACTCTACTGTGTTTTCAACGCCGATGCATCTCTTATAAATATTAAAAATTGTATTCTATCATTCTTAGCTAACAATAATTAATAACTAACATGGTGTTGGAAATTAAAACAAAAATTTAATACTAGCTAACTAACCTACCATCTGACCTGATTGGGTTTTTTCTGGGTTTTCCCCAATCCATGCAGCGAATGCTGGGTTAGATTAATATTGCTTAAACACCCCCAGAGATTTCAAATTTTAATTTTAACTGAATTATTTTTTTCTATTTTAAACTATAAAAATATTTTTAATCATAATGTTACTCTTTTAGCCATAATTATATTAATTTCTTCAATGTCGACTGTTCATAGTCGACTTTAAATAAATAAATAAAAAATAAAAAAATAAATACATATTATTGTTAATACTAAGACCCCCTTATTTTCCGTTGTGGCTCCGAGAAAGCAGATATTCATTTATCGATTATCTGCCGATACTTCGTGCGAGTTCATCTCAACTTTTATCGTAACAAAATCCTCGGCATCGGTAGCCATACAAAAATTCAATTTCTCAACTCCTCGGGAAATTGCTTCATTTAAATTAACTGTTCCTTCCGACTCATTACCTTTCTTGTGTGACCCGAGTTTCTGGCCACCTCATATGGTGGTACATGACTTCAGGCCAAAGAAACGTAACGTTACCCCAGTAAATTTTCAATCTAATATCACCTTAGCTCAAGCTCCTACTGTTAATAAAACTAACACTAATGGTTAAAAAAAATAAATATTAATCCTGTTTAGATTACCTCCCCTATTCTTATAGCGTATCAAAACGTAAGGGGTATTAAATCAAAACTATCTATCTCTTCTCTTCCAGATACAGCAACAGGAACTTGACGGTAGCGTTATGCGAGCGAAGGAGTGGTCCAAAACTATACCTTGCTTCGGCATACCTCCCGTATGAAGAGAAGGACCCACCGTCGGAAAATATCCGAGCCCTAATTCAGCACGCGCAGAAAGAGGGCATGGATCTAATCCATGGGTGTGATGCTAATGCCCACAATACTTTTTCGGGGAGCAAAGTCACTAACGAGAGAGGGGAGTCGCTGCTTATATTCAGCATGCTCACAAATCCAAATGTGTGTAATCGGGGTAGCCACCCCACCTTCCGCAACAAGAACCGAGCAGAGGTTATAGATTTAACCCTAGCGACTAACAGCGATTCTCTCTCATGTTGACCTTGTTGGTTAATAATGTCAATTTTGTCTGTACTGGGAGAACTGTAAGTTCATGGGCCCAGACAATCGTGCCTTTAACAACCACCGTAATTAAATCACTAATTAATTATTACTCATTTAGAAATAAAATTTGATGTTGCAAAACGTAATGCTTGTATGATAATTTAATTTACATTTTTTTGTTTTAATTTAAACAGAAGCAACTTGGCAAATCTCTTGGCATCGAAATAACTCGCACTTCTCATTTGTAGATGCAAATTGGGAACGGTCAATTATTCCAACTCGGAAATTGAACTCTTGCACTTAGCAAGCGTTCGCGCGCTGTCATGCTCTCTAAAGCTTCCGTCTATGTTCTAAGGCACAGAAAGCCGTTTAATGCAAGTATGTAATGTATGAATGACTGGCAAAATTATATAGCGTACGACTTTAACGCGTACCAACTAACTAACAGAGACCAAATACCCTTAAAGATGGCTATTTTTGTTAACCTACTCACACTCAGGGAAATTTGTGTTGCAGTGCCTTTCGTTTCCCAAAAGCGAAATATTAGGCACACACACACATAATCATGTCGGTATTGCGAGTGCTTGCGCCTCGGCCACTCGCTCTGAAGTTGTGTGTGTCTTTTAGGGACCAAATTAATTTGCTTCATCATTATTGCATGTATGACAAAATCGAAATCCACCCGAATATGTCGTCAATGATTCGAAACGTTAGCCAACTACTCAGGTGTTTTTACTCCACCTCCTTTCTTGATCGTAAATTATGACGCAGCTGTTGCCTTTACATGCTTTGCACTGAATTTTCTATGGAATTTCCGGAAATTACAGATATCTACAAAACCCCTTTTTATTATATACATATATTATATTTCGAGAGAACCAAAAAACGTAAACTTAAACATGGTCACACAGTCAACTAACAAACAAAGCGCGAGCAGCTGTGAATTTTGCATATAAAATTGATTCTTTAATAACTTCCTTGTTTTTGATTCGATCACAACCAACAATAGTAAAACAAACTTGATATATGTATGTATGACCTACACGAATACTGTCACCAAATTTGATATGTCTAGGTTATTCACACACCTAAAACGTCGAAATGCATTGGGCACAACTATTTTGATAAATAATTTAACAAATAGCTTTTGTTCTACTTATCCGATTTTTACCAAAATCACAGGGTATATTAAGAGTGTTAAGCGCAGATGGGTTACCAAATTACACATCATTACACAAAGAACTTTTGGAGTTATACGCAATTTACATAAAAAAAATTGTGACTTGTTCTAGATTAATGCATATTGAGGGCGAAGGGGCGTGGCATCAAACTTTTGAACTAAACTTGATCTGCTTAAGGAATGCAGGAGCCTATGTGCCAAATTTGGTGTCTCTATGTCTTATAGTCTCTGAGATCTAGGAGTTCATACAGCCATGACTATATCGTCTCGGCTGTTGACACTGATCAAGAATATATATTCTTTATGGGGCCGGAGATGCCTCCTTCTGCCTTTCATACATTTTCTGTTGGCACAAAGAAAACCGTGGGAGAACCGTGAGTTCATGGGCCAAGACAATCATGCCCTCAGCAACCATCGTAATTAAATTACTAATTAATTATGACTTATATAGAAATAAAATTTGCTGTTGCTGTATGCTCACCAAGTTTTTGGCCAGAGCATTTGGTGGTAAAAGAGTTCAAAGCCAAAGTTAAAAATCGGACTCCGATTGGGCTCTTACCAAATGGACCTGTACAGTCTCAATCTCAATCTTCTTCTTCATCTTCAAAAAACTAATCTCATCTTTTCTTATAACCTATCAAAATGTGCGTGGTTTGCGTAGTAAAATAAGTAAGCTATACGTCGACAATTTTACTTTTTCTACTGATGTAGTTGCGTTTTCGGAAACCTGGTTAAATTCGGATATTTCTGATTCCGAACTTTTTCCGTCAAAGTACACTATTTACAGGCAAGATCGTTCTTCCCGAAGAGGAGGTGGTGTTCTATTTGCAGTAGACTCCAACTTCTCATCGGAGCCATTACATTATAATAATCCTAATAATATAGAGTTTCTATCAATAAAAGTAAATTTTCATGGTGTAAGTTTATTTCTTACTTGCTCATATATACCTCCGTCGTCCGATTTATCTGTTTACCAGGATCACATGGAAGCAATAAAATCTATTTTTGCCTTGTTATCCGACAAAGACCATGTTGTTGTTCTAGGAGATTTTAACCTTCCTGGAACAGCTTGGTATCCTTGTGATAACTTCTGTTTTCTTATTCCATCGAACCGACATGACTTTATTGATGGTTTACATGAATTATCTTTGGGTCAAATTAACAATATACGAAATTCTCTTTGCCGGCAATTAGATCTATGCTTTGTCTCTGAACCTACCAGCGTAGTTCTATCTAGATCGGAACCCCTTACATCTCCTGAAGACCCTTATCATCCAACTCTGGAGTTAAGGATCGAACTCAGCAGATCTGTACTCGCTAATTCTGATATACCTGCCGATCGAGTTCGTTGCTTTCGAAAGGCAAACTTTCCCAAATTAATCCAACTTCTTAATGGAATTGATTGGTTCAATTTGTATTCCTGCACTGACATAAGTGCCGCCGTCAACTTATTCTATAATAAATTAAATCTTTGCTTTGATGCCTGTATTCCTTCTTATATTCCGCATAGGTCTAATAAGCCTCCTTGGTTTTGTAAGCAACTTTCTAACCTTAAGAACCTGAAGTCTAGACTTTACAAAAAGTTTAAAATTTCAGGCTCTACCTTAACTTTTTCGCAATATATAATTGCTCGGTCCAATTTTATCGAGCTTAACGCTGTGTGTTATAAAAATTACTTAGCTCGCTGTCGGGTTAGCTTTTCTGAAAACCCAAGAAAGTTTTTTAATTTTGTAAACACTAAGCGTAAGTCTTCCTCTTATCCTCCTTGTCTATCTTACGAAAATTCGAAAGCAAATTCAGGTCAGGCGATCGCTGATCTATTTGCTTCTTTTTTTCAAACTACTTATTCTTCTTCCTCCTACTCTAACGCGCCCTATCCTTACAGTCTGTCTCGGTCGAATTATATCTTCAGTCCCTTAATGAGTGAGGAGTCTCTGACTCGATATCTTCAAATGGTTAAGCCGGTGTTTTCGCCCGGTCCGGATGGAGTTCCTGGCTGTGTACTTCGGTACGGAGCCGAGGCTTTATGCAGACCGTTGCTGAAATTATTTGATTTATCACTTGAGTCATCGACTTTTGCCTCTTTATGGAAGGCATCATTCATTATTCCTCTCCATAAGAAGGGAAGTAAGTCTGACGCCAAAAACTATAGAGGGATATGTAAATTGTCTGCTATACCAAAAGTTTTTGAGAAGATGTTAACAAGTCATTTACAACATTTATGTAGTTCCATTATTTCCCCCTACCAGCATGGGTTTGTGAAACACAGATCCACTGTTACTAATCTTCTTGAGCTTTCTTCGTTCGTTGACCTGGGTTTCCTTAAAAACGAACAAACTGACGTCATCTACACCGATTTTAGTAAAGCCTTTGACTCAGTAAATCATTCTCTTTTGTTATATAAGCTTGACTTAATTGGATTTGCTGGATTTCAAGCTATCTCAGCCAAAGAACGCAAAAAGTTTCTTTTAATAATTTCCTTTCTAATACATTCCGAGTTACCTCTGGAGTTCCCCAAGGTAGCCATCTCGGTCCCTTGTTCATAAATGATCTACCTACTGTTTTGACACAATCTCGCGTACTAATGTATGCAGATGATGTTAAAATATGCCTGCAGTACAGGGATTGGCCATGCCATATCAAGTTGCAGAGAGATCTTGACTCTTTCAAGTCATGGTGCAAAGTGAACTTGTTAAATTTAAACTTTGCTAAATGTGTTGTCATGTCCTTCTATAGAGTTAATCCACATTTGGCCTCTTACTTACTGAACGGTAACGATCTAAAAAGAATTACTGCTGTTGATGATCTAGGTATTCTCTTAGATCATAAACTTAAATTTTCAGACCACATTTCTAGAACGGTCAATAAAGCTATGTCTGTACTCGGTTTCATTAAGAGGTGGTCAAAGGAATTTGATGACCCTTATATTACTAAGACCCTTTATACATCACTTGTTCGTCCGATTCTGGAATATGGTTCGTGCGTATGGTCTCCACAGTATTCTGTGCACCAAGATCGCATTGAATCTGTTCAAAAACAATTTCTCTTATTTGCTTTGCGTAGCTTGAACTGGAATGCTGAAGTGAGATTGCCGTCATATAGTAGTAGACTTCTTTTAATTAACCTACCTTCTTTAGCTAACCGTAGAATAATGCTTGGCATTTTATTTATTTTTAATCTTATTAATGGTGATATTGACTCTTCAGAGTTAATATCGCGACTAACCTTTTCCGTTCCATCTAGACTAACCCGTAGTTACATCCCGCTTGCTCTCCCCCTATGTAGATCTAATTTTGCATTGCATGACCCTTTTAGAGTTTTATGTTATAACTATAATAGATTTTATCATGTATTTTCTAGCGCTAACACTGCTTTTAATCTTAAAACTTTACTACTAACCTATTTAATTAATAATTAGACCGAATTTAGCTTATAGTAATAAATTAAAAAATTTTCATTCCACCCGTTTATTTCTTATGTCCGATCCTGAATTTCTATTTTATGCTATCCGCGTTTTTTTTTTTTGCATGCCCGAATCTATCCTGTCCGAACGCGAATCGTGTCGTTTGTCCTGCGACAGCGCCTCTCGGTCGGTTGGGCGGGAGGAGGGTTTATTGGGATCCGCGCGTAACAAGCATTGGCTTGGTATCGCTTGGGCCACTTGAATGTGCATACAATGTACGTCAACGTCCAACAAAACGTAATGCTTTTTTGATAATTTAAATTAAATTTGTTTTTTAATTTTAAAGAAGCAACTTGGCAAATCTCTTGGCATCGAAATAATGCGCACTTCACATTTGTAGATGCAAATCGGGTACAATCAATTATCCCAATCCGGAAATTGAACTCTTGCACTTAGCAAGCGGTCGCGCGAGTTATAATATTGGCGTACCAATATTATGGAATTTCAAAAGAATAAAAGCTTGAGTTTTAAATTAAGAAAACAAGACCTTCCTGGTTGAGTTGCCGTTTAATAAGAATTCTTTATTCTGTAGTAACTTAGCTTCTAGGGTACATAGAATCGGCATCTGCATCGTAGGCAGATTTCAAGTGACAGCAGGCTTGGTCGCTGTCGTTGGGCTATTCCGCTTAGTCGGCATGATATGCCAGACGCGGATCAACATAAACAACGGATGTCAACAATGTTGCAATGTTAACATATCGAGTGACCCACATGGGTCACTCGTGGCGGTTTGTTAGGCGGAGGAGGCGAGGCAGAGGTTGTTGTGTTAACTCGTGCTCTCATGTTCTCCAACGCTTCCGTCTATGTTCTAGAGCGCAGTAAGCCGTTTAATGTAAGTATGTACTGTATGTATGACTGGAAAAAGGTAGAAAGGTATCCAAAGCCCACCTTATCATTCCAGCGTGCGGCACTGTTGACTAACCCGTCTGTCTCACTGTTACTCTCACATGGTGTATCATTTATTATATAATCTTGCACAGTGGGAAACGAGTATCAAGTAGAAGGTCTGCTTTGTCTACTTAATTTTCGGTGTACGTAACATTGGTAGTGAGACTGCTCTCTTGTTTGCTGCTCAGCTCAGTTCTGAATACCTTTGAGAAGTTATATCTGATCCCCTGTTCATCTTGGGGTAGCCTAGCTAATAACTTGAAGCACGATTGTTCCGGTAAGTTAGTTAGTAGCTAGTTTCCACTGTATCCCGTACTGCGATTAGATCGCAATGTGATGTATATGAATATATAATGTTGGTATACCCAGTAGGACTATTGTCAGGTACATCTATCATTATTTTTGGTGATAGGCCAAAAACGGATCCCAAAGAGGGAAAAATAAAACGACAGCGCCGAGGCACTTACCCAGCCTCACAAGCGAGCAGGTGTTTCGTATGTCAACGCCATTAAATCCATCAGGATGGCGGTGTTCACTGCGGACTACTCGCAAAGGATGGTCTCGTTAGGAAGAACTAGGAGCGATAGAGCTGGCTCTAATAGAGGAGATGCGCAAGGGCTGGGACGAGAGCCTTGGCCTTTGTGGCATCCACTACAGGCCACGCCTGATTGTTGTGGTACAGCGACCAAGGTGAGAAAGCTGGTGACGCTGGGCTTAAATGCGCAAGCACAGAAGTGCGGCCAGCGTGACTGAGGAAACAGTTCTGCTGCTACTCGAGGCAAAGGAGGGCACTGTCTCATCCATCGGCGATCTAAACAAAGTCACGTTGATTATGGATGAGCAATTGACCGAGGAGAGCTCTGGCTCATCGGATGATGAGCGGACGATTGTAGAGGTGACGGCAGAGCCAGCTCTCCACTTCCCTTCATGCGAGAAGGAAATCTAGTATGTATAGCACCAGCGTGGCACAAATCAACTTGTATAAAGATAAAGCAGCTTTCGCTGTTATCAACTGGTTGAACAGGTCTGAGTTGTTAGATGTAACCTTCAGTAATGTAGAAGGCTATTTGCTGATAAGCAGATGGATAGTCTCCAAAGATACATCAATGTCAGATCGCAGGATCATCCTCTTTGATATAGGTGGGGATTTGACTTTCTTAAAAACCATTAAGAACCTCAAGAATACTGACTGGGCTAAGTAAGAGGCGATTCTTGAAACAGGGATAGACAGCCTTAAGTACCGAAGAAAGTTAATGTCTTGTACAGACCTAGAGGTCCTGTCAAGCGATATTGGCAGCACAGTCATGCGTGATTATCATGTCACCTGTCCCGAAAGAACTGTAGCCTCCAACAAGGATAACCCTTGGTGGAACAGCAAACTCAGCTTGCTTAGAATGATAGTGAGGTGTACAATACAGCCAAACAAAGTGAGGCAAGGTGGGATGGTTACACCTCCAAACTTACTGAGTACAACAAAGAAATTCGCCATTATAGAAGTTAACTCTTTATCTAAATGCATCGGTATTTCAGAACACTGCCTAAAGAAGGACATTGTTACCTACACCGAAAAGGAGGAGGACGGTAGGGGGGTTTTATACCTAAAGTAGGCAAAATGGACCACTTTCAGCCTAAATCCAAATATGTCTGACCTCCTTCCTGCTAAAGACTCTAGAGAAAATAGCGGAAATAGTAAGCAGACCACTAAACAGAACTATACTGATTGCCAAAGAAATCAAGTAACTAGGTATAATAATAGATCAACGACTAAACTGAAGGGCGCATGCTGAGCTTGTTGTCAAGAGAGCAACGGCTGCACTGGGGCTCAACACCAAAAATAATGAGATGGAAGTACCTGATAATTTTAAGAAACATTGTTATCGCGCTTGCACTAGAATGCAACTGGGCAAAGTCCAATGGCTGGCTTGTGTTTGTATCTCGGGCGCTATACGAACGTGCCAATCGTCGGCACTGGACGTCCTACTGGATCTACCACCAATATATATTCATATACAGCACATTGCGATCAAATCGCAGTTCGGCAGACTGAGGGAACTAGCTAACTTACCGGAACAATCGCGCTCTCAGTTATTAGCTAGTCTTCCCCATGATGAACACCGGATCAGACATAACTTCTCGAATTTATTCAGAACTGAGCAGAGCAGGAGTGTGGTAACTCACGCCATTAGGTGGTATACAGATGGCTCACTCGCCAATGAACGTGCACGGGTTGGAGTCTGTGGGCCCAGGCTAAAATACTCTGAATCGCTAGGAAAATTTGCCAGCATTTTCCAGACGGAAATACACGCTATAGAACGATGTGCATCCTTCAACATCCAGATAGTCAAGCAGCCTTACACGCACTTGGCTCATATATGATAAAATCTGAACTTATATGGGAATGTTTAGGTACCTTAAAAAAGCTTTCAGCGTGTAGAAAGGTGACACTATACTGTGTACCATAACAGTCTGCATTACCTGGTAATTAAGTCGCGGAAAACACACGCCAGACAAGGTGCTATTGCACCCTTCTGGGGGTCTGAGCCCTTCTGCGGAATTGGACCACACTTTGTAAGCCACAGTCTCAAAATTGTGCTGCTGTACTTGTGCTGTGCGCACTCCAAATAAAATTCTATTGGGGGACTATAACCGCAATAGAACTAGAGAGTGCATTAACCTGAGTAAAAACTCAGTCAGAATAGTGACACGTATCCTAACAGGACACTGTCGACTACGCAGGCATCTGTGTAATTTTCGTCTAGCAGGGGATCCTATTCACAGACTCTGCTCCAGAGAGAATGAGACTCCAGAGCACATTCTGGCTAACTGTCCAGCAGCCAACACCGTGAGAAACCATCACTTTGGTAATCACCTGAGCCTTTAACTCAGAATACTGTAAGAGAGCACAATAAATCATTTAGGTTGAGCTGCAAATATTTTGGTTTCCTCTAAATATAATAATATGCTGCAAATCTTGCAATTGCTAAAGAAAACCCCATACAATAAGTAATGGGAACTTTATTTTTATAAGAACGGTGCACATGCAGTCTATTGGTAGCGCAGTGGTTAGAGCTTGTAAAATTTTTGACATTTAATTTTTGTATTTGTTTTAGCAAAAATTTAACAAGTTTTCTAAATATTTTCATGCCCTACAAAACTGGGTAGCGGGTATTTTACAGTCAATCATACGTGACTGTGGCTTTCTTAATTGTTTTTATATCTGAGGCCCTCCTGAACCATCCTGTTCGAAGGCTGGATAGCCCGGATAAGCTGATTTAAGATATTCACAGGGTGAATTTTGCAAGGATCTAACTAGCACCACTTATGCGAAGCAAAGGTAATCGAAATGGTTGAGGATGTACCTCTGCATCTCGATTGAATATGTTTTCATAAAATTGTAAATAAAACTTGACAAAGGTCTTATGTTCTCTAAACATGACATTAAATATATGCCCTATGACTTTTTAATACATAATGCCTTGTACATAATGACCATACTATAGAAGATCCGGACTACAACGATTTTGATTATCAAAATATTAATTTTGATATTCTTTATTGGATATATACTTCCTTTCGTCGGTTAATTGCCAACTTGAAGTACTTTAGAGTAATATTAATCATTTATGTAACAATTCTATGTTATATCTCTTAAATATAAAAATAACAAGTAAAAAAGCTACAGTCGAGAGTGCTCAACCGTAAGATACCCGCAACCCATTTCGAGACAAATCAAAAAACTGAAATGATATTTGAACAAAAAATATATCAAAGAAATATACTGAGATTTGTTTTTTTGTATATAGTTGAAAAAACCCATCACTTAACGACACTGTCAACTAAATAAACAAAGCGCGAGCAGCTGCAAGTGAATTTTTCATATAAAATTGATTCTTTAATAACTTCCTTGTTTTTCTATCTCAACCAAATTCACAGGAATCATTGTGACTATAATTATTATTATGCATACCAATTCAATGCTCTAGGTCTATTATAACGGCTTTCTCAGTTTTCGGGGGCGGAAAGGGGCGTGTCTAAAACAAACTTGATACACTCGGTCCGCTTCACCGAGTGCGAGTGTACGATGCCAAGCCGAATCCTTGGTAAGCAAGGCCGGCTGAAGATAGGAAGGGGTGCGTTCGGGCAATCGTTCTGGCCGTGGAAACGTTATGTCGACCGGAGAGAATTCAGGTAGTGCAGATTAATCTGCACCACTCGAGGATTCCTACCATTGACCTACTACGGTGGATGGACAAGGAGAAGGTGGATGTGGCTCTCATTCAAGAACCCTGGATCGAAGGTGAAAGGGTTTGTAGTTTGGGTACCCGCTAATACAATTTTGTTGCCACCCCACCTTCCGCAATAAAATCCGAGCAAAGGTTATAGATCGAAATAACCCCAGTGACTAACAGCGACTCCCTCTCATGTTGACCTTGTTGGTCAATAATGTCAATTTGTATTCACCTCATCGTAGTATAAAGAGTGGCAGGCCTCCCTGCCTTAAGGTGCCTAATTCTTGTTCAATAACGTGAATTGGCCTCTTGTCGCAGTAAGTGAAATCGAGGCTATTTATTATCGCGTCGAAATTCAATACCGTATCAATGATGCCAGCACAGCATCAGCGGGACCTCTTATTTTGATTCTTATAATTATTATTGCCTGATAATATAATATGAAAGGCGGCGAGCGCCGCTTGTCTTCTAGAGACATATGACTCTTGATCACCAGTAAACTCTGACAGACATTTGACGGCATCTAGCGGCTCGTCACACCGTACTTCATTTCTTATCTGTATGGCGTTATATGTCTGCACTTCTGGTGGGACGATGTGTGCTGCTGCCACTCTATCGGATAGCTCATTGATCTGTCGTACAAGAGCTTGCTGTTCAACCTGGTGTACAGCTGAACTTGCTTAGTAAAGGAGTTTCTGATTGCCTCCTCTTTTACAGTTCTAAGCTAGTCCATGTTTGGGATTGAAAGAATTATAAGGGCTCGTCTCAAGGTCGAAATCGCTAGGGTATCTTCAGTTTCAGAGCCACTAGAACGTCGGCACTGGGTTCTCTACTGGGAGAACCGTGAGCTCATGGGCCAAGAAAATCATGCCCTCAGCAACCATCGTAATTAAATCACTAATTAATTATGACTTATATAAATCAAAAAAAATTTGCTGTTGCAAAACGTAATGCTTTTTTGATAATTTAAATTAAATTTGTTTTTTAATTTTAAAGAAGCAACTTGGCAAATCTCTTGGCATAGAAATAATGCGCACTTCACATTTGTAGATGCAAATCGGGTACAATCAATTATCCCAATCCGGAAATTGAACTCTTGCACTTAGCAAGCGTTCGCGCGAGTTATAATATTGGCGTACCAATATTATGGAATTTCAAAAGAATAAAAGCTTGAGTTTTAAATTAAGAAAACAAGACCTTCCTGGTTGAGGTGCCTTTTAATAAGAATTCTTTATTCTGTAGTAACTTAGCTTCTAGGGTACATAGAATCGGCAGCTGCATCGTAGGCAGATTTCATGTGTCAGCAGGCTTGGTCGCTGTCGTTGGGCCATTCCGCTTAGTCGGCATGATATGCAAGACGCGGATCAACATAAACAACGGATGTCAACAATGTTGCAATGTTAACATATCGAGTGACCCACATGGGTCACTCGTGGAGGTTTGTTATGCGGAGGAGACGAGGCAGAGGTAACTCGCGCGTAGTAGGACCATTGTCAGGTACATCTATCTCATTATTATTGGTGATAGGCCAAAAACGGATCCCAAAGAGGGAAAAATAAAACGACAGCGCCGAGGCACTTACCCAGCGTCACAAGCGAGCAGGTGTTTCGTATGCCAACGCCATTCAATCCATCAAGATGGCGGTGTTGGCTATGGACTACTCTCAAAGGATGGTCTCGTTAGGAAGAACTAGGAGCGGTAGAGCTGGCTCTAATAGAGGAGATGCGCAAGGGCTGGGACGAGAGCCTTGGCCTTAGTGGCATCCACTACAGGCCACGACTGATTGTTGTGGTACAGCGACCAAGGAGAGAAAGCTGGTGACGCTGGGCTTAGATGCGCAAGCACAGAAGTGCGGCCCACGTGACTGAGGAAACAGCTCTGCTGCTACTCGAGGCAAAGGAGGGCACTGTCTCATCCATCGGCGATCTAAACAAAGTCACGTTGATGATGGATGAGCAATTGACCGAGGAGAGCTCTGGCTCATCGGATGATGAGCGGACGATTGTAGAGGTGACGGCAGAGCCAGCTCTCCACTTCCCTTCATGCGAGAAGGAAATCTAGTATGTATGGGACCAGCGTGGCACAAATCAACTTGCATAAAGATAAAGCAGCTTCCGCTGTTATCAACTGGTTGAACAGGTCTGAGTTGTTAGATGTAACCTTCAGTAATGTAGAAGGCTATTTGCTGATAAGCAGATGGATAGTCTCAAAAGTTACATCGATGTCAGATCGCAGGATCATCCTCTTTGATATAGGTGGGGATTTGACTTTCTTAAAAACCATTAAGAACCTCAAGAATACTGACTGGGCTAAGTAAGAGGCGATTCTTGAAACAGGTATAGACAGCCTTAAGTACCGAAGAAAGTTAAGATCTTGTACAGACCTAGAGGTCCTGTCAAGCGATATTGGCAGCACAGTCATGCGTGATTATCATGTCATCTGTCCCGAAAGAACTGTAGCCTACAACAAGGATAACCTTTGGTGGAACAGCAAACTCAGCTTGCTTAGAATGACAGTGAGGTGTACAATACGGCCAAACAAAGTGAGGCAAGGTGGGATGGTTACACCTCCAAACTTACTGAGTACAACAAAGAAATTCGCCATTATAGAAGTTAACTCTTTATCTAAATGCATCGGTATTTCAGAACACTGCCTAAAGAAGGACATTGGTACCTACACCGAAAAGGAATTAGACAAGGCAGTCCTTCTATTTGAGACTCATTTTCCAGTGTGTAAGATTATAAATGATACACCATATCAGAGCAATAGAGAGGCAGCCGGGTTAGTTCACAGTTCCGCACGTTTGAATGTGGCCACTAATATTATTAAGGATGGCTTTCGGTAGCTTTCTACCTTATAAAGCACCAGGTACGGGTGGCATTCGCTCTATCCATCTACTCGAATACTTTCTGCCATACCTGATAAGTCTCTTTAGAGGAAGTTTAGCTCTGGGATATATATCTACGGCTTGGAGGACGGTAGGGGCGTTTTATAGCTAAAGTAGGCAAAAAGCACCACTTTCAGCCTAAATCCAAATATGTCTGACCTCCTTCCTGCTAAAGACTCTAGAGAAAATAGCGGAAATAGTAAGCAGACCACTAAACAGAACTATACTGATTGCCAAAGAATTGATTGCATTTCGGCAACCGATCATTCTTGCATTTATGACAAAATCGAAGTCCACCCGAATATGTCGTCAATGTTTTTACCCCACCTATTTTCTTGATCGTAAATGATGACGCAGCTGTTCACCTGCTTTGCACTGAATTTCTTATGGAATTTCCGGAAATTACAGATATCTGCAAAACCCCTTTTTGTTATATACATACATTTACCACAAGGCCATGAACATGAGATTTAAAATTAATACAGGTCAATTTTCAGTATCTTTGAAATATTGATTTTCTCTGTAACCACTGACTGAATTTAAAAATTAGTCGATAAAACAGGTAAATTGGAGTTTAATTCCAATTTGGATTTCCCGAAAACCCAATAAAACATACAATACAATGTATGCCTCGAATTATGTGTGTCCCTTTTTATGCATTTATTTTTTGCGAGTGTATCGGCATTAATACATTTACGGATACACAAAATATCCGTTCACGATCTACACTTGCACATCAAATATCCATTGCAAATATTACGAGTATTCATTTGCACACCTTTTGCAGATCATAAAAATGATGCGTTGTTTTAGGCACTCGCACTCGCTAAGCACGAGTGCCAAATTCTACCCATCCGTAAATACTCAATCATGCCAGACATTTACTCGAAAATACTCAATCATATTTGCCACTCATAACAAAAATCCTTTTTTTTTTGTTTTTTTTTAATCTTGGTTTGTTTTTATTCGATCTTCTCTTTATGAGTCTAACAAAAGGGTTGCAAATCTTAAAATAATACATTATCTAACAGTTTAATTTTAACTGAATAGAGACTACATGGTCCTAATAATTAGTGCTGGATTGGAAGGTCGTTGCGGCGAAGACGACAACTGCTGGAAACTCGCGTGAAGGATCTCGCGAGATGATTTGGATGTACTGATATCTTGTTGTAGCCCTTTGTTATGATTTGTGCTATCTCTTCTATGACGAGTGATATGTGAAGGTCCCTGTGAATGTTTTCATTCCGAACGTACCACAGTATCTCGGTGATGGTTCTGGAAATTTTTGATTGAGTTCTTTGCATAATATCCACACTGCTGTTAATGACATTCCCCCATAACTGAGAGCCGTACATCCAGATTGGTTTCGGTGTTGTATAGAAGTACCTTGTAGTCCAAGCTAAGGGGCGAGCGGCTATTGATAAGCCAGCTTTGGCTTTGAGCTTTAAATGTGTTCTTTTGACTTCAATGTGGCTGCGCCAACTATCTATCGAGGTGTACGCCAAGATATGTTACTTCATTTGATATCGGAACAACTGTGTTGTTTAGAGTAAGTGGAGGGCAGTGTTGCCTGTTAAGTGTGGACGTTACGTGTGTGCATTTTTGTTCGTTAACTTTGATTCGCCAGTCGGATAGGCATTTCTCAACTGCCACCAGATTTAGTTGAAGGACTGCAGACGAGTGATCACACGATAGATCTGATAAGAAGTTGGCGCTTATCAGGTTGCGTAGAATGTTTTTTGTGACTGCAAAGTCTAGCTTGTTGCTTGCTTTTATTATTGCATTGCACAACTGCCTTCCCTTTGGAGTCACAAGTCGATATCTCCCGTGCGTATGCTTGGCATTAAAGTCTTCTGCTGCTATAAATTGTTCGCTCAGAGAGTTGAAATAGTCCATGAATTGAGATTCAGATATTGTAAACCGAGGAGGCCACTACACTGCGGCAAGCTTTAAAGATCGGGAATCCATTTGTACATCTATAGATGTAGCTTGCATGTAGATAATGGCGAAGCTATTGTGGAAGTAGTGCTTGGTGCGATTTCTAATCAGAATCCCAGTGCCTCCATGTGCTTTTCCGTCTGGGTGATTTGTGTTGTAGAAGAAGTAGCCTCGAATTTGGAAATTATATTTATTTGTAAGATGAGTTTCTACGAGTAGCATTACATCGATATGGTTATTATTAAGGAATTGAGTTAGCTCGAGCGGAGTGGAGCCATTGATTACTTAGTTTGTTTTTGAGCAACAAGGAGCTCAATCAAAACGTTCTGGTTTCGCATAAGATCTTGCATAGTTGTCTGAATGAATGACATGAACTCCATCATACTTTGTTGAAGATTACATATCATTGTTTCAATTTTGTTCGTAGACTGTTCTTCTGGTTGATGAGGGGAAACTGATGATCGTGGCTTGGTGGGAGCGGTACTTTTAAGACCCAATTTTAGAGCAGTTGCACAGCTTGCGGGTTTGTCGGTGAACTCAATATTAGCTAAAGATTTAACTGCTGTAGGGGGGAAGACTTCACGCGTAGATTCCTCTATATTTTTTGGGCATTTGTGGGAGTCATGAAGGTCTCCACAAGCAACGCATACTGGACGAAGCGTGCAATAAGACCTTGAGTGGCCATATTATTATTACACTGCACCGGTCCATTTATTTTATGCGGCTCTTCTACCGTTATTCTGCGGTGTAGTAGGAACTGGAGAGTAAAAATTGGATGCACTTCTTTTTTTTTCAGAGGCTTGGATTAGGTTTCGGGTTCAAGGTCTACCTTGAAAGAGGTTGAGGCTTTCTTTCTCTATTCAAAATGTTAATAACATTTTTTACGTTAAAACCTTTCTCCTTCAGTGCGCTTGTAACTTCAGCTGGTGTTACTTCCGGCTTAATACCTTTTAGTACTACTTGCTGGCCTTTACTGCTTTTTAATTGGTACGTGTAGAAGTTTTTATTATTGTCGTTTAAATACTTCGACAAAATTTTGTAGTTTACTTCCGTATCAGTCTGAACTTTTGTTTCGTGAATAGTTCCCTTTGTTAATGTAATTATGTGGAAATTGTCTGGTCTGATTGGATTCAGTATCGAATTTACTAGAGCATTAGAACTTTTCTCTCGAATGTAAATCGGCGGCGGCTTAGGCTTTTTATTGTCTTCTACTATCTCTTCAGGAGATATATTATCGGATTTATCTGCCAAAATAGCAAATCTGTTTGCTTCTATGGGATTCTCTATTGTAGATTGTTTTGAGGTGTCGCGAGTTAGTTTAGCAGAATTACCAAGTCTAGAGTTCTGCGGTCTAAGCTTACGTTTTATTTGTATGTAGCGATCCATACCATTCTGTACGGCCGAACATTGTTTTGTAAGGTGCTGCATTATTTGCTTGCACAGCAGATTCCGTTGTTACTGGTGACCGTGGCTAAGCAGGTTGGCATGAGGGAAGGGTATGGGGTTTTATCCAACAAGAGCGCTGGAGAGCAAGAGCGCGCCCTGCCTTGCGATGTTGGATTGAGTTCATTACTCGGGCTTGGGGTTACAGATCGCGGTTGGTTAGTTTAAGTTTGGTTTGCGGTTGAGTTGTCTTGCATTGACACGATTGAATGGTATGCGTTGTTACATTGCAGAGAGAGACGACGCTCGTTTTGCTGACGTTGGAGCACCGTATGAGTGTCGAATTCACTCATAGCTTAATGTTTTAGATTTTCTTCTTGTTTTATCACAGTCGAAAAAAAAACATATAAACGTAGCCGTCCTAGTCCTGGTTCCAATGCCCTATATTTTAGCAAGAACCCTTTCTTGTACCCGCTACCCATGGGTAGAAGGGTATTATAACTTAGTGCCAACAGAAAATGTATGTAACAGGCAGAAGGAGGCATCTCCGACCCTATAACGTATGTATAAATTAATTTGTTACTCGCTGTAACATAGTTGAATACCGATTAATTCGTAAAGAGTAATTCGTAAGCATCAGTTCTGTTTTGTCTTGCTCCGCCTAATTCTGCGTTTATCTGTGTTTTAAAAGCATATTAATTTGTGACTTTTAGTTATATATCGATATTAACCTTTTGGTGCATGATTTGTGTTAAATTTTATTCTATTGTTCGTAATATAATTTGTAAATTACAACTTTTAAGTTGCTGTGCTTATTGCTTGTGTCTTAAAATTCATTGTTTTGGTTTTCTCCGGTAGTCGTTTGCAACCCAGGTTTGTCTGTGTGTTCGCTGTGCAGTTTTGTGTGGTGAATATATATTTGCTCTCTTTTGCTGCGCCTAATAGGCAAGTTGTTGTTGGGTGTTTTTGTTTTCGCTCGCCGTCTTACACTGCTTGTCCGTTATTTTGCGACCCAGTGGGAATTACAAGCTTTATTGTGCAACTGACTGGTAGTGACTTTTCACTTAGAGCACCCAATCGGAATCCATAACATAAATTTTGCAAACATTTTAATTTTTATTTTAATTTAATCGTTTCTATTTTCAATTTCTGTTATACATATAGTATATCTTAATATAATTATGCAGTGCTTCAAATTAAATTGTACCTATGGGCCGTCTCGTGATGGAGACCAGCCCAAGTTTGTTTCTTGTTGGCTGTGTGATAGTTTGATGCATATAAAATGTGCAGGCATTACCGGGCGCGATCATAATAAGATCAACGCTGCTGTGAAAAAGGGCAGCGGTGGAATTAAGTGGTCATGTCCGGTATGCATTGAAAAGCAATTGGATTTTTCACGTATGTATAACTAATTTTCACCGCTGCCTTCTTCTCCTTGCATTCCTGTAGAGCCATCCCCCTCCATTCAGTCCAAAAAAACTACTTTAATTAGTGGTGGCAATCGTTCATCCGCGGAACGAACCAAAATTTCTTTAATACCTCCGATTCCAAATGTGTGTATTGAGGCCTCGGACGGATCCTCTATTCCTTATTGTCCGATTATTAACTCACCACCTACTGCTCCTAATATTATTGTTAATACTAACACCCCCTATTCATTTCTCGATTATCTGCCGATACTTCGTGCGAGTCCATCTCAGCTTATATCGCCACAAAATCCATCTCAACTCCTCGGAAAATTGCTTCATTTAAATTAACTATTCCTTCCGACTAATTTCCGTTATTGTGTGATCCGAGTTACTGGCCACCCCATATGGTGGTATATGAGTTTAGGGCAAAGAAACGTAACATCATCCCAGTAAATTTTCAACCTAATATCACCTTAGCTCAAGCTCCTACTGTTAATAAAACTAACACTAAAGGTTAAAAAAACTAAATATTAATTCTGCTCAGCTTACCTCCCCTATACGTATAGCGTATCAAAACGTAAACGGGATTAAATCAAAACTATCTAAAGTCTATCTAGATAGTTTCTGCTTTGAACATAGTATCTTAGTGTTTACAGAAACTTGGTTAAAGGCAGAAATTTTTAACTTATCTCTCTTTAGTAATAAATTTACGTCCTACAGATGTGACCGTTTGTCTAGAATTGGTGGTGGTGTTCTTATTGCCGTTGATTCTGACTTTAATTCGGAATTAATCTGCTCGAAGTCCGGCATTGAATTTGTCGCCATTAAGACAACGTTTGGTCAAACTTCAGCCTATATCACTTGTTCCCACCTCAATCTGATATTTCTGTTTATTTTCAACACTTATCTATTTTAAAGTCTATATCCTCTAAACTACTAGATTGCGAATCTTTGTTTGTGCTTGGTGATTTTAATTTACCAAATATATCTTGGTCTGCTGAAAATAATACTCTAGTTCCTTCTTTTCCGCATGAATTTCTAAATGGTCTTCTTGATCTTTCTCTATCACAAATTAACCATATTTATAACTGCAATAACCGTCTTCCTGACTTAATATTTGTATCAGATCCTGCTTATGCCTCTGTACGTAGAATTGACCCTCTTGTAGTTCCTAAAGATTGTTATCATCCAACTTAGAGTTGTCTCTTGAACTACCGGTTTCTGAGCACATTGACATACCTAAGCCAGTAAATAGACCACTGTGTTTTAAAAAGGCAAATTTTTATAAATTAAATGACCTCATCTTAAATTATGATTGGTCTCTTTTTCATGATTCCATTAATTTAGAAGGTGCTTTGACTAATTTTTATAATACGCTACACATTTTTTTTGTCCAGTGTGGTTTTCTCGGGAATTAAGTGGATTAAAAAACCTAAAGACACGATATTTCAAAAAATATCAAGGCACAGGAAATTCTTCTGATTTCGCGCGATATGCTATTGCTAAATCGAATTTCGTTTCACTTAACACCCAACTTTACAATATTTATTTGCGTCGGTGTCGGTTACAGTTTGTTCAGAATCCTAGATAGTTCTATAATTTTGTTAACTCTAAACGAAAATGTTCTTCACTACCTTCCTCAATTTCATTCCAAAATAAGACTGCATGCAGTGATCAGGCCGCTGCCGATCTGTTTGCAGACTTCTTTCAATCTACTTACTCAATTGACAGCTACTCACCTTATATATCTTATCCCTATACCTAGCAAAACTCTAACTTTGTTCCTGAGCCTGTGATCACTGAATGCTCAGTTTTAAGGGAACTCAATCAAATAAAACCTGTATTTGCACCCGGTCCAGATGGTATTCCAGGCTGTGTCCTTAGGTATTGTGCGGAATCATTGCATTTACTTTTACATAAATTATTTATTATGTCTGTTGAGTTTGCCTCTTTCCCGGCGATATGGAAGGATTCATTCATAATCCCCTTGCATAAAAATGGTTCGAAACATAACGTTAATAATTATAGAGGTATTTCCAAATTGTCCGCTATACCGAAACTCTTTGAGAAAATTATTACATCTCAACTTAGTCATTTTGTAGATCTATTGTCTCTCCCTTCTAGCATGGTTTTGTGAAACAGAGATCTACGTCTACCAATCTATTAGAGTTTTCTTCTCTAGTGATCAACGGTTTTCAGAATAAGTTGCAGACTGATATTATTTATACTGACTTTCGTAAAGCTTTTGAATCTGTTAACCATTTCCTTTTAGTTCAAAAATTAAACTTGATTGGATTTCCATATAATTTTATGTTATGGGTATCTGACTATCTTAATAATAGAACTCAAACAGTAATATTTAAATCCGCAACTTCTAAATCTTTGTAACCTCAGGTGTTCCTCAGGGTAGTCATCTCGGTCCTCTTCTTTTTAACCTTTTCATTAACGATCTTCCCAATGTTATTTTAAATTCTAATATTGATATTGATCGTTTTTATTCCTGGTGTAAATGTAATTATCTACTACTAAATTGTTCGAAATGTAAGGTTATGTCGTTTTACAGAAACTCCGCTAACATCAGTAATTATTCTCTTAATTAGAGTAGACGATGTGAATGATTTAGGAGTTATTCTAGATCATAGGCTAAAGTTTGACAAACACATTTCAATTACTGTCAACAAAGCGACTCAAGTTCTTGGGTTCATCAAGCGATGGGTAAAGGAATTTGATGACCCTTATACGACAAAGCTTCTTTTTATTTCGCTTGTCCGTCCCATTCTGGAATACGGTTCTTGTATTTGGTCACCACAATACTCAAATCATAAAAATCTTATCAAAAGAAATTTCTGCTTTTTGCGTTGGGAGGCTTTAACTGGCTTTCAGGTATTGACTTACCCTCTTATAATAGTAGACTTCTTTTACTTAATCTGCCCTCATTAACTAATCGTCGTAGCATGCTTGGGGTTATGTTTATAGTCAAACTACTAAAGGGTGAAATTGATTCTCCCTACCTTCTTAGGCATATAAACCTTTCTGTCCCAGTTAGACATACACGTAACTTCACACCTTTATCCCTTAACCTATGTAAAACTAACTATTCTAAGCATAAACCTTTTCGAGTTCTCTGTGCTGACTACAACAGACTCTACTGTGTTTTCAACGCCGATGCATCTCTTCTAAATATTAAAAATTGTATTCTATCATTATTAGCTAACAATAATTAGAAACTAACATGGTGTTGGAATTTAAAACAAAAATTAAATACTAGCTAACTCACCTACCATCTGACCTGATTGGGGTTTTCCTGGGTTTTCCCCAATCCATGCAGTGAATGCTGGGTTAGATTAATATTGCTTAAACACCCCCAGATATTTCATATTTCATATTTTAATTTTAATTGAATTATTTTTTTTTCTATTTTAAACTATAAAAATATTATTAATCATAATTTTAGTCATAATTTTATTAATTTATTCAATGTCGACTGTTCATAGTCGACTTTAAATAAATAAAAATAATAAAAAAAAATAAAAATATTGTCGAACTTTGTTCAAGAGTAAAATACGATTGAGAATCGAAGTTTGGTATGTTTATTAATGAATCGAATTTCAAGACTAAAGCTAAGTGTTACAATTTATGAGACTTATGGTTTCGCAATCGTCTCATAGCGGCCGCTCAAATATGCAGCGATTGCCGTTTATGCAACGACATCCGGCCCAATGCTTATTCAGCACTCGTTGCTGGAGTCGTTTTATTACGTTCATTTAAACGATGAAGGTAAGGGAGGCTAAGAACATCTTGGCTAGCAGTAATGTTTAGCAGAGGAGATTTGGCAATTACTGGGACTGTTTTTCGAATGTTATTCAGTTGATGTTGAGAGTTCAATCGATCGTGACCCGGTCGCTAAAGGTGATAAGCTGCGTGCCGTGTATCCAGATCTCGGTCCCGTTGTCTACCTGTACCTTTGCAGGTCTGTCGTTGACGATGATGATTTCGTCGTCCACCTGGGTGATCGCATCCAGATTACTTGGCTGAATCTCGCAGTGTGCTGTACTTCCGGCTTGTATTTCTCTGGCACATGAACTCTTCGATGACAGGCGGCAAAATGTGGCTCCAGGTGAATCACTGCAACCTTCGAGAGTGTGAATTACTCCGTTGCATTCGACTATGGCGTTGTATGGTAAGCGTAGTATGAAGCTCTAATGGGAGACCGGAAAAATGGTTATTTTTTTACACGCGAACTTAATTATTAGAAATTTGACGATAAAGTAAAGCATGTTAACAGATTGAAGAATCTTTACGGATGAGACGGTCGTTAGCCTTTGCTTGAGTTATGGAAAGCATTAAATTTTGCAACTCCATCATCAACATTATATTTGTGGCCAACAATGTTTCATACAAATGACCTGTGTCGACTTGTGATTTTTTAGCTACATCAAGAATTCGATTTATAGTGGAAGTTAATTGGTTAATTTGGTCTTTGACTTTGGAGTTTTTATACCCGCTACCCATAGGGTAGAAGGGTATTATAACTTAGTGCCAACAGGAAATGTATGTAACAGGCAGAAGGAGGCATCTCCGACCCCATAAAGTATATATATTCTTGATCAGCATCAACAGCCGAGACGATATAGCCATGTCCGTCTGTCCGTCTGTCCGTCTGTCCGTCTGTCTGTCTGTATGAACACCTGGATCTCAGAGACTATAAGACATAGAGACACCAAATTTGGCAAAAATGTTCCTTCATACCCTACGCAGATCAAGTTTATTTCAAAAGTTGGATGCCACGCCCCCTTCGCCCACAATAAGCATTTATCTAGAAAAAGTCAAGTTTTTTTTATGTAAATCGCGTATAACTCCAAAAGTTCTTTGTGTAATGATGTGTAATTTGGTAAGCCATCTGCGCTTGACACTCTTAATATACCCTGTAATTTTGGTAAAAAACGGATAAGTAGAACAAAAGTTATTCGCGAAATTATTTATCAAAATTGTTGTGCCCAATGCATATGGACGTTTTAAGTGTGTGATTGACCTAGAGATATCAAATTTGGTGACAGTATTCGTGTAGGTCTTACGCAGATCGAGTTTGTTTTAGATTTTTTCCACGCCCCTTTCCGCCCCCAAAAACTGTAAAAGCCGTAATAATGAACCTAGAGCATTGAATTTTGGTATGCATAATAATAATTATATTCTCAATGATTCCTTTGAATTTGGTTGAGATCGAGTGAAAAACAAGGAAGTTATTAATGAATCAATTTTATATGCAAAATTCACTTGAAGCTGCTCGCGCTTTGTTTGTTTAGTTGACGGTGTGACCATGTCGGTGTTGTGGATTTCTTCCCGCTATTTTCAAATATATACAAAACACAAGTTTCAGTATATTTTTGGTATATTTGTTGTTAAAATATCATTAAATTTTTTTTTTTCTCTCGAAATGGGTTGCGGGTATCATACGGTCGAGCACTCTCGACTGTAGCTTTCTTACTTGTTTTCTATTTGTCTTTTGTTTGAGTTTACTAACTGCATTTCAGTGATCTTGATCCCCTCCAAATCACAGGCATCGGGTGTTCCCGCCACAACTTTTAACATAGATCCAACAAAATCCAAACTCCTGGCGACCCTATGGTGTAAACCATAGATCCTAGAGATGAGCTGTATCAACGCTGAAGAGTTTTTATACCCGCTACCCATAGGGTAGAAGGGTATTATAACTTAGTGCCAACAGAAAATGTATGTAACAGGCAGAAGGAGGCATCTCCGACCCCATAAAGTATATATATTCTTGATCAGCGTCAACAGCCGAGACAATATAGCCATGTCCGTCTGTCCGTCTGTCCGTCTGTCTGTCCGTATGAACACCTGGATCTCAGAGACTATAAGGCATAGAGACACCAAATTTGGCAAAAAGGTTCCTTCATACCCTACGCAGATCAAGTTTATTTCAAAAGTTGGATGCCACGCCCCCTTCGCCCACAATAAGCATTAATCTAGAAAAAGTCAAGTTTTTTTTTATGTAAATCGCGTATAACTCCAAAAGTTCTTTGTCTAACGATGTGTAATTTGGTAACCTATCTGCGCTTGACACTCTTAATATACCCTGTAATTTTGGCGAATAAAAAAAACGGAAGCGGGATCGCTTTGCTGATGTTACTTTATACTGTATTTGTGGACCACCCTCCATTTAATGGGAACCGTAGTCCCCAGGTCCGCTTCAACAACTCTTTCTTCGCACAAAAGCGTGAGTTTGTTGCCGAGCCTTCGGTTGGATATGACTAAAACTTTTTCACCAACTTCGAACACCCTGTTTTGCCGTGCAGCATTCTCATTGGCTCTGAGCGCAACCTGAGCATTTCTAATTTGCCTTCTATGGCATCTTGGGGCTCATCCGTGCGCGCCTGAACAACGTCATCTGGTCTCCTGTTGATAACGGAGTGGATTGACTTCCTATACTCAGTTGCTGCTAGCATAATGATTTCCACCGTGTGACTAATTTTTTTTTTTTTATTAATTTTGACACATCTGGCGAGCTCTAGGAAGGTGCTATGAAAGCACTCCACCTGTCCATTAGAGACACTGTGTAGGGGAGGGGCATTTGCAATGCTAACTCCAAAATTGTTGTCCAATTAGTATCCAATTTTCTGAGAATTCAATGCTGGTTCATTGTCACAGTCTTCGCTTTTGGCAAAAAATGCGCGGCTGGTTTTAAGTCCTTTATGGTTTTAAAGGGACAGGCTGTACAAAAGCGAATTTTGAAAACTTGTCTATACAAATTAAGAACAATTTTTTTTGTCGGTAGAAAAGATGTCTATGTGTAACATTTCTCCTATCCTGTTTTTTAGGGTGCCTGTCATATTGCCCCCTAGCACATGTCTTGCAACTTTGTACTATTTTGTTGGCTAATTTTGACATTTTGGGGTAATAATATTCGGATAATACCATAGCTGACCTATGAGCTCTATTATGCTCTGTGACGAGTATATTCTTTCTTTCCTCAACCCCGAATATGTCGACTACACAAGTTTTGCAATGCCAAAACTTTGCAGCTGGGAATCTTCGAACCATTTCATCCTGTATCATTGCAAGCTTGTGTAAATCACAATGGATGGCGTTAACACCGTTGGGTGTGATTGTGTCTTCAAGCTCATCTACTAAGGGTTCCTTACATGTGAATTTGATTGAGTGTCGCCTTTTGTTCCCAAACAAAAAAAAAGTACGCTTTAATGGAAAACGGACATCTTCTAGCACTATTTGATTTTGGAAACAATTCAGCGGCTTGTCTGTTGTTTCGATAGTGTGAGTGAGGGACATTTCACTGTGGACTGTCGCAGCACAAGAGTGGATCTCCTGTTGTTCTACAGCATTAAGCTGTTGCCTGGGCAAGGCGTCCGCAACGAGGTTCTCTTTGCCAGGTTTGTAAAAAATCCGCGCATTGGATTCGTCAATGCGCGCTTTCCACCGTTTTATCTTCCCATTCGGATTTGATTCCGGTACCGCAAAGGTTAGAGGCTGATGGTCAGTAAAGATGTTGATGTCTTTAACTCCAAATAAATAGGGTCGCAATTTGGCCAATGCCAATAGCTCTCTTTCATTTGTAGCATAATTGACTTCTCTGTCCTTCAATTTTCTTGATATCATTGTAATAGGGAAAGTACTGCACCTTTGCCATATGTTGAAGCGTCCGTCGTTAGATCAAACAGTTTTCTTGAAATCGGGATATGTAAGCATGACATCTTCAGATCCATTTTCGCCTTTCAAGATGTCTGAAATGGGCCTTGACTTCAATCTTTTCTGGATCTGTTGTTGTTCCATTGTTTGTTAAAACAAATCCGAAGAAGTTCATGATTTTCTTAAAAAAACGCGACTTTTCTACCGAGATGGGTAAGGTTTGGCATACACTGGCTCCTCATCAACCGTCCTGATAGTGGATACCACCGAGGTGTTGTAAGGTAAA
Organism: Drosophila immigrans; assembly: GCA_963583835.1. NCBI lineage: Eukaryota > Metazoa > Arthropoda > Insecta > Diptera > Drosophilidae > Drosophila > Drosophila immigrans. The sequence continues at coordinate 10,113,031 of OY757143.1, read as the reverse complement.
GATTCATTGGGATCTTCGAAGACTCTATTATTGTCCTTTATTATTTTAAGGAAAGTTTTCTTAATGAAGAGGGGTGCATCCGAGCAATCTATATTTGAATGATTGACATCCGTGCAGGTATGGAAAGCAATTGAGCCGCCCTGAGGCTAAGACACGCCTGCCTGCCTTAGTAGGTCATGGCCGATTATTCCATCGAATGTTGATTGCTCTGGTAGTATACAAAATGTTGCTTTTATGTTAAGTAATGCAACTTAAAACTTTCGTGTAATCTTAGTTGTGCCGTGAACTGAATGGATTGTGAAGGGGGACTCTACCGGCCGAACGCCTCTTGATTGATTCAGCTTTTGCTGAGTTCTCTAACCTCCTGAACGGACAGATATACCCGACCTTCTGTTAACATAAAAGGGGCCTGAGTGGGCTGCAATTGCACTGAAAGAGAAGGATTAACCTCCATGGCACAGGTGCGCCATTGTTATTCGGTTGTCTGTTTGTTCGTTGATCCGTCTGGTTTGTTTTGTTTACTAAAGTATGGATTCTTTCAGCCGCCTGATAGGTTATTAGCCTGCTGAGGCTGTTTTTCTTGTTGGCGACCTTTTGCGTTTGGTTTGCGCTCTTTATCTTAAAGACTTTTCGCGAAATTCGCTGCGAAAGTAGATCTTTCGTGGTTTGCTGGACGTTGACGTACATAGAATGCACATTCAAGTGGCCCAAGCGAAACCAAGCCAATGCTTGTTACGCGCGGATCCGAATAAACCCCCCTCCCGCCCAACCGACCTAGAGGCGCCGTCGCAAGACGAACGACACGATTCGCGTTCGGACAGGATAGATTCGGGCATGCAAAAAAAAAACAAGTAAGAAAGGTTCAGTCGAGAGTGCTCGACCGTATGATACCCGCAACCCAATTCGAGAGAAAACAAAAAGCTTAAATGATATTTTAACAAAAAATATACCACAGAATATACTGAAATTTGTTTTTATACCCGCTACCCATAGGGTAGAAGGGTATTATAACTTAGTGCCAACAGAAAATGTATGTAACAGGCAGATGGAGGATCCGAATAAACCCCCCTCCCGCCCAACCGACCTAGAGGCGCCGTCGCAAGACGAACGACACGATTCGCTTTCGGACAGGATAGATTCGGGCATGCAAAAAAAAAACAAGTAAGAAAGGTTCAGTCGAGAGTGCTCGACCGTATGATACCCGCAACCCAATTCGAGAGAAAACAAAAAGCTTAAATGATATTTTAACAAAAAATATACCACAGAATATACTGAAATTTGTTTTTATACCCGCTACCCATAGGGTAGAAGGGTATTATAACTTAGTGCCAACAGAAAATGTATGTAACAGGCAGATGGAGGCATCTCCGACCACATAAACTATATATATTCTTGATCAGTGTCAACAGCCGAGACGATATAGCCATGTCCGTCTGTCCGTCTGTCCGTCTGTATGAACACCTAGATCTCAGAGACTATAAGAGCTAGAGCTACCAAATTTGGGGACAGTACTCCTATAGGTCCTACGCAGATCAAGTTTATTTCAAAAGTTGGGTATTATAACCCATGGGTAGAAGGGTATTATAACTTAGTGCCAACAGAAAATGTATGTAACAGGCAGAAGGAGGCATCTCCGACCCTATAACGTATGTATAAATTAATTTGTTACTCGCTGTAACATAGTTGAATACCGATTAATTCGTAAAGAGTAATTCGTAAGCATCAGTTCTGTTTTGTCTTGCTCCGCCTAATTCTGCGTTTATCTGTGTTTTAAAAGCATATTAATTTGTGACTTTTAGTTATATATCGATATTAACCTTTTGGTGCATGATTTGTGTTAAATTTTATTCTATTGTTCGTAATATAATTTGTAAATTACAACTTTTAAGTTGCTGTGCTTATTGCTTGTGTCTTAAAATTCATTGTTTTGGTTTTCTCCGGTAGTCGTTTGCAACCCAGGTTTGTCTGTGTGTTCGCTGTGCAGTTTTGTGTGGTGAATATATATTTGCTCTCTTTTGCTGCGCCTAATAGGCAAGTTGTTGTTGGGTGTTTTTGTTTTCGCTCGCCGTCTTACACTGCTTGTCCGTTATTTTGCGACCCAGTGGGAATTACAAGCTTTATTGTGCAACTGACTGGTAGTGACTTTTCACTTAGAGCACCCAATCGGAATCCATAACATAAATTTTGCAAACATTTTAATTTTTATTTTAATTTAATCGTTTCTATTTTCAATTTCTGTTATACATATAGTATATCTTAATATAATTATGCAGTGCTTCAAATTAAATTGTACCTATGGGCCGTCTCGTGATGGAGACCAGCCCAAGTTTGTTTCTTGTTGGCTGTGTGATAGTTTGATGCATATAAAATGTGCAGGCATTACCGGGCGCGATCATAATAAGATCAACGCTGCTGTGAAAAAGGGCAGCGGTGGAATTAAGTGGTCATGTCCGGTATGCATTGAAAAGCAATTGGATTTTTCACGTATGTATAACTAATTTTCACCGCTGCCTTCTTCTCCTTGCATTCCTGTAGAGCCATCCCCCTCCATTCAGTCCAAAAAAACTACTTTAATTAGTGGTGGCAATCGTTCATCCGCGGAACGAACCAAAATTTCTTTAATACCTCCGATTCCAAATGTGTGTATTGAGGCCTCGGACGGATCCTCTATTCCTTATTGTCCGATTATTAACTCACCACCTACTGCTCCTAATATTATTGTTAATACTAACACCCCCTATTCATTTCTCGATTATCTGCCGATACTTCGTGCGAGTCCATCTCAGCTTATATCGCCACAAAATCCATCTCAACTCCTCGGAAAATTGCTTCATTTAAATTAACTATTCCTTCCGACTAATTTCCGTTATTGTGTGATCCGAGTTACTGGCCACCCCATATGGTGGTATATGAGTTTAGGGCAAAGAAACGTAACATCATCCCAGTAAATTTTCAACCTAATATCACCTTAGCTCAAGCTCCTACTGTTAATAAAACTAACACTAAAGGTTAAAAAAACTAAATATTAATTCTGCTCAGCTTACCTCCCCTATACGTATAGCGTATCAAAACGTAAACGGGATTAAATCAAAACTATCTAAAGTCTATCTAGATAGTTTCTGCTTTGAACATAGTATCTTAGTGTTTACAGAAACTTGGTTAAAGGCAGAAATTTTTAACTTATCTCTCTTTAGTAATAAATTTACGTCCTACAGATGTGACCGTTTGTCTAGAATTGGTGGTGGTGTTCTTATTGCCGTTGATTCTGACTTTAATTCGGAATTAATCTGCTCGAAGTCCGGCATTGAATTTGTCGCCATTAAGACAACGTTTGGTCAAACTTCAGCCTATATCACTTGTTCCCACCTCAATCTGATATTTCTGTTTATTTTCAACACTTATCTATTTTAAAGTCTATATCCTCTAAACTACTAGATTGCGAATCTTTGTTTGTGCTTGGTGATTTTAATTTACCAAATATATCTTGGTCTGCTGAAAATAATACTCTAGTTCCTTCTTTTCCGCATGAATTTCTAAATGGTCTTCTTGATCTTTCTCTATCACAAATTAACCATATTTATAACTGCAATAACCGTCTTCCTGACTTAATATTTGTATCAGATCCTGCTTATGCCTCTGTACGTAGAATTGACCCTCTTGTAGTTCCTAAAGATTGTTATCATCCAACTTAGAGTTGTCTCTTGAACTACCGGTTTCTGAGCACATTGACATACCTAAGCCAGTAAATAGACCACTGTGTTTTAAAAAGGCAAATTTTTATAAATTAAATGACCTCATCTTAAATTATGATTGGTCTCTTTTTCATGATTCCATTAATTTAGAAGGTGCTTTGACTAATTTTTATAATACGCTACACATTTTTTTTGTCCAGTGTGGTTTTCTCGGGAATTAAGTGGATTAAAAAACCTAAAGACACGATATTTCAAAAAATATCAAGGCACAGGAAATTCTTCTGATTTCGCGCGATATGCTATTGCTAAATCGAATTTCGTTTCACTTAACACCCAACTTTACAATATTTATTTGCGTCGGTGTCGGTTACAGTTTGTTCAGAATCCTAGATAGTTCTATAATTTTGTTAACTCTAAACGAAAATGTTCTTCACTACCTTCCTCAATTTCATTCCAAAATAAGACTGCATGCAGTGATCAGGCCGCTGCCGATCTGTTTGCAGACTTCTTTCAATCTACTTACTCAATTGACAGCTACTCACCTTATATATCTTATCCCTATACCTACCAAAACTCTAACTTTGTTCCTGAGCCTGTGATCACTGAATGCTCAGTTTTAAGGGAACTCAATCAAATAAAACCTGTATTTGCACCCGGTCCAGATGGTATTCCAGGCTGTGTCCTTAGGTATTGTGCGGAATCATTGCATTTACTTTTACATAAATTATTTATTATGTCTGTTGAGTTTGCCTCTTTCCCGGCGATATGGAAGGATTCATTCATAATCCCCTTGCATAAAAATGGTTCGAAACATAACGTTAATAATTATAGAGGTATTTCCAAATTGTCCGCTATACCGAAACTCTTTGAGAAAATTATTACATCTCAACTTAGTCATTTTGTAGATCTATTGTCTCTCCCTTCTAGCATGGTTTTGTGAAACAGAGATCTACGTCTACCAATCTATTAGAGTTTTCTTCTCTAGTGATCAACGGTTTTCAGAATAAGTTGCAGACTGATATTATTTATACTGACTTTCGTAAAGCTTTTGAATCTGTTAACCATTTCCTTTTAGTTCAAAAATTAAACTTGATTGGATTTCCATATAATTTTATGTTATGGGTATCTGACTATCTTAATAATAGAACTCAAACAGTAATATTTAAATCCGCAACTTCTAAATCTTTGTAACCTCAGGTGTTCCTCAGGGTAGTCATCTCGGTCCTCTTCTTTTTAACCTTTTCATTAACGATCTTCCCAATGTTATTTTAAATTCTAATATTGATATTGATCGTTTTTATTCCTGGTGTAAATGTAATTATCTACTACTAAATTGTTCGAAATGTAAGGTTATGTCGTTTTACAGAAACTCCGCTAACATCAGTAATTATTCTCTTAATTAGAGTAGACGATGTGAATGATTTAGGAGTTATTCTAGATCATAGGCTAAAGTTTGACAAACACATTTCAATTACTGTCAACAAAGCGACTCAAGTTCTTGGGTTCATCAAGCGATGGGTAAAGGAATTTGATGACCCTTATACGACAAAGCTTCTTTTTATTTCGCTTGTCCGTCCCATTCTGGAATACGGTTCTTGTATTTGGTCACCACAATACTCAAATCATAAAAATCTTATCAAAAGAAATTTCTGCTTTTTGCGTTGGGAGGCTTTAACTGGCTTTCAGGTATTGACTTACCCTCTTATAATAGTAGACTTCTTTTACTTAATCTGCCCTCATTAACTAATCGTCGTAGCATGCTTGGGGTTATGTTTATAGTCAAACTACTAAAGGGTGAAATTGATTCTCCCTACCTTCTTAGGCATATAAACCTTTCTGTCCCAGTTAGACATACACGTAACTTCACACCTTTATCCCTTAACCTATGTAAAACTAACTATTCTAAGCATAAACCTTTTCGAGTTCTCTGTGCTGACTACAACAGACTCTACTGTGTTTTCAACGCCGATGCATCTCTTCTAAATATTAAAAATTGTATTCTATCATTATTAGCTAACAATAATTAGAAACTAACATGGTGTTGGAATTTAAAACAAAAATTAAATACTAGCTAACTCACCTACCATCTGACCTGATTGGGGTTTTCCTGGGTTTTCCCCAATCCATGCAGTGAATGCTGGGTTAGATTAATATTGCTTAAACACCCCCAGATATTTCATATTTCATATTTTAATTTTAATTGAATTATTTTTTTTTCTATTTTAAACTATAAAAATATTATTAATCATAATTTTACTCATAATTTTATTAATTTATTCAATGTCGACTGTTCATAGTCGACTTTAAATAAATAAAAATAATAAAAAAAAATAAAAATATTGTCGAACTTTGTTCAAGAGTAAAATACGATTGAGAATCGAAGTTTGGTATGTTTATTAATGAATCGAATTTCAAGACTAAAGCTAAGTGTTACAATTTATGAGACTTATGGTTTCGCAATCGTCTCATAGCGGCCGCTCAAATATGCAGCGATTGCCGTTTATGCAACGACATCCGGCCCAATGCTTATTCAGCACTCGTTGCTGGAGTCGTTTTATTACGTTCATTTAAACGATGAAGGTAAGGGAGGCTAAGAACATCTTGGCTAGCAGTAATGTTTAGCAGAGGAGATTTGGCAATTACTGGGACTGTTTTTCGAATGTTATTCAGTTGATGTTGAGAGTTCAATCGATCGTGACCCGGTCGCTAAAGGTGATAAGCTGCGTGCCGTGTATCCAGATCTCGGTCCCGTTGTCTACCTGTACCTTTGCAGGTCTGTCGTTGACGATGATGATTTCGTCGTCCACCTGGGTGATCGCATCCAGATTACTTGGCTGAATCTCGCAGTGTGCTGTACTTCCGGCTTGTATTTCTCTGGCACATGAACTCTTCGATGACAGGCGGCAAAATGTGGCTCCAGGTGAATCACTGCAACCTTCGAGAGTGTGAATTACTCCGTTGCATTCGACTATGGCGTTGTATGGTAAGCGTAGTATGAAGCTCTAATGGGAGACCGGAAAAATGGTTATTTTTTTACACGCGAACTTAATTATTAGAAATTTGACGATAAAGTAAAGCATGTTAACAGATTGAAGAATCTTTACGGATGAGACGGTCGTTAGCCTTTGCTTGAGTTATGGAAAGCATTAAATTTTGCAACTCCATCATCAACATTATATTTGTGGCCAACAATGTTTCATACAAATGACCTGTGTCGACTTGTGATTTTTTAGCTACATCAAGAATTCGATTTATAGTGGAAGTTAATTGGTTAATTTGGTCTTTGACTTTGGAGTTTTTTTCTATTTGTCTTTTGTTTGAGTTTACTAACTGCATTTCAGTGATCTTGATCCCCTCCAAATCACAGGCATCGGGTGTTCCCGCCACAACTTTTAACATAGATCCAACAAAATCCAAACTCCTGGCGACCCTATGGTGTAAACCATAGATCCTAGAGATGAGCTGTATCAACGCTGAAGAGTTTTTATACCCGCTACCCATAGGGTAGAAGGGTATTATAACTTAGTGCCAACAGAAAATGTATGTAACAGGCAGAAGGAGGCATCTCCGACCCCATAAAGTATATATATTCTTGATCAGCGTCAACAGCCGAGACAATATAGCCATGTCCGTCTGTCCGTCTGTCCGACTGTCCGTCTGTCCGTCTGTCTGTCCGTATGAACACCTGGATCTCAGAGACTATAAGGCATAGAGACACCAAATTTGGCAAAAAGGTTCCTTCATACCCTACGCAGATCAAGTTTATTTCAAAAGTTGGATGCCACGCCCCCTTCGCCCACAATAAGCATTAATCTAGAAAAAGTCAAGTTTTTTTTTATGTAAATCGCGTATAACTCCAAAAGTTCTTTGTCTAACGATGTGTAATTTGGTAACCTATCTGCGCTTGACACTCTTAATATACCCTGTAATTTTGGCGAATAAAAAAAACGGAAGCGGGATCGCTTTGCTGATGTTACTTTATACTGTATTTGTGGACCACCCTCCATTTAATGGGAACCGTAGTCCCCAGGTCCGCTTCAACAACTCTTTCTTCGCACAAAAGCGTGAGTTTGTTGCCGAGCCTTCGGTTGGATATGACTAAAACTTTTTCACCAACTTCGAACACCCTGTTTTGCCGTGCAGCATTCTCATTGGCTCTGAGCGCAACCTGAGCATTTCTAATTTGCCTTCTATGGCATCTTGGGGCTCATCCGTGCGCGCCTGAACAACGTCATCTGGTCTCCTGTTGATAACGGAGTGGATTGACTTCCTATACTCAGTTGCTGCTAGCATAATGATTTCCACCGTGTGACTAATTTTTTTTTTTTTATTAATTTTGACACATCTGGCGAGCTCTAGGAAGGTGCTATGAAAGCACTCCACCTGTCCATTAGAGACACTGTGTAGGGGAGGGGCATTTGCAATGCTAACTCCAAAATTGTTGTCCAATTAGTATCCAATTTTCTGAGAATTCAATGCTGGTTCATTGTCACAGTCTTCGCTTTTGGCAAAAAATGCGCGGCTGGTTTTAAGTCCTTTATGGTTTTAAAGGGACAGGCTGTACAAAAGCGAATTTTGAAAACTTGTCTATACAAATTAAGAACAATTTTTTTTGTCGGTAGAAAAGATGTCTATGTGTAACATTTCTCCTATCCTGTTTTTTAGGGTGCCTGTCATATTGCCCCCTAGCACATGTCTTGCAACTTTGTACTATTTTGTTGGCTAATTTTGACATTTTGGGGTAATAATATTCGGATAATACCATAGCTGACCTATGAGCTCTATTATGCTCTGTGACGAGTATATTCTTTCTTTCCTCAACCCCGAATATGTCGACTACACAAGTTTTGCAATGCCAAAACTTTGCAGCTGGGAATCTTCGAACCATTTCATCCTGTATCATTGCAAGCTTGTGTAAATCACAATGGATGGCGTTAACACCGTTGGGTGTGATTGTGTCTTCAAGCTCATCTACTAAGGGTTCCTTACATGTGAATTTGATTGAGTGTCGCCTTTTGTTCCCAAACAAAAAAAAAGTACGCTTTAATGGAAAACGGACATCTTCTAGCACTATTTGATTTTGGAAACAATTCAGCGGCTTGTCTGTTGTTTCGATAGTGTGAGTGAGGGACATTTCACTGTGGACTGTCGCAGCACAAGAGTGGATCTCCTGTTGTTCTACAGCATTAAGCTGTTGCCTGGGCAAGGCGTCCGCAACGAGGTTCTCTTTGCCAGGTTTGTAAAAAATCCGCGCATTGGATTCGTCAATGCGCGCTTTCCACCGTTTTATCTTCCCATTCGGATTTGATTCCGGTACCGCAAAGGTTAGAGGCTGATGGTCAGTAAAGATGTTGATGTCTTTAACTCCAAATAAATAGGGTCGCAATTTGGCCAATGCCAATAGCTCTCTTTCATTTGTAGCATAATTGACTTCTCTGTCCTTCAATTTTCTTGATATCATTGTAATAGGGAAAGTACTGCACCTTTGCCATATGTTGAAGCGTCCGTCGTTAGATCAAACAGTTTTCTTGAAATCGGGATATGTAAGCATGACATCTTCAGATCCATTTTCGCCTTTCAAGATGTCTGAAATGGGCCTTGACTTCAATCTTTTCTGGATCTGTTGTTGTTCCATTGTTTGTTAAAACAAATCCGAAGAAGTTCTTGATTTTCTTAAAAAAACGCGACTTTTCTACCGAGATGGGTAAGGTTTGGCATACACTGGCTCCTCATCAACCGTCCTGATAGTGGATACCACCGAGGTGTTGTAAGGTAAAGATTCATTGGGATCTTCGAAGACTCTATTATTGTCCTTTATTATTTTAAGGAAAGTTTTCTTAATGAAGAGGGGTGCATCCGAGCAATCTATATTTGAATGATTGACATCCGTGCAGGTATGGAAAGCAATTGAGCCGCCCTGAGGCTAAGACACGCCTGCCTGCCTTAGTAGGTCATGGCCGATTATTCCATCGAATGTTGATTGCTCTGGTAGTATACAAAATGTTGCTTTTATGTTAAGTAATGCAACTTAAAACTTTCGTGTAATCTTAGTTGTGCCGTGAACTGAATGGATTGTGAAGGGGGACTCTACCGGCCGAACGCCTCTTGATTGATTCAGCTTTTGCTGAGTTCTCTAACCTCCTGAACGGACAGATATACCCGACCTTCTGTTAACATAAAAGGGGCCTGAGTGGGCTGCAATTGCACTGAAAGAGAAGGATTAACCTCCATGGCACAGGTGCGCCATTGTTATTCGGTTGTCTGTTTGTTCGTTGATCCGTCTGGTTTGTTTTGTTTACTAAAGTATGGATTCTTTCAGCCGCCTGATAGGTTATTAGCCTGCTGAGGCTGTTTTTCTTGTTGGCGACCTTTTGCGTTTGGTTTGCGCTCTTTATCTTAAAGACTTTTCGCGAAATTCGCTGCGAAAGTAGATCTTTCGTGGTTTGCTGGACGTTGACGTACATAGAATGCACATTCAAGTGGCCCAAGCGAAACCAAGCCAATGCTTGTTACGCGCGGATCCGAATAAACCCCCCTCCCGCCCAACCGACCTAGAGGCGCCGTCGCAAGACGAACGACACGATTCGCGTTCGGACAGGATAGATTCGGGCATGCAAAAAAAAAACAAGTAAGAAAGGTTCAGTCGAGAGTGCTCGACCGTATGATACCCGCAACCCAATTCGAGAGAAAACAAAAAGCTTAAATGATATTTTAACAAAAAATATACCACAGAATATACTGAAATTTAATTTTTATACCCGCTACCCATAGGGTAGAAGGGTATTATAACTTAGTGCCAACAGAAAATGTATGTAACAGGCAGATGGAGGATCCGAATAAACCCCCCTCCCGCCCAACCGACCTAGAGGCGCCGTCGCAAGACGAACGACACGATTCGCTTTCGGACAGGATAGATTCGGGCATGCAAAAAAAAAACAAGTAAGAAAGGTTCAGTCGAGAGTGCTCGACCGTATGATACCCGCAACCCAATTCGAGAGAAAACAAAAAGCTTAAATGATATTTTAACAAAAAATATACCACAGAATATACTGAAATTTGTTTTTATACCCGCTACCCATAGGGTAGAAGGGTATTATAACTTAGTGCCAACAGAAAATGTATGTAACAGGCAGATGGAGGCATCTCCGACCACATAAACTATATATATTCTTGATCAGTGTCAACAGCCGAGACGATATAGCCATGTCCGTCTGTCCGTCTGTCCGTCTGTATGAACACCTAGATCTCAGAGACTATAAGAGCTAGAGCTACCAAATTTGGGGACAGTACTCCTATAGGTCCTACGCAGATCTAACCCATGGGTAGAAGGGTATTATAACTTAGTGCCAACAGAAAATGTATGTAACAGGCAGAAGGAGGCATCTCCGACCCTATAACGTATGTATAAATTAATTTGTTACTCGCTGTAACATAGTTGAATACCGATTAATTCGTAAAGAGTAATTCGTAAGCATCAGTTCTGTTTTGTCTTGCTCCGCCTAATTCTGCGTTTATCTGTGTTTTAAAAGCATATTCATTTGTGACTTTTAGTTATATATCGATATTAACCTTTTGGTGCATGATTTGTGTTAAATTTTATTCTATTGTTCGTAATATAATTTGTAAATTACAACTTTTAAGTTGCTGTGCTTATTGCTTGTGTCTTAAAATTCATTGTTTTGGTTTTCTCCGGTAGTCGTTTGCAACCCAGGTTTGTCTGTGTGTTCGCTGTGCAGTTTTGTGTGGTGAATATATATTTGCTCTCTTTTGCTGCGCCTAATAGGCAAGTTGTTGTTGGGTGTTTTTGTTTTCGCTCGCCGTCTTACACTGCTTGTCCGTTATTTTGCGACCCAGTGGGAATTACAAGCTTTATTGTGCAACTGACTGGTAGTGACTTTTCACTTAGAGCACCCAATCGGAATCCATAACATAAATTTTGCAAACATTTTAATTTTTATTTTAATTTAATCGTTTCTATTTTCAATTTCTGTTATACATATAGTATATCTTAATATAATTATGCAGTGCTTCAAATTAAATTGTACCTATGGGCCGTCTCGTGATGGAGACCAGCCCAAGTTTGTTTCTTGTTGGCTGTGTGATAGTTTGATGCATATAAAATGTGCAGGCATTACCGGGCGCGATCATAATAAGATCAACGCTGCTGTGAAAAAGGGCAGCGGTGGAATTAAGTGGTCATGTCCGGTATGCATTGAAAAGCAATTGGATTTTTCACGTATGTATAACTAATTTTCACCGCTGCCTTCTTCTCCTTGCATTCCTGTAGAGCCATCCCCCTCCATTCAGTCCAAAAAAACTACTTTAATTAGTGGTGGCAATCGTTCATCCGCGGAACGAACCAAAATTTCTTTAATACCTCCGATTCCAAATGTGTGTATTGAGGCCTCGGACGGATCCTCTATTCCTTATTGTCCGATTATTAACTCACCACCTACTGCTCCTAATATTATTGTTAATACTAACACCCCCTATTCATTTCTCGATTATCTGCCGATACTTCGTGCGAGTCCATCTCAGCTTATATCGCCACAAAATCCATCTCAACTCCTCGGAAAATTGCTTCATTTAAATTAACTATTCCTTCCGACTAATTTCCGTTATTGTGTGATCCGAGTTACTGGCCACCCCATATGGTGGTATATGAGTTTAGGGCAAAGAAACGTAACATCATCCCAGTAAATTTTCAACCTAATATCACCTTAGCTCAAGCTCCTACTGTTAATAAAACTAACACTAAAGGTTAAAAAAACTAAATATTAATTCTGCTCAGCTTACCTCCCCTATACGTATAGCGTATCAAAACGTAAACGGGATTAAATCAAAACTATCTAAAGTCTATCTAGATAGTTTCTGCTTTGAACATAGTATCTTAGTGTTTACAGAAACTTGGTTAAAGGCAGAAATTTTTAACTTATCTCTCTTTAGTAATAAATTTACGTCCTACAGATGTGACCGTTTGTCTAGAATTGGTGGTGGTGTTCTTATTGCCGTTGATTCTGACTTTAATTCGGAATTAATCTGCTCGAAGTCCGGCATTGAATTTGTCGCCATTAAGACAACGTTTGGTCAAACTTCAGCCTATATCACTTGTTCCCACCTCAATCTGATATTTCTGTTTATTTTCAACACTTATCTATTTTAAAGTCTATATCCTCTAAACTACTAGATTGCGAATCTTTGTTTGTGCTTGGTGATTTTAATTTACCAAATATATCTTGGTCTGCTGAAAATAATACTCTAGTTCCTTCTTTTCCGCATGAATTTCTAAATGGTCTTCTTGATCTTTCTCTATCACAAATTAACCATATTTATAACTGCAATAACCGTCTTCCTGACTTAATATTTGTATCAGATCCTGCTTATGCCTCTGTACGTAGAATTGACCCTCTTGTAGTTCCTAAAGATTGTTATCATCCAACTTAGAGTTGTCTCTTGAACTACCGGTTTCTGAGCACATTGACATACCTAAGCCAGTAAATAGACCACTGTGTTTTAAAAAGGCAAATTTTTATAAATTAAATGACCTCATCTTAAATTATGATTGGTCTCTTTTTCATGATTCCATTAATTTAGAAGGTGCTTTGACTAATTTTTATAATACGCTACACATTTTTTTTGTCCAGTGTGGTTTTCTCGGGAATTAAGTGGATTAAAAAACCTAAAGACACGATATTTCAAAAAATATCAAGGCACAGGAAATTCTTCTGATTTCGCGCGATATGCTATTGCTAAATCGAATTTCGTTTCACTTAACACCCAACTTTACAATATTTATTTGCGTCGGTGTCGGTTACAGTTTGTTCAGAATCCTAGATAGTTCTATAATTTTGTTAACTCTAAACGAAAATGTTCTTCACTACCTTCCTCAATTTCATTCCAAAATAAGACTGCATGCAGTGATCAGGCCGCTGCCGATCTGTTTGCAGACTTCTTTCAATCTACTTACTCAATTGACAGCTACTCACCTTATATATCTTATCCCTATACCTACCAAAACTCTAACTTTGTTCCTGAGCCTGTGATCACTGAATGCTCAGTTTTAAGGGAACTCAATCAAATAAAACCTGTATTTGCACCCGGTCCAGATGGTATTCCAGGCTGTGTCCTTAGGTATTGTGCGGAATCATTGCATTTACTTTTACATAAATTATTTATTATGTCTGTTGAGTTTGCCTCTTTCCCGGCGATATGGAAGGATTCATTCATAATCCCCTTGCATAAAAATGGTTCGAAACATAACGTTAATAATTATAGAGGTATTTCCAAATTGTCCGCTATACCGAAACTCTTTGAGAAAATTATTACATCTCAACTTAGTCATTTTGTAGATCTATTGTCTCTCCCTTCTAGCATGGTTTTGTGAAACAGAGATCTACGTCTACCAATCTATTAGAGTTTTCTTCTCTAGTGATCAACGGTTTTCAGAATAAGTTGCAGACTGATATTATTTATACTGACTTTCGTAAAGCTTTTGAATCTGTTAACCATTTCCTTTTAGTTCAAAAATTAAACTTGATTGGATTTCCATATAATTTTATGTTATGGGTATCTGACTATCTTAATAATAGAACTCAAACAGTAATATTTAAATCCGCAACTTCTAAATCTTTGTAACCTCAGGTGTTCCTCAGGGTAGTCATCTCGGTCCTCTTCTTTTTAACCTTTTCATTAACGATCTTCCCAATGTTATTTTAAATTCTAATATTGATATTGATCGTTTTTATTCCTGGTGTAAATGTAATTATCTACTACTAAATTGTTCGAAATGTAAGGTTATGTCGTTTTACAGAAACTCCGCTAACATCAGTAATTATTCTCTTAATTAGAGTAGACGATGTGAATGATTTAGGAGTTATTCTAGATCATAGGCTAAAGTTTGACAAACACATTTCAATTACTGTCAACAAAGCGACTCAAGTTCTTGGGTTCATCAAGCGATGGGTAAAGGAATTTGATGACCCTTATACGACAAAGCTTCTTTTTATTTCGCTTGTCCGTCCCATTCTGGAATACGGTTCTTGTATTTGGTCACCACAATACTCAAATCATAAAAATCTTATCAAAAGAAATTTCTGCTTTTTGCGTTGGGAGGCTTTAACTGGCTTTCAGGTATTGACTTACCCTCTTATAATAGTAGACTTCTTTTACTTAATCTGCCCTCATTAACTAATCGTCGTAGCATGCTTGGGGTTATGTTTATAGTCAAACTACTAAAGGGTGAAATTGATTCTCCCTACCTTCTTAGGCATATAAACCTTTCTGTCCCAGTTAGACATACACGTAACTTCACACCTTTATCCCTTAACCTATGTAAAACTAACTATTCTAAGCATAAACCTTTTCGAGTTCTCTGTGCTGACTACAACAGACTCTACTGTGTTTTCAACGCCGATGCATCTCTTCTAAATATTAAAAATTGTATTCTATCATTATTAGCTAACAATAATTAGAAACTAACATGGTGTTGGAATTTAAAACAAAAATTAAATACTAGCTAACTCACCTACCATCTGACCTGATTGGGGTTTTCCTGGGTTTTCCCCAATCCATGCAGTGAATGCTGGGTTAGATTAATATTGCTTAAACACCCCCAGATATTTCATATTTCATATTTTAATTTTAATTGAATTATTTTTTTTTCTATTTTAAACTATAAAAATATTATTAATCATAATTTTACTCATAATTTTATTAATTTATTCAATGTCGACTGTTCATAGTCGACTTTAAATAAATAAAAATAATAAAAAAAAATAAAAATATTGTCGAACTTTGTTCAAGAGTAAAATACGATTGAGAATCGAAGTTTGGTATGTTTATTAATGAATCGAATTTCAAGACTAAAGCTAAGTGTTACAATTTATGAGACTTATGGTTTCGCAATCGTCTCATAGCGGCCGCTCAAATATGCAGCGATTGCCGTTTATGCAACGACATCCGGCCCAATGCTTATTCAGCACTCGTTGCTGGAGTCGTTTTATTACGTTCATTTAAACGATGAAGGTAAGGGAGGCTAAGAACATCTTGGCTAGCAGTAATGTTTAGCAGAGGAGATTTGGCAATTACTGGGACTGTTTTTCGAATGTTATTCAGTTGATGTTGAGAGTTCAATCGATCGTGACCCGGTCGCTAAAGGTGATAAGCTGCGTGCCGTGTATCCAGATCTCGGTCCCGTTGTCTACCTGTACCTTTGCAGGTCTGTCGTTGACGATGATGATTTCGTCGTCCACCTGGGTGATCGCATCCAGATTACTTGGCTGAATCTCGCAGTGTGCTGTACTTCCGGCTTGTATTTCTCTGGCACATGAACTCTTCGATGACAGGCGGCAAAATGTGGCTCCAGGTGAATCACTGCAACCTTCGAGAGTGTGAATTACTCCGTTGCATTCGACTATGGCGTTGTATGGTAAGCGTAGTATGAAGCTCTAATGGGAGACCGGAAAAATGGTTATTTTTTTACACGCGAACTTAATTATTAGAAATTTGACGATAAAGTAAAGCATGTTAACAGATTGAAGAATCTTTACGGATGAGACGGTCGTTAGCCTTTGCTTGAGTTATGGAAAGCATTAAATTTTGCAACTCCATCATCAACATTATATTTGTGGCCAACAATGTTTCATACAAATGACCTGTGTCGACTTGTGATTTTTTAGCTACATCAAGAATTCGATTTATAGTGGAAGTTAATTGGTTAATTTGGTCTTTGACTTTGGAGTTTTTTTCTATTTGTCTTTTGTTTGAGTTTACTAACTGCATTTCAGTGATCTTGATCCCCTCCAAATCACAGGCATCGGGTGTTCCCGCCACAACTTTTAACATAGATCCAACAAAATCCAAACTCCTGGCGACCCTATGGTGTAAACCATAGATCCTAGAGATGAGCTGTATCAACGCTGAAGAGTTTTTATACCCGCTACCCATAGGGTAGAAGGGTATTATAACTTAGTGCCAACAGAAAATGTATGTAACAGGCAGAAGGAGGCATCTCCGACCCCATAAAGTATATATATTCTTGATCAGCGTCAACAGCCGAGACAATATAGCCATGTCCGTCTGTCCGTCTGTCCGACTGTCCGTCTGTCCGTCTGTCTGTCCGTATGAACACCTGGATCTCAGAGACTATAAGGCATAGAGACACCAAATTTGGCAAAAAGGTTCCTTCATACCCTACGCAGATCAAGTTTATTTCAAAAGTTGGATGCCACGCCCCCTTCGCCCACAATAAGCATTAATCTAGAAAAAGTCAAGTTTTTTTTTATGTAAATCGCGTATAACTCCAAAAGTTCTTTGTCTAACGATGTGTAATTTGGTAACCTATCTGCGCTTGACACTCTTAATATACCCTGTAATTTTGGCGAATAAAAAAAACGGAAGCGGGATCGCTTTGCTGATGTTACTTTATACTGTATTTGTGGACCACCCTCCATTTAATGGGAACCGTAGTCCCCAGGTCCGCTTCAACAACTCTTTCTTCGCACAAAAGCGTGAGTTTGTTGCCGAGCCTTCGGTTGGATATGACTAAAACTTTTTCACCAACTTCGAACACCCTGTTTTGCCGTGCAGCATTCTCATTGGCTCTGAGCGCAACCTGAGCATTTCTAATTTGCCTTCTATGGCATCTTGGGGCTCATCCGTGCGCGCCTGAACAACGTCATCTGGTCTCCTGTTGATAACGGAGTGGATTGACTTCCTATACTCAGTTGCTGCTAGCATAATGATTTCCACCGTGTGACTAATTTTTATACCCGCTACCCATAGGGTAGAAGGGTATTATGACTTAGTGCCAACAGAAAATGTATGTAACAGGCAGAAGGAGGCATCTCCGACCACATAAACTATATATATTCTTGATCAGTGTCAACAGCCGAGACGATATAGCCATGTCCGTCTGTCCGTCTGTCCGTCTGTCCGTCTGTCCGTCTGTCCGTCTGTATGAACACCTAGATCTCAGAGACTATAAGAGCTAGAGCTACCAAATTTGGGGACAGTACTCCTATATGTCCTACGCAGATCAAGTTTATTTCAAAAGTTGGATGCCACGCCCCTTTCCGCCCCCAAAAGACTGTAAAAGCCGTAATAATAGACCTAGAGCATTGAAATTTGGTATGCATAATAATAATTATATTCTCAATGATTCCTGAGAATTTGGTTGAAATCCAATAAAAAACAAGGAAGTTATTAAAGAATCAATTTTATATGCAAAATTCACTTGCAGCTGCCCGCGCTTTGTTTGTTTAGTTGACAGTGTGACCATAACGGTGTTGCGGTATTTTACCCGCTATTTTCAAATATATACAAAAAAACAAGTTTTAGTATATTTGGTATGTTTTTTGTTTAAATATAATTTAATTTTTTTGTTTTTTCTCGAAATGGGTTGCGGGTATCATACGGTCGAGCACTCTCGACTGTAGCTTTTTTACTTGTTTTTTTTTTATTAATTTTGACACATCTGGCGAGCTCTAGGAAGGTGCTATGAAAGCACTCCACCTGTCCATTAGAGACACTGTGTAGGGGAGGGGCATTTGCAATGCTAACTCCAAAATTGTTGTCCAATTAGTATCCAATTTTCTGAGAATTCAATGCTGGTTCATTGTCACAGTCTTCGCTTTTGGCAAAAAATGCGCGGCTGGTTTTAAGTCCTTTATGGTTTTAAAGGGACAGGCTGTACAAAAGCGAATTTTGAAAACTTGTCTATACAAATTAAGAACAATTTTTTTTGTCGGTAGAAAAGATGTCTATGTGTAACATTTCTCCTATCCTGTTTTTTAGGGTGCCTGTCATATTGCCCCCTAGCACATGTCTTGCAACTTTGTACTATTTTGTTGGCTAATTTTGACATTTTGGGGTAATAATATTCGGATAATACCATAGCTGACCTATGAGCTCTATTATGCTCTGTGACGAGTATATTCTTTCTTTCCTCAACCCCGAATATGTCGACTACACAAGTTTTGCAATGCCAAAACTTTGCAGCTGGGAATCTTCGAACCATTTCATCCTGTATCATTGCAAGCTTGTGTAAATCACAATGGATGGCGTTAACACCGTTGGGTGTGATTGTGTCTTCAAGCTCATCTACTAAGGGTTCCTTACATGTGAATTTGATTGAGTGTCGCCTTTTGTTCCCAAACAAAAAAAAAGTACGCTTTAATGGAAAACGGACATCTTCTAGCACTATTTGATTTTGGAAACAATTCAGCGGCTTGTCTGTTGTTTCGATAGTGTGAGTGAGGGACATTTCACTGTGGACTGTCGCAGCACAAGAGTGGATCTCCTGTTGTTCTACAGCATTAAGCTGTTGCCTGGGCAAGGCGTCCGCAACGAGGTTCTCTTTGCCAGGTTTGTAAAAAATCCGCGCATTGGATTCGTCAATGCGCGCTTTCCACCGTTTTATCTTCCCATTCGGATTTGATTCCGGTACCGCAAAGGTTAGAGGCTGATGGTCAGTAAAGATGTTGATGTCTTTAACTCCAAATAAATAGGGTCGCAATTTGGCCAATGCCAATAGCTCTCTTTCATTTGTAGCATAATTGACTTCTCTGTCCTTCAATTTTCTTGATATCATTGTAATAGGGAAAGTACTGCACCTTTGCCATATGTTGAAGCGTCCGTCGTTAGATCAAACAGTTTTCTTGAAATCGGGATATGTAAGCATGACATCTTCAGATCCATTTTCGCCTTTCAAGATGTCTGAAATGGGCCTTGACTTCAATCTTTTCTGGATCTGTTGTTGTTCCATTGTTTGTTAAAACAAATCCGAAGAAGTTCATGATTTTCTTAAAAAAACGCGACTTTTCTACCGAGATGGGTAAGGTTTGGCATACACTGGCTCCTCATCAACCGTCCTGATAGTGGATACCACCGAGGTGTTGTAAGGTAAAGATTCATTGGGATCTTCGAAGACTCTATTATTGTCCTTTATTATTTTAAGGAAAGTTTTCTTAATGAAGAGGGGTGCATCCGAGCAATCTATATTTGAATGATTGACATCCGTGCAGGTATGGAAAGCAATTGAGCCGCCCTGAGGCTAAGACACGCCTGCCTGCCTTAGTAGGTCATGGCCGATTATTCCATCGAATGTTGATTACTCTGGTAGTATACAAAATGTTGCTTTTATGTTAAGTAATGCAACTTAAAACTTTCGTGTAATCTTAGTTGTGCCGTGAACTGAATGGATTGTGAAGGGGGACTCTACCGGCCGAACGCCTCTTGATTGATTCAGCTTTTGCTGAGTTCTCTAACCTCCTGAACGGACAGATATACCCGACCTTCTGTTAACATAAAAGGGGCCTGAGTGGGCTGCAATTGCACTGAAAGAGAAGGATTAACCTCCATGGCACAGGTGCGCCATTGTTATTCGGTTGTCTGTTTGTTCGTTGATCCGTCTGGTTTGTTTTGTTTACTAAAGTATGGATTCTTTCAGCCGCCTGATAGGTTATTAGCCTGCTGAGGCTGTTTTTCTTGTTGGCGACCTTTTGCGTTTGGTTTGCGCTCTTTATCTTAAAGACTTTTCGCGAAATTCGCTGCGAAAGTAGATCTTTCGTGGTTTGCTGGACGTTGACGTACATAGAATGCACATTCAAGTGGCCCAAGCGAAACCAAGCCAATGCTTGTTACGCGCGGATCCGAATAAACCCCCCTCCCGCCCAACCGACCTAGAGGCGCCGTCGCAAGACGAACGACACGATTCGCGTTCGGACAGGATAGATTCGGGCATGCAAAAAAAAAACAAGTAAGAAAGGTTCAGTCGAGAGTGCTCGACCGTATGATACCCGCAACCCAATTCGAGAGAAAACAAAAAGCTTAAATGATATTTTAACAAAAAATATACCACAGAATATACTGAAATTTGTTTTTATACCCGCTACCCATAGGGTAGAAGGGTATTATAACTTAGTGCCAACAGAAAATGTATGTAACAGGCAGATGGAGGATCCGAATAAACCCCCCTCCCGCCCAACCGACCTAGAGGCGCCGTCGCAAGACGAACGACACGATTCGCGTTCGGACAGGATAGATTCGGGCATGCAAAAAAAAAACAACTAAGAAAGGTTCAGTCGAGAGTGCTCGACCGTATGATACCCGCAACCCAATTCGAGAGAAAACAAAAAGCTTAAATGATATTTTAACAAAAAATATACCACAGAATATACTGAAATTTGTTTTTATACCCGCTACCCATAGGGTAGAAGGGTATTATAACTTAGTGCCAACAGAAAATGTATGTAACAGGCAGATGGAGGCATCTCCGACCACATAAACTATATATATTCTTGATCAGTGTCAACAGCCGAGACGATATAGCCATGTCCGTCTGTCCGTCTGTCCGTCTGTATGAACACCTAGATCTCAGAGACTATAAGAGCTAGAGCTACCAAATTTGGGGACAGTACTCCTATAGGTCCTACGCAGATCAAGTTTATTTCAAAAGTTGGATGCCACGCCCCTTTCCGCCCCCAAATGCCAGTAAAAGCCGTAATAATAGACCTAGAGTTTTGAATTTTGGTATGCATAATAATAATTATATTCTCAATAATTCCTGTGAATTTGGTTGGGATCGAATGAAAAACAAGGAAGTAATTAAAGAATCAATTTTATATGAAAAATTCACTTGCAGCTGCCCGGTATGCTATGGATTTTTATACCCGCCATTTTCAAATATATAAAAAAAAACAGTTTTAGTATATTTGGTATATTTTTTGTTAAAATATCAAATAAGTTTTTTGTTTTCTCTTGAAATGGGTTGCGGGTATCATACGGTCGAGCACTCTCGACTGTAGCTTTCTTACTTGTTTTTATATATACATATTTTTAAGAAATCCATTAAATACCGACATGGTCACACTGCCAACTAAACAAACAAAGCGCGAGCAGCTGCAAGTGAATTTTTCATATAAAATTGATTCTTTAATAACTTCCTTGTTTCTCATTCGATCTCAACCAAATTCACAGGAATTATTGAGAATATAATTATTATTGTGCATAAATTCAGTGGTCTAGGTCTTTTATTACGGCTTTTCCAGTTTTTGGGGGCGGAAAGGGGCGTGGCAAAAATCCAAATCAAACTTGATCTGTTTAAGAGCTACATGAATACTGTCACCAAATTTGATATCTCTAGGTCATTCACACACTTAAAACGTCCATATGCATTGGGCACAACAATTTTGATAAATAATTTAACGAATAACTTTCGTTCTACTTTTCCGATTTGTACCAAAATTACAGGGTATATTTAGAGTGTCAAGCGCAGATGGGTTACCAAATTACACATCATTACACAAAGAACTTTTGGAGTTATATGCAATTTACATAAAAAAAAACTTGACTTTTTCTAGATTAATGCTTATTGTGGGGGAAGGGGGCGTGGCATCCAACTTTTGATATAAACTTGATCTGCGTAGGAAATGCAGAAACCTTTGTGCCAAATTTGGTGTCTCTATGTCCTATGGTCTCTGAGATCCAGGTGTTCATACGGACAGACAGACGGACAGACGGACATGGCTATATCTTCTCGGCTGTTGACGCTGATCAAGAATATATATACTTTATGGGGTCGGAGATGCCTCCTTCTGCCTGTTACATACATTTTCTGTTGGCACTAAGTTATAGTACCCTTCTACCCTATGGGTAGCGGGTATAAAAAGGTGGATAGCATACAATAGAATAACAGGATCGGACATAAGAGAGAGCTAAATTCAGTCTAATTATTAGTTAAGAGGTTAGTAGTAAAATTTAAAAATAAAAGCAGTGTTAGCGCTAGAAAATACATGATAAAATCTATTATAGTTAGAACATAAAACTCTAAAAGTGTCATGCAATGCAAAATTAGATCTACATAGGGGGAGAGCAAGCGGAATGTAACTACGGGTTAGTCTAGATGGAACGAAAAAGGTTAGTCGCGATATTAACTCTGAAGAATCAATATCACCATTAATAAGATTACAAATAAATAAAATGCCAAGCATTATTCTACGGTTAGATAAAGAAGGTAGATTTGTTAAAAGAAGTCTACTACTATATGACGGCAATCTCACTTCAGCGTTCCAGTTCAAGTCACGCAATGCAAATAAGAGGAATTGTTTTTGAACAGATTCAATGCGATCCTGGTGCACAGAAAACTGTGGAGACCATACGCACGAACCATATTCAAGAATCGGGCGAACGAGTGAAATATAAAAGGTCTTAGTAATATAAGGGTCATCAAATTCCTTTGACCACCTCTTAATGAAACCGAGAACAGACATAGCTTTATTGACCGTTCTAGAAATGTGGTCAGAAAATTTAAGTTTATGATCTAAGAGAATACCTAGATCATCAACAGCAGTAATTCTTTTTAGATCGTTACCGTTCAGTAAGTAAGTGGCCAAATATGGATTAACTCTATAGAAGGATATCACAACACATTTAGAGCAGTTTAAATTTAACAAGTTCACTTTGCACCATGACTGAAAAGAGTCAAGATCTCTCTGCAACTTGATATGGCATGGCCAATCCCTGTACTGCAGGCATATTTTAACATCATCTGCATACATTAGTACGGAAGATTGCGTCAAAACAGTAGGTAGATCATTTATGAACAACGTGAAAAGTAAGGGACCGAGATAGCTACCCTGGGGAACTCCTGAGGTAACTCGGAATGTATTAGAAAGAAAATTATTAAAGAAACATTTTGCGTTCTTTGGCTTAGATAGCTTGAAATCCAGCAAATCAAATTATTGGGAAATCTATTAAAGTCAAGCTTATATAACAAAAGAAATTGATTTACTGAGTCGGTATAGATGACGTCAGTTTGTTCGTTTTTAAGGAAACCCTGGTTAACGAACGAAGAAAGCTCAAGAAGATTAGTAGCAGTGGATCTATGTTTCACAAATCCGTGCTGGTAGGGGGATATAATAGAACTACATAAATGTTGTAAGTGCCAAGTTAATATCTTCTCAAAAACTTTTGGTATAGCAGACAATTTACATATCCCTCTATAGTTTTTGGCGTCAGACTTACTTCCCTTCATATGGAGAGGAATAATGAAAGACTCCTTCCATAAAAAGGGAAAAGTAGTTTGACTCGACTTCTTGAGCCAAAGCCAACGCCGAGCATCATTCCGGAATTTTTCGCACAAGCCCATTGCCATGACTGGATCGTATGACATGTTAACCTTGTGGGTTAACGGTGTGAGCTTCTTTTCTACTTCATCGTAGTATTGTAGAAGCGATTGCCCTCCCTGTCTGAGCGTGCCCAATTCTTGATCTATGAGATGAATCGACCGCTTGTCGCTATATGTGAAATCGAGACGGCAAATAATTGCATCAGCAGGTACCCTAATTTTACTTCTGATAATAATAACTGCCTGGTAGTGACGAGAAAAAATGTGGTAAGCGACAGCCTGTCTCTAGGCAACATAAAAATCTTGTGCCCCGTTAAATTCGGGTAGGCACTTGACAGCATCCAACGGCTCATCACACTGTATTTCATTTGTGATGTTAATGTCATAGTATTCTTGAACTACTGGAGGTGTAACGTGAGCTGTCACGCTCGTGCACAGCAGCTTGCTCAGCCAAGGCATTACGAATCGCTGACTCAACCACTAATCTGAGTTGCTCTGGGTGCATATTAGGAGATAAAGCTACAAGAGCACGCTTGCTTGACTCTGAATCGCTAGAATGCTGCCGAGGGGTTCTATAATTGGAGAACAGCGAGCTTTTCGGTCCGAACGTTGAATGTGTAAGAGCAAGAAAGCCATGTGTTGGCGACTGAGCGCAAAGACAACAACATAAATAATAAGTGTGCGGGTCGAATTACAAGCATACAGAGAAGGTATGTCTCTATGCAACTAAAAGTTTGAAGATACAATGCGACAAAAGGAAATAAACACAGATTTGTTTCAAAATATCTTTAAAATCGCGACTCTTGTTGCAAAATTAGATGAAGCCCTTATTTTTATACCCGCTACCCATAGGGTAGAAGGGTATTATAACTTAGTGCCAACAGAAAATGTATGTAACAGGCAGAAGGAGGCATCTCCGACCACATAAACTATATATATTCTTGATCAGTGTCAACAGCCGAGACGATATAGCCATATCCGTCTGTCCGTCTGTATGAACACCTAGATCTCAGAGACTATAAGAGATAGAGCTACCAAATTTGGGGACAGTACTCCTATATGTCCTACGCAGATCAAGTTTATTTCAAAAGTTGGATGCCACGCCTCTTTCCGCCCCCAAAAGACTGTAAAAGCCGTAATAATAGACCTAGAGCATTGAATTTTGGTATGCATATTAATAATTATATTCTCAATGATTCCTGTGAATTTGGTTGAAATCGAATAAAAAACAAGGAAGTTATTAAAGAATCAATTTTATATGCAAAATTCACTTGCAGCTGCCCGCGCTTTGTTTGTTTAGTTGACAATGTGACCATAACGGTGTTGTGAATTTTACCCGCTATTTTCAAATATATACAAAAAAACAAGTTTTAGTATATTTGGTATGTTTTTTGTTTAAATATAATTTAATTTTTTTTGTTTTTTCTCGAAATGGGTTGCGGGTATCATACGGTCGAGCACTCTCGACTGTAGCTTTCTTACTTGTTTTTTTAAACTTTAATTTTCTTAGCAGATTTAAAAACAGTCTAAGTTAAAGGTTTCCACTTACATATTTTAATTGGATCCTGTTTCCCTTTTTAAACCCGCTGCACATAGGGTATAATAACTTAGTGTTGTAACGACGTTTTTTCAGCCGGGGTCTGCGTCTCAGTCTACCAGGACCTGTTACAGAAATATTTATTTCTGGAAACATTACTGGTCAATGAGCGAAGTCCTAGCAAAAGTTCGGCAACCAAAAATGCTACAAAAACTCGTGCAGGCTAGAGCGACCACAAGGAATGGAGAGAGAGAGTTCTCGAAGCCCGATGCACTCCCGCTGTCCACTCCTTGGACCACTAGTTTCGGAGAGTGGCTACCACGTACTCGGTAGCGATGACGCTCAAAGGGTAAACGCACACACGAGAGAGGGTAAAACCCGTCTTCTCGGATGTGAAACTTCCCTTTGGAGGTCCTCGAAGCCGAGGGGTGGTGGCGATCGGCTCGACTTCGATTATACCGGGCGGCAGACTCATAAGTGAGAGAGTGAAACTCGTCAGCACTTGTGGAATGTCATCCCAGGATGATCGAAGTTGATAACTCCTTCTTGGCGTCCGGGCTCAGAAGAATTCGTCAGAGGTGGAGGGGTAAGACCCGCTGACACCTCGTCGTGAGACTCTGAACCCGCGCCAAGCCGACCTTAACCTCACTCCGCTAGCCCTGCCCGTTCCCCCCCTTAACCGCCCAACAATAAAACAGATTTACGGAGACAATTCATTTATTTGGCGTGCGCCCAAACGCTCCGCGAAAGGATGTGGGAACACATGACGTATAGCTGGTTAGTTTTTAACTACTGTCGCGCTTACCGGGGCCTCGTGTCTTCGTCCCTGGTCACGCTGCGTTGTTGGCACTGGTCGTCACTGCACTGCTGCTGCTGTGGCCGTGGCACGGCTGCGGTGTTGTTGTGGCACGGGCGCGGCTGCGCTGTCGCTGTTGCGGCACTGGCGTGGCTGTGCTGCTGCTGCTGTGGCCGTGGCACGGCTGCGGTGTTGTTGTGGCACGGGCGCGGCTGCGCTGTCGCTGCTGCGGCACTGGCGTGGCTGTGCTGCTGCTGCTGTGGCCGTGGCACGGCTGCGGTGTTGTTGTGGCACGGGCGCGGCTGTGCTGTCGCTGCTGCAGCACGGGCGCGGCTGTGCTGTTGTTGTGGTGGCACGGATGCGGCTGTGCTGTCGCTGCTGCGGCACTGGCGTGGCTGCGCTGTTGCTGCGGCACTAGCGCGGCTGCGCTGTTCTTGCAGCGGCACTGGTGTGGCTGCACCGTTGGTACGGCAGCACTGGCGTGGCTGCGGCAGCACTGTCACTCTCGTCGCGGCGCGTCTGCGCTGTTGCTGTGGCGGCACTCGCGTTGGTTTTTTCCGTATTGTTGTTCGCGCTTTGGGTGTCGGTGCACCACTGTCGTTGTCCGTTTCCGTGTCGGTGTCGTCTCCAATTCCCATTTCCTTTTTCCTTTTCTCCACACGTGCTCGTCCAGTTTTTTGCTCTTCGTTTTCCTTGTGGTATCTCTTCTTCTTCGATAATCATCCTCCTCCACGATAATTCATCGTTTCATTCAATATATACCAGCACCAGCAGTAGCTGGTATATATCGAGTGCGGCTAACTAGTGTTGCTTAACGTGACCGCGGCTAGTATTTTTTTTTACTCGATAATAAATTATCGGCAGGTAGCCGATAATTTACTAGTTTTGGCCTTTGTTGTTTCCTTATCTCCTCCGGGTTTGTGATGTGGTCGGCGCGCGGTGAGTGTTTTTGTGTGCAGCCAAATTATGCTGCATCACAGTGCCAACAGAAAATGTATGTAACAGGCAGAAGGAGGCACCACACCGACCACATAAAGTATTTATATTCTTGATCAGTTTCAACAGCCGAGACGATATAGCCATGTCCGTCTGTCCGTCTGTATGAACACCTAGATCTTAGAGACTATAAGAGCAAGAGCTGCCAAATTTGATGACAGTACTCTTATAGGTCCTACGCAGATCAAGTTTATTTTAGATTTTTGCCACGCCCCTTTCCGCCCCCAAAAACTGTAAAATCCGTAATAAAAGACCTCGAGCATTGAATTTTGGTATGCAAAATAAAAATTATAGTCTCAATGATTCCTGTGGTTGAGATCGAATGAAAAACAAGGAAGTTATTAATGAATCAATTTTATCTGCAAAATTCACTTGCAACTACTTGCGCTTTGTTTGTTTAGTTGACAGTGTGGCCACGTCGTTATGTTATGGATTTTTTTTTAAATATATAAAAAAAAACAAATTTGAAATTATATTCATTGGTATATTTTTTGTCATTTATCATTTAAGTTTTTTGTTTTCTCTCGAAATGGGTTGCGAGTATCATACGGTCGAGCACTCTCGACTGTAGCTTTCTTACTTGTTTTTTAGTGAGTAAATCACTGTTAACGAAACCGCGACTTTAAAATTTTAATGCGTGGGCAAACGAATTTGCCACTAGTTGGGCGCCAATTAATTAGTTTTGTTACTCGCTGTAACTTAGTTGAATACCGATTATATTCTCGAACTTTGTTCGAGAGACAAATACGATTGAGAATTGAAGTTTGGTTTGTTTATTAATGAAACGAAGCGATCTGTTTGTTTCAAAAACAATTTGAAACTAAAGCTGTTACAATTTTGTTATTAAAAAAGCTTCTTCGAATGTGAGACTTACGGTTTCGCAATCGACTCATTTCGGCCGCTCATATATGCACCGATTGCCGTCTAGGTAACGACATCCGGCCCAATGCTTATTCAGCACTCGTGGCTGGTGTCGTCTTCAGTTCAACATTCTTAAGAACGTTGACTTCAGTTTACTTATATTCTTGTTCAGCGTCTGTACCTGGTGCTTTATAAGGTAGAAAGGTACCCAAAGCCCACCTTATCATTCCAGCGTGCGGCACTGTGGACTAACCCGTCTGTCTCACTGTTACTCTCACATGGTGTATCATTTATAATCTTGCACAGTGGAAAACGAGACTCAAGTAGAAGGTCTGCTTTGTCTACTTAATTTTCGGTGTAGGTAACATTGGTAGAGAAACTGCTCCACTCTTGTTTGCTGCTCAGCTCAGTTCTGAATACCTTCGAGAAGTTATATCTGATCCCCTGTTCATCTTGGGGTAGCCTAGCTAATAACTTGAAGCACGATTGTTCCGGTAAGTTAGTTAGTAGCTAGTATCCACTGTATCCCGTACTGCGATTAGATCGCAATGTGATGTATATGAATATATAATGTTGGTATACCCAGTAGGACTATTGTCAGGTACATCTATCATTATTTTTGATGATAGGCCAATAACGGATCCCAAAGAGGGAAAAATAAAACGACAGCGCCGAGGCACTTACCCAGCGTCACAAGCGAGCAGGTGTTTCGTATGCCAACGCCATTAAATCCATCAGGATGGCGGTGTTCACTGCGGACTACTCGCAAAGGATGGTCTCGTTAGGAAGAACTAGGAGCGATAGAGCTGGCTCTAATAGAGAGCCTTGGCCTTAGTGGCATTCAACTCAAGCCAAGCTTGATTGTTGTGGTACAGCGACCAAGGAGAGAAAGCTGGTGACGCTGGTCTTAGATGCGCAAGCACAGAAGTGTGGCCCACGTGATTGAGGAAACAGCTCTGCTGCTACTCGAGGCAAAGGAGGGCACTGTCTCATCCATCGGCGATCTAAACAAAGTCACGTTGATGATGGATGAGCAATTGACCGAGGAGAGCTCTGGCTCATCGGATGATGAGCGGACGATTGTAGAGGTGACGGCAGAGCCAGCTCTCCACTTTCCTTCATACGAGAAGGAAATCTAGTATGTATAGCACCAGCGTGGCACAAATCAACTTGCATAAATATACAAAAATATAATATAAAAAACTGTCGTAAACTGTTGCCGCATGCAGACGTGTATTACAGAGCTCCGGGAAACAAAATTAATTACACAAGTTTAAAGCGTAGTGAGAGACGTATTAATAAGTGTACAACGTGAAAAGACGCTTAGTGCGATGAAGTCGCACAAAATATCTAATTATTTGATTATTTACCAATTGATTAATTAATGTTTACTTATATCCAATAAAACTAAGCCGCGGTGAAGAAGATGAGCCAAAGCGACATTCATAAGCAAATGCAGCGTGAGCAAGACGAGCGCCGGCTTTCTCTGCAACGAAACAACGCGTACTTCTCTTGTGTAGCCGAACCAACCCGAAATTCTGCTGACGCAAAAACGCAGCGGTCAATTATCCCCAACCCATCGAAAGAACTCTTGCATTTAGCAAGTGAGTGACCTCGTTCATGCTCTCCAGCATTACCATCTCAGATTGCAGAGCGCACTGCTAAACAAGCATGTAATGAACTGAGAGACCTGCTCCTACCTACGGAGACTATCACAACAGTCTTTCTGACTACTGCAACTGCAACAACAACATCAACTGTAACGGTGTTGGCTGCCCGCTCGGTCCCATCGTCATCAACAAATGTTTTTTTTTGTGTCACCGATAATACCGCGCTTTATGAATCACCGATCAACACAAACCAAACTAAAACAAATTCTACGACTGCTGCGTTGCCAATAAAACCAAAAGCAAAAAACGTAACTGACCCGCTTGTGCAGACTGGAATGGATCGTTACATACAAATTAAAGGAAGTTAAGCTCTTGAAACTCGAAAGCAAAATTTATCCGTAGCAGTTCCAGCGCATCTTCAAGCGAAAAGCTCAACAACACCAATAGGTTTGAAATTTGAGCAGACCTTTCGGGCGAACCCGAGGTAGATGTCAAAAAGAAGCCAAAGCCACCACCAATATACATACGGGAGAAAAGCTTCATTGCCCTTGTTTATAAAATTGTAGAGCTTATTGGAAAGGACAACTTTGATATAATTCCCCTTGTACGGGGTAAAATCCATGAAACAAAAGTTCAAATGAAGTCGGAAGATAATAATAGAGTTTTATTGAAGCATTTAACCGACAAAAAAATGAACTACCACACGCACCAACTGAAAAGCAGCAAGGGCCTACAAGTAGTACTAAAGGGCATAGAGTCTGATGTGGCACCAGCAGAAATAAGTAAGGCGTTAGAAGACAAGGGATTTAACGCAAAATCAGTATTTAACATTTTAAACAAGGAAAGGAAGCCCAATCGCTTTTCAAGGTAGAACTTGAACCAGACAACACTTCTCTTAAGAAAAACGAAGTGCACCCTCTATACAAACTTCAGTTTCTACTACATCGTAGAATCACTGTAGGAGAACCACACAAACGCAAAGGACCAGTACAATGCCAAGAATATGGCCATACACGGTCATTCTGTACACTGCGCCCAGTGTGTGTACTTTGTGGAGAGCTTCACGACTCCGCACACTGTCCGTCGAACAAAGGCGATTCTACCACCAAAAGGTGTGGTAACTGCGGTGGTAACCACACCGTTAATTACAGCGGTTGTCCAGTATATAAGGATTTAAAAACTAGAATCCATCAACGAGTGACTACTCCCCGCTCTGCAAATGCACGAGTTACACCATCTAAATCAAACCCGGACGTATTCTTTTCGAACGAAGCTAAATCTTCATTTGACTTTGACTCCGAGTCCTCCATAAGGAAAAATGTGACATTTGCCAGTGCATTAAAATCAGGATTGGAGCTTCCTTCCTCAAGTACATCGCACTTTAAACTACCTCAACCAGAACCAAACACAACTAAACATTATCAGCCTATGGAGCAGCCTCAAAACAACTTTGGGGCCATGTTCTCTAAGCTACAGCAAAGCTTAATGGAGCTCATGTCTTTCATGCGGACTACTATGCAAGATCTAATGCGTAATCAAAACATATTGATACAAATTTTGGTATCACAACAATCCAAATAATCAATGACTTCCCTACGTATATCCATGTGGAATGCTAATGGCGTCTCGCAGCACTTGAGTTATCTCAATTCTTACTTGACAAACATATCGACGTAATGTTGCTCTCAGAAACACATCTTACAAATAAATATAACTTTAATTTAAGAGGCTACTCTTTCTATGCAACTAACCATCCCGATGGTAAAGCACACGGTGGGACTGGTATCCTGATTAGAAACCGAATTAAGCACCACCGCTATAAGGATCTAGCAACTACTTATTTTCAAGCAACATCAATAAGAATAAAACTGGATAGTGGTAACCAACTTACTCTAGCTGCAGTATACTGCCCTCCTCGTTTCACTGTAACTGAAGCTGAGTTTATGCAATTCTTTAACTCATTAGGCGAGCACTTCATAGCAGCAGGAGACTATAATGCCAAGCACACACACTGGGGATCTCGCCTCGTAACTCCTAAAGGTAAGCAGCTCTACAATGCAATTATAAAAGCCAGCAACAAGCTTGACCATGTTTCCCCTGGCAGACCAACATATTGGCCAACAGATCAAAAAAAACTGCCCGATTTAATTGACACGAGAAACTTTAAAAGACGCCTCCCGCAAGCTCACCAGAGCGTTAAAGCAACAAGAAGCAAACACCCAACGCCGCTATATAGAGCAATTATCAACATCTTCCAAAAAGCACTCTCTATGGAGAGCCCACCCAACCCTATGCTCCCCGACAGAAACTGTGGCGCCTATAAGAAACACAGTGGGCAGCTGGGCCCGCAGTGATGAAGACAGAGCCAGAACATATGCACAGCACCTTGAAAATGTGTTCCAGCCAAATCCTGCCACAAACGCATTTGCACTACATGACTTACAGCTTCAACGTGAGCCAATGGAATTTGAAACAAACGAAATGGCTCATATCATAAAAAATCATCTGGATCCGAAAAAATCACGAGGCTCTGACCAAATAACGCCAAAAATGATTATTGAGCTCCCATATTGCGCAGTTCGCACTATCACCCAGCTCTTCAATGCCATTACAAGGCTTGGCCACTTTCCAGAGAGATGGAAAAAATCAATGATAATAATGATTGATGACCAATAAGCTTATTATCATGCTTATCCAAACTCTTTGAAAAGTGTGTGCTGACTCGGATAAACTCATTTCTAAGAATCCATAATAAAATCCCATCACACCAATTTGGATTTCGTGAAAAACACGGAACTATCGAGCAGGTCAACCGGATAACCTCTGAAATACGAAGAGCATTCGAAAATCGAGAATGCTGCACTGCAATATTTTTAGATGTAGCCCAAGCATTCGATAGAGTTTGGTTAGAAGGTCTAATGCATAAGATCAGGGCAACACTTCTTAATAATACACATAAACTATTAAAACTATTAGAATCTTACCTATAAGACAGGAAATTCGCAGTGAAATGTAAATTCTGCTATGTCTGACGATTACACCTCTAGAGCTGGAGTCCCCCAAGGCCCAACGCTATACGTTTTATACACAGCAGACATCCCAACAAACAGACGATTAATAACATCTACCTTTGCCGACGACACAGCTGTTGTCAGCCGTTTCAAGTGTCCTATCCAAACATCAGCGCAACTGGCTCTTCATCTAGTCTAAGTGGAAAAGTGGCAATCTGACTGGCGAATAAAAGTAAACGAACAAAAATGCAAGCATGTTACGTTTACCCTAAACTGGCAAAATTGCCCACCGCTCAGACTAAACAATTCCACACTTCCGCAAGCGAACGACGTTACGTATTTATAAGTACACCTCGACAGACGACTCACCTGGCGAAGGCACATCGAAGCCAAGAGAACACAAGTAAAACTAAAAGCTAATAGTATTCATTGGCTTATAAACGCTCGGTCCTCTCTTAGTATAAAATATAAGGTCCTGCTCTACACTTCTATACTTAAACCAATCTGGACCTATGGCTCCCAGTTATGGGGGAACGCTAGTAGTAGCAACATTGATGTTGTCCTGCGAGCTCAATCAAAGATCCTGAGAACCATCACCGGGGCACCGTGGAACGTTCGCAACGAAAACATACATAAAGACCTCAACATTCAACCAGTCAGAGATGTAATAGCTGTACAGAAAGAGAAGTATCACAGCAAGCTTTCCTTGCACCCTAACCCCCTCGCGCGAGGGCTAACCCGGCTGTGTAGCCGCTCCCGTCTTCGTCGTAATGATCTACCAACCCAGCGATAGATTCTAGGGACGTGCAACCCAAAAACAATTTAATTTGTATTGTTAATTAATGTTTAGTTATAAGATTTGATAACTTATTGTTAGTCTCAACTTAAGAGAAGATCCAATAAATAAAAGCAAAGTATTAAAAAAAAAAAAAATAAATATAAGCCAGCTTCAGCTGTTATCAACTGGTTGAACAGGTCTGAATTGTTAGATATAACCTTCTGAATTGGTCTGAATTGTTAGATATAACCTTCAGTAATGTAAAAGGTTATTTGCTGATAAGCAGATGGATAGTATCCAAAGTACCATCTATGTCAGATCGCAGGATCATATTCTTTGATATAGGTGGGGATTTGACTTTCTTAAAAACCATTAAGAACCTCAAGAATACTGACTGGGCTAAGTATCAGGCGATTCTTGAAACAGGTATAGACAGTCTCTTGTACAGACCTAGAGATCCTGTCAAGCGATATTGGCAGCACAGTTATTCGTGATTATCATGTCACCTGTCCCGAATGAACTGTAGCCTCCAACAAGGATAACCCTTGGTGGAACAGCAAACTCAGCTTGCTTAGAATGACAGTGAGGTGTACAATACGGCCA
The DNA here is from genome assembly GCA_963583835.1 of Drosophila immigrans. Taxonomy (NCBI): domain Eukaryota; kingdom Metazoa; phylum Arthropoda; class Insecta; order Diptera; family Drosophilidae; genus Drosophila; species Drosophila immigrans. The sequence goes on along the minus strand of OY757143.1, from coordinate 10,079,022 downwards.
AACAAAGTGAAGCAAGGTGGGATGCTTACACCTCCAAACTTACTGAGTACAACAAAGAAATTCGCCATTATAGAAGTTAACTCTTTATCTAAATGCAAAGGTATTTCAGAACACTGCCTAAAGAAGGACAATGTTATCTACATCGAAAAGGAAGTAGATAAGGCAGTCCTTCTATTTGAGACTCATTTTCTAGTGTGTAAGATTATAAATGATACACCATAACAGAGCAATAGTAAGGCAGCTGGGTTAGTCCACAGTCCCGCACGCTGGGCTTTCGGTAGCTTTCTATCTTATAAAGCACCAAGAACCCTGGATCGTAGGTAAAAGGGTTTGTGGTTTGGGTGCCCGCGGATACCATCTCCTTGTCCCGAAAATTGTGGGTAAGTCCAGAACCTGTATCGTGGTAAGAACCGGACTTAATGTGCTCTTCTTTTCCAGTTACAGCAACAGGGACTTGACGGTATCGCTATGCGAGCGTAGGAACGGACCCAATCTATACCTAGCCTCAGCATACCTCCCGTACGAAGAAAACAATCCACCGTCGGAAAGTATTCGAGCCCTCTTTCTGCGCATGCTGAATGGATCTAATCCTTGGGTGTGATGCTAATGCCCACAATACCTTTTGGGGGAGCAAAGACACCAACGAGAGAGGGGAGTCGCTGCTTGAATTCGTGATGCTCACTAATCTTAATGTGTGTAATCGGGGTAGCCACCCCACCTTTCTCAACAAGAACCGAGCAGAGGTTATAGATTTAACTATAGCGACCCACAGCGACTCCCTCTCCGTAGAAGACTGGCACGTATCCACGGAATGCTCCTTTTCGGATCATTACAGGATAGTGTTCGAAGTTGGATGCTCCAGAGAGGCAAAGGCGCCCTTCAGGAATCCACAAAGGACAAACTGGTTCAAATTCTCAAAACCTGTTAGGGCACCTATTCCTTACCACCCAGTGGGAAGACTTGACAACCCAGACAAATTGAAGGAATCGACCTAAACTGTTACAGACACTCTATGTAAGGCCTTCATCAAATCCTGTCCAATCAGCCGTCCACCTAAGTCAAACCGCAACAAGTGGTGGACTCCGGAACTCGGCCAGATACGGAACGAAACGAGAAGACTTTACAATAGAGCTAAAGACGGAAACTGCCAGGTAAACTGGAATGCCTACCATTACAGTTTCAAGACCTTCAAAAAGGAAATTAGACGGGCAAAAAGAGATTCATGGACTAAATTTTGCGACTTCGAAGGTTGCTGGTGAAAGATCCAGCCACACCGGGCTGCTCTGCAACCTGGACGGCATATGATAAACCACTGCTTAGCTAAAGATTATAGGCCTATAAGTCTCTCATCGTTGTTATTAAAAACACTAGAGAGACTTCTGGACCTTCATCTCAGAAGTAAGCTAACACCTCACACATTTAGCAAGCCCCAACACGCCTACCGCAAACGGCTGTGCACTAGGTGGTTAGCACAATTGAAGGCACATTGCAAAGGAAGAAGTTTACGTTAGCGGCATTTCTCGACATAGAGGGTGCCTTTAATAATGTCAGGATCGAGTCCATAACGGCAGCACTTATCGATATAGACTCGCAACCGACCGTCACTGGATGGCTTAGCAACATGCTTCGCCACTGAATGATTAACGCCCAACTTTGCGCTTCGACTATCAGGAGAAGGGCAACTAGAGGCACCCCCCAAGGGGGTGTCGTATCCCCTTGTTATGGAATATTGTTCCAAATCACCTACTTCTCAAACTGAATAACAAGGGCCGCAGAGTGACTGCTTATGCGGACGACCTAGTTCTAATGGTAACTGGCAGATTCCTGCCAACAGTCAGTGAGCTACTAAATGCCGCATCGAGCGTAACTCTGCGATGGGCAGAGCACAACGGTCTTGGGGCCAATCCACAAAAGACCGAACTAGTTCTGTTCACACGAAGATACAAGATACCGAGCTTCAAGCTTCCGACACTGGGAGGAATAGAGCTCAAGCTATCAAAAGAGGCAAAATACCTTGGTGTAATCCTGGACTCTAAACTCTCCTGGAGGAGAAAGTCGGAGGAAAGGATGAAGAAAGCGTTACAAGCCTTTTTTGTGTGCAAAAAGACATTTGGTTAAGGATAGGGATTGCAACCGTACATTATTCACTGGTTCTACACTACAATTGTCAGACCTATACTGACGTATGGGGCTCTTGTATGGTGGGAGGCGGGACACACCGACTCCTATCTAAACAATCTCCGCAAAGTTCAGAGACTAGCATGCTTGGGAATAAAAGGATGTATTCGTTCTACCCCCCAAGCTGCGCAGGATGAACCCATTGGAGTCGTATTCAAGCACGTGTCAGAAACGAATGCGGTCAGGCTGCGTGCCAAGTGCCTCCTTTTGTCTGGTGCAGGTCATAACTCCATTTTACGCATAGTAGAATTGACTACTGGGTACCAGAATTTAAGTGGGATGACAGGCTTACAGCTGAATTCCCTGACAGATGCGATTGGCAACAGGAATCTCCTTTGAGGCAGAATGAGTTGTCAATCTACACAGACGGATCAAAGACGACGGAAGGCACCGGATCGGGGGTCTTCTCCGAAGACCTTGCATTCAAGCTTTCCATTCGTCTTCCTGACTGGTGTAGTGTGTTCGAAGCGGACATCTACACTGTTTGGCAAGCGACCAAGTTAATACAGACATTGGGCGGAAGCCCGAGGGACGTGTCGATCTACATTGACTGCCAACAAGCGATAAAAGCACTCTCATCGAACACCATAAAGAGTAAATTCAACCAAGACACAGTGATGTCACTGAACCTATGCCAACCACACTCTACAGACTTGTCTGGGTGCTGGTATCCATGTTTCCAGGTAACGAGGCGGCTGATGAGTGTACTCGACTGGGGTCAGCGTTATTAGCAATTCTCGCGGTGACCAATATTAAGAGACCGATTCAGCACGTCCTATCGGAACTTAATTTTTCAATGAGAACAGCGGCTGAGAAACACTGGACGGCAACATCGGGCTGCGAAATGTTAAAAGCACTATGGCCAATATTAAGCAAACAACCGAGCTCTTAAACTTCACAAAGAATAAGATAAGGTTACCGATAGGAGTCTTAACGGGACACTGTTACATCGGCCGTATAGTCCAACGCTACGTTGGATCCCAACAGGACTTCTTTCGCATCACAATGGGCCATTCGATCTCTGGGTGCTCTCGACTCCGGTCGAGCTGTCTGCTGTTATCTTACCTAACCGAAGACCTACTCGAATTTTGTCACCATATTTGATATATATAAATAGGGCTCAACTATTTTGTTAAATAATTTGACCAATAACTTTTGTTCTACTAATCAGATTACCAAAATTACAGGGTATTTTAAGAGTATTAAGCACAGAAGGCTTACCAAATTACACATCATTACACAAAAAACTTCTTGAGTTATAAGCGATATACATAAAAAAACGTGGCTTGTTCTGATGTATGCATATTTTAAAATAAACTTGATTTGCGTAATGAAAGTAGGAACTTATGTACCCAACTTGGTGACTCTACGTCTTATAGTCTCTGAGATCTAGGTGTTCATACAGACAGGTAGACGAATAGACGGACATGGCTATATCGTCTCGGCTGTGGACACTGATAAAGAATATTAATACTTTATGGGGTCGGAGATTGCTCCTTCTGCCTGTTACATACATTTTCTGTTGGCACTAAGTTTTAACACCCTTCTACCCTATGGGTAGAAGGTATAACAAGAAACCGCAAACGGAATAAGTGAGCGCAAATAGAGCGCGACCAACACCAACAACACAAACTAATGCAATAGTGCAAGAGTATGAAAGCAAAAACAAATTGAACGCGGTGACAAAATAATATGTAGATCAAACAAATTGCAAAATAAGCAATGATTCACAAGGTAAACTATTGATTTAAAAAAAAGTAAGCCACTGAAAACACAGCTAATAGCGATTACTTGTATGTAAATTAATTTATATAAGGTAACACAAATGAAAATGATAGCAAAGTATGCGAAGGAAAAAAACACGTCCGTTTGCGATGCGAAGCGGCGACGAGTGCAAGAGCTAGTCTCAATCTAGAGCTAGTCTCAATCATTTCTATGAATTTGGTTGTGATAGAATAAAAAACATGTCAGTTATTTAAGAATCAACATTAAGGGCAAAATTCACAAGCAGCTGCTCGCATTTTGTTTGTTTAGTTTACATTGTAACCATGTCGGTATATTACAGATTTTTCTTCAAATATATACAATAAAAACAAATTTTGGTATATTTGTTTGTTATATATTTTGTTCAAATATCATTTAAGTGTATTTTCTCGAAATGGGTAACGGGTATTTTAAGGTCGAGCACTTCGTACTTGTTCATGTTGTTTCGGATTGGCCACTTCCCACCTTGACAGAGCTGATGGTGTTGCTCAATGTCATTCTGCAAAGTCTAGTCAGCTTTGCTGGTATACCAAGCTCAGACATGGCGGCATATAGGCGATCTCGCCGGGGGCTATCAAATGCAGCTTTGTAGTCGACGAAAAGATGGTACGTGTCGATCTGGTTTTCGTAGGACTTCTCCAGGATTTGGCGCAAGGTGAAAATCTGGTCAACAGTGGACTTGCCAGGCCTGAACCCGCACTGATAAGGTCCAATCAGTGCTTCAGCATGGGGTTTCAGTCTTTCACACAATACGCTCGTTAGGACCTTGTATGCAACTGGAAGAAGACTAATGCCGCGGTAGTTGGTGCGCACCGTGGCATCACCCTTCTTCAGGATAGGACAGATCATGCTGAGGCTCCAATGTTCGGGCATGCTCTCCGTAAGCCATATCTTGCTGATTAGTTGGTGCATGCTCCCTACCAACATATCACCAGCTGCCTTAAACAATTCTGCCGGCAGGCCGTCAGCACCTGCAGACTTGTTGTTTTTAAGTCGTTGGATTGCATCCTTGACTTCGATATGACTTGGGATTGGCACTTCAATATCAGTGCCATAGATTGGGGTTCGTGGATCATAATCTTCAGAGTCTGTGCTTGAGCCAGCTAACAGACTCGAGAAATTTTCCCTCCATAACCTCAGCACGACCTCTGCTTTTGTGACAAGATTTTCATCAACGCCGCTCCACCAGTCTTGAATCCTTGGGTCAGTCGATTGACCCTCTGGTAGAAGTTACGAGCTTCATTCCTGCATCTGCTGCTCTCTATGCTCTCACATTCTCGCCTTTCCTGTTCTTTCTTCTTGCGTCTGAAAAGGCGTTTTTCATCTCTTCTTCTCGACCTGTAGACATCCACAATAGCCCGTGTCGCCCCAGCCTGCAGTGTTCTTCTATAGGCATCCTTTGCAGCTGTTGCGTCACGACACTCCTGATCGTACCATGGATTCCTTGTTAGAGGACGCTGGAATCCAAGCACTTCTTCTGCCGAAGTTCGCAGGGAGTGAGATATGAGCGCCCACTTATCGCTTATGTCTTCAGTTATTAATGGTGCTCGGCTTAGTAGCACCGAGACGTGAGTGGAGAATGCATTCTTCGCCTGTTGTGATTGCAGCTTTCCGATGTCCAGCCTTCTTAACGTACTTCTACGTGCAATCTTCTCCACACATAGCCGTGTGCGAATCCTAGCTGCAACAAGATAATGGTCGGAGTCGATGTTGGGACCCCGACAGGATCGCACGTCGAGTACATTAGATGCGTGCCTTGCATCGATCACAACATGATCGATCTGATTTCTGGTCAGTCGATCAGGAGAGAGCCAAGATGCCTTATGGATGTCCAAATGACGGAATCCAGTACTACGAACTACCATATTATGCGCAGCTGCAAAGCCTATTAATCTGAGCCCATTGCTCGAGGTGGTCTCATGTAGACTAAATCGCCCGATGGTGGCATCAAAGATGTCTTCTCGTCCTACCTTGGCATTAAAATCTCCGAGGAGAATTTTGATGTCATGGGAAGGGCAGCGGCCATAAGCTCCGCATAGAAAGCGTCCTTGGTGCGCATATCAGGCTGATGTTAAAGAATTTGGCAGTAATTCGGATCGTTGCAATTCTCTCGTTTGTTGGCAGAAAGTGAGAGACTCGGCGCCGCAGCCTGGCACCTACAACGAAACCACAACCAAATTCATGCCGTTCTGGATGGCAGCTGTAGTAAATGTCACAATTCTTCTTCTTTATGCAGCCTTGTCCTATCCATCGCATTTCCTGGATAGCAGTGATGTCAGCCCTACATTTGTTGAGGGTATCTGCTAGTTGTTGAGCAGCACCAGGTCTGTTCAATGTTCGTACATTCCAGGTGCATACTCTCAAATCATTGTCCTTTTTACGCTTGCTATGGTCGTCAACGTTAGATCGGTTCCTTCCCGCGGCTTCTCTTGCTTCCTTCTGGAATTGTGCTTTACATGGGTGGATTCCAAGTCCTACGCCAAAACCTAATTTGTAGAGTTAGGACTCTCGTCGCGCGCTTTAGTTTGCCACTCAACGGCTGTTGAGTGACAATCCAGGGAGAACCACGTGGAGGTAGAGTGTCGGCTTGAAGAAAGCAGTGGCAGGAATCATGCTGGCATTCACCAAGTTGAATGCGATCAGACACTTTGACCTGTATGCTTTCCCCCATTCTCCCCATTCCAAAATTATACTATATTAAAACGATAAAACAGAGATGGTTTACCAAACAAAAATGTGACTAGTTCTGAATTTCTTTCTATTGCAGGTGAAAGTGACAGGGTATCAAAAATTAAATTAAGTTTGCATCACAGGCAATGTCAAACTCTTCCGACGGATTTGCCAGAAGGTCCTCCCCACACAAAAGAAGAAGGAGAGAAGTTCATCAAGTGTCAGGGTTTGTTCGATAGACAGTCTAGTCGAAAAGGAAATTTTGTACATTTGGCGATGTGGATGGAGTGGACTGTAAATTTGCTGTTGCGACTGTCGGGCTCTGGTTGGCACTATAGAGAAGCGTGTGATGGCGACACTTACACGTAAAGAAACTGTGCTCACTTGTGTACTCAGTCAGGATATGGACCCGCGCGAAACAGTTTAAGCACAGCTTCTGTTGCTTTATGTGAGCCACCCTTTCTCTGACGTTCACGTGCAGAAAGCATGGACACAAGCGAATGGGATGGTTCTCTCTTGAGCAAAGCTTGCCAAATTGAGTCTAGAATGTAAATGTGAAAATAGCGCGGCAAAAATCTAAAAAAAACTTGATCTGCGTAAGACCTACACGAATACTGTCACCAAATTTGATATCTCTAGTTCATTCACACACTTAAAACGTCCAACAACCATTTTGATAAATAATTTAACTAATAACTTTTGTTCTACCTTTCCGATTTTTACCAAAATTACAGGGTTTATTAAGAGTATTAAGCACAGACGGCTTACCAAATTACACATCATTACATCATTTTTGAGTTATAAGCGATTTACATAAAAAAAAGTGGCTTGTTCTGATTTATGCATATTTTAAAATAAACATGATTTGCATTGTTGGACGTTGGACATTCAAGTGGCCCAAGCGATACCAAGCCAATGCTTGTTACGCGCGGATCCCAATAAACCCTCCTCCCGCCCAACCGACCGAGAGGCGCTGTCGCAGGACGAACGACACGATTCGCGTTCGGACAGGATAGATTCGGGCATGCAAAAAAAAAAACGCGGCTAGCATAAAATAGAAATACAGGATCGGACATAAGAAATAAACGGGTGGAATGAAAAATTTTTAATTTATTACTATAAGCTAAATTCGGTCTAATTATTAATTAAATATGTTAGTAGTAAAGTTTAAAGATTAAAAGCATTGTTAGCGCTAGAAAATACATGATAAAATCTATTATAGTTATAACATAAAACTCTAAAAGGGTCATGCAATGCAAAATTAGATCTACATAGGGGGAGAGCAAGCGGGATGTAACTACGGGTTAGTCTAGATGGAACGAAAAAGGTTAGTCGCGATATTAACTCTGAAGAATCAATATCACCATTAATAAGATTACAAATAAATAAAATGCCAAGCATTATTCTACGGTTAGATAAAGAAGGTAGATTTATTAAAAGAAGTCTACTACTATATGACGGCAATCTCACTTCAGCGTTCCAGTTCAAGTCACGCAATGCAAATAAGAGGAATTGTTTTTGAACAGATTCAATGCGATCTTTGTGCACAGAATACTGTGGAGACCATACGCACGAACCATATTCCAGAATCGGACGAACAAGATAAAGGGTCTTAGTAATATAAGGGTCATCAAATTCCTTTGACCACCTCTTAATGAAACCGAGTACAGACATAGCTTTATTGACCGTTCTAGAAATGTGGTCTAAAAATTTAAGTTTATGATCTAAGAGAATACCTAGATCATCAACAGCAGTAATTCTTTTCAGATCGTTTCCGTTCAGTAAGTAAGAGGCCAAATGTGGATTAACTCTTTAGAAGGACATCACAACACATTTAGAAAAGTTTAAATTTAACAAGTTCACTTTGCACCATGACTGAAAAGAGTCAAGATCTCTCTGCAACTTGATATGGCATGGCCAATCCCTGTACTGCAGGCATATTTTAACATCATCTGCATACATAAGTACGCGAGATTGTGTCAAAACAGTAGGGAGATCATTTATGAACAATGTGAAAAGTAAGGGACCGAGATGGCTACCTTGGGGAACTCCAGAGGTAACTCGGAATGTATTAGAAAGGAAATTATTAAAAGAAACTTTTGGGTTCTTTGGCTTAGATAGTTTGAAATCCAGCAAATCAAATTATTGGGAAATCCAATAAGTCAAGCTTATATAACAGAAGAGAATGATTTACTGAGTCAAAGGCTTTACTAAAATCGGTATAGATGACGTCAGTTTGTTCGTTTTTAAGGAAACCCTGGTTAACGAACGAAGAAAGCTCAAGAAGATTAGTAACAGTGGATCTATGTTTCACAAACCCATGCTAGTAGGGGGAAATAATGCAACTACATAAATGTTGTAAGTGACTTGTTAATATCTTCTCAAAAACTTTTGGTATAGCAGACAATTTACATATCCCTCTATAATTTTTGGCGTCAGACTTACTTCCCTTCTTATGGAGAGGAATAATGAAAGATTCCTTCCATAAAGAGGGAAAAGTCGATGACTCAAGTGATAAATCAAATAATTTCAGCAACGGTCTGCATAAAGCCTCGGCTCCGTACCGAAGTACACAGCCAGGTACTCCATCCGGACCGGGCGAAAACACCGGCTTAACCATTTGAAGATATCGAGTCAGAGACTCCTCACTCATTAAGGGACTGAAGATACAAATCGACCGAGACAGACTGTAAGGATAGGGCGCGTTAGAGTAGGAGGAAGAAGAATAAGTAGTTTGAAAAAAAGAAGCAAATAGATCAGCGATCGCCTGACCTAAATTTGCTTTCGAATTTTCGTAAGATAGACAAGGAGCATAAGAGGAAGACTTACGCTTAGTGTTTACAAAATTAAAAAACTTTCTTGGGTTTCCAGAAAAGCTAATCCGACAGCGAGCTTAGTAATTTGTATAAGCTCGATAAAATTAGACCGAGCAATTATATATTGCGAAAAAGTTAAGGTAGAGTCCGAAATTTCAAACTTTTTGTAAAGTCCAGACTTCAAGTTCTTAAGGTTAGAAAGTTGATTACAAAACCAAGGAGGCTTATTAGACCTATGCGAAAAAAGAAGGAATACAAGCATCAAAGCAAAGATTTAATTTATTATAGAATAAATTGACGGCGGCACTTATGTCAGTGCAGGAATACAAATTAGACCAATCAATTCCATTAAGAAGTTGGATTAATTTGGGAAAGTTTGCCTTTCGAAAGCAACGAACTCGATCGGCAGGTATATCAGAATTAGCGAGTACAGATCTGCTAAGTTCGATCCTTAACTCCAGAGTTGGATGATAAGGGTCTTCAGGAGATGTAAGGGGTTCCGATCTAGATAGAACTACGCTGGTAGGTTCAGAGACAAAGCATAGATCTAATTGCCGGCAAAGAGAATTTCACATATTGTTAATTTGACCCAATAAAGTCATGTCGGTTCGATGGAATACCAAGCTGTTCCAGGAAGGTTAAAGTCTCCTAGAACAACAACATGATCTTTGTCAGATAACAAGGCGAAAATAGATTTTATTGCTTCCAGGTGATCCAGGTATACAGATAAATCGGACGACGGAGGTATATATGAGCAAGTAAGAAATAAACTTTCACCATGAAAATTTACTTTTATTGATAGAAACTCTATATTATTAGGATTATTATAATGTAATGGCTCCGATGAGAAGTTGGAGTCTACTGCAAATAGAACACCACCTCCTCTTCGGGAAGAACGATCTTGCCTGTAAATAGTGTACTTTGACGGAAAAAGTTCGGAATCAGAAATATCCGAACTTAACCAGGTTTCCGAAAACGCAACTACATCAGTAGAAAAAGTGAAACTGTCGACGAATAGCTTACTTATTTTACTACGCAAACCACGCACATTTTGATAGGTTATAAGAAATGATCAGATTAGTTTTTTGAAGATGAAGAAGAAGATTGAGATTGAGACTGTACAGGTCCATTTGGTAAGAGCCCAATCGGAGTCCGATTTTTAACTTTGGCTTTGAACTCTTTTACCACCAAATGCTTTGGCCAAAAACTTGGTGAGCATATGGTTTCAAAAAGTGAAGGTGGGACATTGCGTAATGAAAGAAGGAACTTATGTACCAAATTTGATGTCTCTATGTCTTATAGTCTCTGAGATCTAGGTGTTCATACAGACAGGCAGACGAATAGACGGACATGGCTATATCGTCTCGGCTGTGGACACTGAAAAATAATATTAATACTTTATGGGGTCGGAGATTGCTCCTTCTGCCTGTTACATACATTTTCTGTTGGCACTAAGTTTTAACACCCTTCTACCCTAGAGGTAGCGGGTATAAAAAGGCAAACTTAGAACGAAATGTTGCATATAAGAAATGTGTTGATGTGAGCGCATTGTGAGTGGTTCTCGTTTCTCTTTCCACTCCATCGAGTAAAAACCACTCAATGCGCTCACTCAAAGAAAAAGCACTCAAAAGTCCCGGTGCTCTCAACATCTCCTGGAAGTCTCCACTATCATGGAGTCGAGGTCCAAGAGAACGATCCAAGTCGCATCCAGTTAGTCGCTAAAAATTCTTCATTTTAGACGGTTACCACGCGTTGTATAGTTTTTTTCGAAGTGAATAAAAACCCGATTCAAATCAAACATACCAAACCTACAATTATTATTTGCAACATCTTGCCCACCACAACATTTTGGTCCTTCGAGCCGGATTCCTGAAGAAATCTCCACCGTTCCAGCACCTATAATACAAGCAAGATAAGTGCAAATTACTCATACAAATAAATAATAAAATAAAAATTCATACTTACTGTCCGTAAAGTCCGCCATCTTCGTTCCGCCATATTCTTGGTCCACCAGCCGACTCTACAATTAGAATTTTTTCTTTTTCATTTTTTTCCACAATTCATTTTTTGATCGCAAGTTTTATTTGCAATATAAAATAAATATTTACCATTGCCTGTGTCCGCAATCCAGCCGCGTATAAAGCAACTCCAGCTATTTTTTCTCACTCACTTATGTACTTGTGTATGTATACATGTGCAAGCGACTTAGGTAATGTGCAGCAATATATTACATACGTATGAAAATCCTATTCATATACTATATGTAATATATAGTTGCACATAGAGCAGTGTCGAATCCACACACATTTTCTTCCCAAAGAACTCACAGTCAAAGCCTATCAGCAGCTGCGCAATTGGCATACATATATAAGTAAGAGGCTTGTTACATTCATACATACGCGGCCAATGTTTTGAGCAAGCTTACGAGCTCAAATAACATTAATAAAATACAAAAAAAAAAGAGACTGTACACTCCGCGCATTTATCGTCCGTGTTTTATTTTTATATATTATAACATATATTATCATTTTTCCAACACCGATCGTAGATTGTACTTATTCTCTCTCTATATCACAACACTTATCCAGCGGAGCGTACATACATATGTACATATATACATACATATGCGCCAACACTTTTTTTTGACCACATATTTACACTAATATTATTATTTTTCCCAAAAATCCGTTTGAGTGGTCACTTTTGATAATAATTTTACATTTTTTCACAGATTATTTTTATTATTCTTATTATTCTTCACTTGTGTTGTGCTAACAATTGCACTTGCAGCTTTCGCACAGCTGTTAAGATCCGCACTTAGACATACACACTCACTTGTGCAATATCAGTTTCCACTGTTCTTATATTTTTTTTGTTGTTACCATAATTTTTGTCACTTGTCCGTTGTCACCAAATTTATCCGCGGCCACAAACATTTATATTATATTAAATTATAATTTCACTGCCTTTGTTGTGCCGCCGTTTTCGTTAGTGGCGATCCGATATTTTTCAACAGTTCGTGAACACTGGTTCTCTGTGAACTATCGTGCAATACCTATCGCAGTGTTCACACGGTGCTCCAAGTCTGGTCTATTTATATTTATTCTTTTTGTTTTTTTTTGACCTGACTACTTTTGGTCACCTGCGTTTAAAGGCGCCTAAATTACGAAATTAGAGTATGCCAGTGGGCAAAGAGGAGAAAAGCAAAGCTCGTTTGTCAATCCCTTCGACAAGCACTGCTAGAGCTGCAGTCTCGCCACCACTAGCAACTTCTCGCTCATCCAGCGTCTCACCTGTTATTTCGAAAGCGAGAAAAGAGGTGTCCACTCGGGCTTCCAGCGTTTCGCCAACCTCTCTTGCAAAAGCTAACACTCAAGCACTTCGTGGTGCAAAGTTGAAGCCGGCAATTTTGGTTACTCGACCTCCCTTTGAACAAAAGCCCGCAGTTTCAACTGCTTCCCAAAGACACAGCCCAGTCGTCACTCGTTCGCACGAAAAAATGGCACAGAGCGCAGTCGAATCAGCTTTGGTCAAGCTCATCGCTGTGACAGATCGCCTCAGTCAATTTGAGGCGAAAATTAATACTCCAAATGGCGATATTCCTTCGCTTTACACATGCCAGGTCCGACGGGACCAAGTACGTGCCTTATGGGAAAAGGTCGAAAAAGAATACGAGGCCTGCTCTAGTGTCATTTCAGAGGAAATGGCAATAGACGACATCACGACCATGCAGGCCAAGTATGATTACTGCTATTCCGTCTACGAACGGTGTGCAGCAGAATTGAGCGAGCAAATTGAATGTGCCTCCGCACGCGCTCGTCCTCCAGTCCAAACTCCCGCCATTCAGTATTCGCCTGGTTGCCGTTTGCCTCCGTGCGACACAGAGGTTTTCGGAGGCGATTACACTCGTTGGCCCACGTTCAGGGATCTGTTTACTGCCATTTACATCAATAATGGCCGACTGTCGGAAGTTGAGAAACTCTTTCATCTCAACGCCAAGACCAGCGGTGAAGCACATTCAATTGTGTCAAAATCTCCTTTGACCAATGAAGGCTTCCAATCCGCCTGGTGCAGCTTGACTGAGCGTTTTGAAAATAAGCGTTTACTCGTAAACAGTCAGCTGAAGGTCCTATTTAACTTGCCCGTTTTGGGACAAGAATCTGGTTCGGCTATTCATGAGTTGCAGAGCACAATCCAAGGCTGCTTAACGGCTTTGGAACATTCCAAAGTGAACACGGAAAACTGGGATTGCATCCTCGTTTTCCTGTGTTCTTCCAAATTGCCGAAGCTGACCCTTTCTCTCTGGGAGCAGTCCATATTAAGGAAGAGCGATATTCCTTCATGGTCGGACATGAACGCCTTCCTTTTAGAGCGTTATCGCACCCTCGAAGCGATTGAGGAAGTGAAGCCGAGTACAAGTGCTCAGGCCGCTTCCAAACCAGCTCGCAAGGTCAACTCTTTCGAGAACCGAGTCTCATCCAAGACTCAATCTTGCAAGCTCTGCTCAAGAGAGAACCATCCCATTCGCTTATGTCCACGCTTTCTGCAAATGAGCGTCAGCGAAAGGGTTGCTCACATAAAGCAACAGAAGCTGTGTTTGAACTGTTTCGCGCGAGGCCATATCCTGGCTGAGTGCACAAGTGCGCACAGTTGCTTTACGTGTAAGGGTCGCCATCACACTCTTCTGCATCGTGCCAACCAGACCCCGACAGTCGCATCCCAGAATATACAGTCCACTCCATCCACAGCATCCCAGGTACAAACATTTCATGCAGTCAACACACAAGGTGTGCTGCTAAGTACGGCTGTCATTCATGTCTGCCATCACGGCGTCAAATACGCAGCCCGCGCTCTGATCGACTCCGGATCAGAGGCGTCGTTCATTTCCGAAAAGCTCTTCAGACGCTTAAGGATGCCTTACACTTCCGTGCAAGCGCAAGTTTCTGGGCTGACTCGGACTGTAGCAGCCCAGCCCCGCAAGTTTTGCCGTTTCCAAATTGGCTCCCCAATATCTTCCGATATGCAGATCGAGGCGTCAGCGTACGTCCTCCCGCATTTGGCGGGAAATCTGCCCTCTACTACAGTTCCGCAAACAATACTTGACAATCTGCCAAAACTCCAACTGGCCGACCCCAAATTCTATGAGAGTTCGCAGATCGACGTGCTTCTAGGCGCTGACATCCTCCCAGCCATAATTCTCGGCGGCTCTCTCCCCAACGTTTGTGGAACACTTCTAGGTCAAGAGACCATATTTGGCTGGGTCCTGACCGGTCCGGTTGCAGGGGCCCAATCAAAAACCATCTCATCCTTTTCGGCTCGACTGTCCGTCGAACGAACTCCAAAGCTTGATGAACTTCTCTCCAAATTTTGGGAGGTGGAGGACCTTCCGGCAAATCCGTCGAAAGAGTCTGACATTGCCTGTGAGGCAAACTTCATTAAGACGACCAAACGGACCCCAAGTGGTCGTTACATGGTCACTCTACCATTTCGCGATCCTAGTCACATGGATCTAGGCCATTCCAGGTCCATAGCTCTAGCTCAATTCCTGAGAAATGAGAATCGTTTAAAGAGAAACGCCTCATTAAAAGAGCAGTATGACTCCGTCATTCAGGAGTATCTAGACTTGGGTCACATGACGCAGGTCTCCCCGACTAGTTCCGGCAACTTCTATTTGCCGCACCACGCTGTCTTCAAGCCTGACAGCACCACGACCAAAGTCCGCGTTGTTTTTAACGCCTCCAGCCCAACGTCCAACGGCAAGAGTCTCAATGACATCTTGCACACGGGGCCAATCCTCCAATCAGATCTAACCATCCAGATCTTGAAGTGGAGGTTCTTTCGAGTAGTGTTCAATGCCGACATCACCAAGATGTACCGGCAGATACTCGTAGACCCCAAACACACCCCGTTCCAAAGGTTGCTATTTCGTACAAAGGACGAAAGATTAGGCGACTATGAGCTCAACACAGTCACCTTTGGTGTGAATTGTGCACCGTACTTGGCTATCCGTGTTTTGCATCAGCTAGCGCGTGATGTCCACAGCCAGTACCCCCTTGCTAGCGACATTATCACAAACTACATGTATGTGGATGATGTCCTAGCAGGAGCTCACACAAATCAGCATGCGCTATCCGCTATTGAGGAACTCCGATCAGCGCTTGAAAGTGCCGCGTTCCCCTTAAGAAAGTGGACCTCTAACACAAAGGATGTGTTAAAGAGGATTCCAAAAGAACATTTACTCTGTGCTGATTTCCTCGAGATCGAAGAGGCTAGTGTTGCTAAAACACTTGGCATTCGATGGCAAGCTACCACTGACGAATTCTTCTTTGTTACCTCTTTCACGAAAAGAGAAGTGCTATCCCAGATAGCCAAGCTTTTCGACCCAGCGGGTTGGCTTGCTCCTGTAGTCATATGGGCCAAGATTTTCATGCAGGAGATATGGATGCAAGAGCTTGGGTGGGATGATTCGCTGTCGGCAGAACTTGTTCACCGTTGGCAGGGGTTCCTTGAGAATTATCCTTCCTTACAGGATATTAGAATTCCAAGGTGGGTTAATTTCCAACCCGGCGCACAGGTCCAATTCCATGGCTTTTGCGACGCCTCCCAACGCGCGTATGGCGCTGCTATTTACGCCCGAGTCGAGTTTGCCGGACAAGTTTCCATCAACCTCTTAGCAGCCAAGACCAGGGTAGCTCCCATTAAAACGGTCTCACTACCACGATTAGAGCTGTGTGGAGCTCATTTGTTGTCAGAGTTGTCAACTGCTCTCCTCCCAAATCTCCCAGTTCCAGAGTCCAGAGTGTACTTCTGGACTGACTCCACTATCGTGCTAGCATGGCTAGACAAGCAGCCTTGCAAATGGACCACTTTCGTGGCTAACAGGGTGTCAAAAATCCACTCTGTCAACGGCACCTGGAACCATGTTCGCTCCGAGCAGAATCCTGCCGACTTGGCCAGCCGTGGCGTCTCACCTCAGGAGCTGCTGGCTAGCCGTCTCTGGTGGCAAGGGCCTGAATGGCTACAGCAACCCGAGGCCCAGTGGCCCACATCAGTGGTTGGGCTCGACACTGAGGTCGAGTGTCGCGCTGTGAAGTGTCACGGCGCCCAGGTCCTCTGTGAGGACTTCCTCGAACGTTTCTCGAAGTTCGATCGAGCGCTCAGAATAACCGCATATGTGCGTCGTTTTGCGCAGCGCTGTCGTAAACCAAAAACGACATTTCCTGAGATGGTCAGCAGCCGGGAGCTAGCAGAGGCTCAGGAGCAACTTACCATCCAAGCCCAACAAAGGGCATTTCCGAGGGAATTTGACTCCCTTCTTAAACATCGACGCATCCAGGGTTCAAGCAATATCCTTAACTTGAACCCATTCCTTGATAAAAAAGGTGTCCTTCGGTCCTGCGGGCGTGCAAGAGCGTCTGCCTCATTATCGTACGATGAGCGACATCCCATTATCTTGCCGTACAACTGCACATTCACTCGCCTCCTGATACGTTTTACTCACCAGGTCTCTCTCCATGGAGGCAATCAATTAGTGATGCGTCTGATCCGCTCAAGGTACTGGATTCCTAAGCTGAGGAATCTAGTAAAGTCGGCAATTGGCGGCTGCAAGGTATGCGTAGTGCATCGCCGCAAATTGCAGACCCAGCTGATGGGCGACCTTCCAACAGCCCGGTCGACTTTTTCTCGACCATTCACCCACACAGGTGTCGATTTTGCTGGCCCCTTTGACATAAAGAGCTATGTCGGACGGGGCTGTAAGATAACCAAGGGATATGTCTGTGTTTTCGTGTGTTTCAGCACAAAGGCAATCCACCTTGAAGCGACCACAGACCTCACGGCGGAAAGTTTCTTGGAAGCCTTTTCCCGTTTTGTGGCAAGGCGAGGGTGCCCCCTTCACATGTACTCCGACAACGGCAAAACGTTTGTCGGAGCCTCCTCGATCCTCTCCAAGGATCTTGTAGAGAGCACCCGAAGTCTTATTATCGCTAAGCACAGACATCAAGGGTTGACATGGCATTTCAATCCCCCCGGTGCTCCACACATGGGAGGATTGTGGGAAGCCGGCGTCAAGAGTTTCAAGACGCACTTCTATAAAACCGTGTCCTCCCTAAAATACACTTACGAGGAACTCTCAACGCTTCTAGCTAAGATTGAAGCGTGCCTCAATTCGCGACCTCTTTCACCTCTATCCGAGGATGTTAGCGAATTGGTGGCCCTCACCCCCGGCCATTTCTTGATTGGCGGTCCTCTCCTCTCCGTTGCTGAGCCTGAATCCAGAGAGAATGTGGAATCCATCCGCAATCGCTGGCAACGGCTTAAGGCTCTGCATCAGCATTTTTGTGTGCGCTGGAAAGAGGAGTACTTAAAGGAGCTGCATAAGCGCAACAAGTGGCAATCACCTTCTCGTGATCTCCAAGTTGGTGACATGGTCATCATCAAGGAAGACAACATTCCACCTCAGGAATGGCGGCTCGGTCGCGTGCTAACCACGTGCCCTGGTACTGACAACAAGGTTCGAGTAGTCGATATTCGAACTTGTCGTGGGGACTTCCGTCGACCAGTAGCAAAACTGGTCCTCCTTCCGACGGGGTCCACAGATGTTTCCGTCTCGACCTAAAGCCTCATCCTGTCTGTCTTCCTGTGCTGTCATCCACTATCCTGTGGCCTCTTGCTTATGCACGTCTTATTCTCATCCGAAGTTTTTTTTTGTTCCTCTCTTCTTCTTTCTTTTGTTTCCTTTTTTTTCCACCAACACAGGTCACCATGGCATCACCGCATAGTGATTCATCCTTGTCGTCGGACGAATTCTCTCTGGTCCGACTTTTTGCGGCCAGCAGACCAGTCACCCCCATGGAGGCTGAAGCCTCTAACGCCGAAGTGGAGCTCCCACCACCATCCACGCAGCGTCAGACTCCCCAGCGGAAGGAGTACGTGCCACCCGGCACGGACTCTTTCCGATGCCGTTTGTGCCGTGGCATCCACGCACTGCGACGTTGCGTGCGATTCAGGCAGTTGACTCCAGAGAAGCGGCTTAGGGCAGTCCTCATCAACAAATACTGCCCCAACTGTCTGGCCCACCAACACTCCGGTGGCACGTGCCGCAGTGGCGGCAAGTGCAGGCAGTGTGGTGAAGATCACCACACTATGCTGCACATGAGGGAGCCACGCTCCAAACGGCGGATGGCACGACAGCCAAGAGCTCGACGCGACCACCCGAAGCCCCACGTTAACGACGCCGCAGCGGAGAGAACTCAGGTTTTCCCCATCCGGGCCGTGTCTGGCCCCGCGCCGTCGCTGACTACGTTGCTTCAATGCAAGGCAGTCAGCATCCTGCCCACGGCGTCGGTGTGGCTGGACACGGGAAGGACGGCCTTCGAAGCGAGAGTGCTCATGGACTCCTGTTGTCCAGTAAGCCGCATCAGCGAGTCGATGGCCGTGGCGATGGGCCTAGCGATCACTCGCGTGGGCGCTGAAGGAGTATGCACTGCCGTGCTACGCTCCAAGACGACCGCCATGAGCAAGGAGGTCGTCTTCAAAACCGACCCTCAGCTCCGAACAATAACGCCAACCAAGTCCATTGCGCTTGTGCAACCTAACCATTTAAGCAACCTGCTCCTGGCTGATCAAGACTGGTCCAGCTCGAGAGAGGTGTCCGCTGTTCTGGGTGCGGACGTTTTCTCGGAACTCCTCCTCCCGGGTATCCTCCCAAGCCAAGGGGGACTTCCCATGGCCCAGAACTCCTCCTTGGGGTGGATTCTGTCCGGCACATGCTCAAACTAATCTTGCAATTTCCACCATTGCAAGGGGGGGAGAATGTTGATGTGAGCGCATTGTGAGTGGTTCTCGGTTTCTCTTTCCACTCCATCGAGTAAAAACCACTCAATGCGCTCACTCAAAGAAAAAGCACTCAAAAGTCCCGGTGCTCTCAACATCTCCTGGAAGTCTCCACTATCATGGAGTCGAGGTCCAAGAGAACGATCCAAGTCGCATCCAGTTAGTCGCTAAAAATTCTTCATTTTAGACGGTTACCACGCGTTGTATAGTTTTTTTCGAAGTGAATAAAAACCCGATTCAAATCAAACATACCAAACCTACAATTATTATTTGCAACATCTTGCCCACCACAACAAAATGGAAGCGGTCCAAAACTGATATCTATTTTCGGAAACTTTAAGTTTTAAAGAAATTTAGACATATTATGCGAATAAAGTGTATGTCGAACAACAATTTTTTACAACTAGATGTACTTTTACAAAATTTTTACTAAAATTCTGGACCTTATAGACACTGTACTAATTGTTTTATTTTTATGTGTGTGAGCTCATATGAAGTATTTGAGTGTATTTTGAAAATTAAGTCTAATGCAACATCAATGATGACATCAACCCTAAGTTTATTAAAATACTATTGCCAAAAATCATTAACTATATTACACATATTATAAACAAAGCTTTTATTTGGTCAACCTTACCTGACAAATGGATGGAAGCAAAACTCATTCCAATACTTAAGCCAAATAGCAAAGAATTCCGACCCATTTCAACTCTACAATTTCTATCGATGACTTTTGACAATTTTATGACAGTACAGATTAACAAATATTTACATGACAATAAACTTATAAATGACAAACAATCCGGATTTTGGAAAAAATAGAAGCTGTATAACAGCCATTATAAACATACCGCCATGAGCAAGGAGGTCGTCTTCAAAACCGACCCTCAGCTCCGAACAATAACGCCAACCAAGTCCATTGCGCTTGTGCAACCTAACCATTTAAGCAACCTGCTCCTGGCTGATCAAGACTGGTCCAGCTCGAGAGAGGTGTCCGCTGTTCTGGGTGCGGACGTTTTCTCGGAACTCCTCCTCCCGGGTATCCTCCCAAGCCAAGGGGGACTTCCCATGGCCCAGAACTCCTCCTTGGGGTGGATTCTGTCCGGCACATGCTCAAACTAATCTTGCAATTTCCACCATTGCAAGGGGGGGAGAATGTTGATGTGAGCGCATTGTGAGTGGTTCTCGGTTTCTCTTTCCACTCCATCGAGTAAAAACCACTCAATGCGCTCACTCAAAGAAAAAGCACTCAAAAGTCCCGGTGCTCTCAACATCTCCTGGAAGTCTCCACTATCATGGAGTCGAGGTCCAAGAGAACGATCCAAGTCGCATCCAGTTAGTCGCTAAAAATTCTTCATTTTAGACGGTTACCACGCGTTGTATAGTTTTTTTCGAAGTGAATAAAAACCCGATTCAAATCAAACATACCAAACCTACAATTATTATTTGCAACATCTTGCCCACCACAACAAAATGGAAGCGGTCCAAAACTGATATCTATTTTCGGAAACTTTAAGTTTTAAAGAAATTTAGACATATTATGCGAATAAAGTGTATGTCGAACAACAATTTTTTACAACTAGATGTACTTTTACAAAATTTTTACTAAAATTCTGGACCTTATAGACACTGTACTAATTGTTTTATTTTTATGTGTGTGAGCTCATATGAAGTATTTGAGTGTATTTTGAAAATTAAGTCTAATGCAACATCAATGATGACATCAACCCTAAGTTTATTAAAATACTATTGCCAAAAATCATTAACTATATTACACATATTATAAACAAAGCTTTTATTTGGTCAACCTTACCTGACAAATGGATGGAAGCAAAACTCATTCCAATACTTAAGCCAAATAGCAAAGAATTCCGACCCATTTCAACTCTACAATTTCTATCGATGACTTTTGACAATTTTATGACAGTACAGATTAACAAATATTTACATGACAATAAACTTATAAATGACAAACAATCCGGATTTTGGAAAAAATAGAAGCTGTATAACAGCCATTATAAACATATCTCAGGACACTACTCGATTATAATAAAGCATTTGATACTGTTGACCATACTATTACATGTACTAAGCTTCGTAAACTATATAATTTTCCAGATACAGCAGCAAGACTTTTGTCTTCTTACTTTACAAATAGATGTCAATACGCGGTTTCGTCAAAAAAGTGTTCGTTTTTTGCTCGGACCACTGTTGTTTACAATTACTGTTAATGATCTGTCTTATAATGGCGTGGGTTACCACACTGTATGCGGTAGAGAGACTTCTCCACTCTTGCTAGCTGCTCAGCTCAGTTCTGAATAACTTCGAGAAGTTATATCTGATCCGCTGTTCATATTAGGGTAGCGTAGCTAATAACTTGGAGAACGATTATTCCGGTAATTTAGCGAGTTCCCCAGTATCCCGTACTGCGATTTGATCGTGATGAGCTTCATATGAATATATAATGGTGGTAGACCCAGTAGGACGTCTAGTGCCGTCGATTGGCACGTTCGTATAGCGCCCGAGATACAAACACAAGCGAGCCTTTGAACTTTGCTCAGTTGCCCAAACTACCGCTCCACAACTACCATTGTCAGGTACATCTATTTGATGATAGGCCCAGCTCTTTTCTGCGAGTGACCTGCATATCATAAGTTCAACATTTGCCCTCCAGCTTAGTCTTTGATCTAGCTTTATACCCAGCTACTTGATTTCTTTGGCAATCGATAAAGTAGCTCCAATTATAATAATCGGGTTCAATTATATTCCGATATTCTCTCACATAATGTGTGATCCTATTTGCCTGCACATACTATGGATATGTCATCGACATAACCGCAAAGGAGACAAGACTCCGCCCTGTGGACAACCTCTAGTTGTAAGTGCTCTTAGTGTGGTGTTGTTCACATCCACCTCAGCTATTCTGGTGTAGGGCAGCTGTACTACCCAGCTGATTAGGCCGAGTTCAGTTCCTCTGTTTGATACAGCTCTTTTAACTTTACCGTTTGATGTGTTATCATAAGCTTCCTCAATATCCATAAAAGCACAAGGTGCCACCTCATTGCACTTGATGGAGCGCTCTAGAGTTCTAGTGAGTTCTACTAATGCAGACTCCGTAGATCGTTCATTGCGGTAGGCGTCAACGTGACCGAATATGGTATATTATCAGCTCTGATTTTGCTCAAAAGTATTTTAATGGTATATAGGTATTTAGTAGCATTTTTCTTAGATTTTATGGTATTATATGGTATTTTTTGGTTTGGACACACTTTAACAAATGTGACGCTATCTTTTTATAGAATAGCAAATCGAATCAAGTCTTAATTTTGTGATAATCTATTAAAACAAACAAATAGTGAAAATGAGTAATAAGCAAAAATAAAGAGCTATGCCGGAAAATCAAAAATGGCTGGGCAGGAGCGCAAATAAGATGGATGCGCACTGCAAAGCGTGCCAGACGGACATTTTGAGTAGGCTGGCTACACAAAAACATAAAGATAAAATGAAATACTCTGTGGTAAATCAAAAGTGAGTTCTTTATGTGCTTTTAAATGATATATAAATAATAACTATTCTTTTTTCAGATTCAATCGTTTTTAAAAGAGTTGGACAACACTCTTGCTGCCTCTATCAAAAAGGCAGAAATTATGTTCGCTGTAGCGATTGCTGAACACAACATATCAATGAGAGCAATGGACCATATTAGCGATGTGATCAAGCATGCGTTTCGCGATAGTGCCATTGCGCAAGGGTTTTACTGCAAACGCACCAAAAATACGAATGCATATTGTTTTAGTTTTATGTTGGACTGAAATATTATTTATCTTGTAAAAAGAAATAAAAAACAAAAATTTTTTGCAATGGGAAAAGCTTTATTTTTATACCCGCTACCCATAGGGTAGAGGGGTATTATAACTTAGTGCCAACAGAAAATGTATGCAACAGTATTATTCATCAGTGTCAAAAGCCGAGACGATATAGCCATGTCCGTTATAAGGAACCCAAAGCCCACCTTATCATAGGCTCATTAATAATATTAGTGTCCAGATTCCAGTTTGCGGCACTGTGAACTCATCCGGCTGCCTCACTATTACTCTGACAAGGCGTATCATTTATAATCCTACACAGTGGAAAATGAGTCTCAAATAGAAGAACTGCCTTGTCTACATAATTTTCGGTGTAGGTAACATTGTCTACTAACATTTAGAAAGAAATGGGTGGAGTAGTAAGCTCTATATTGTTGAAGAAATTTCAAAGGTGGGCTCGTTTGCAACTCCGAATTTCTTTGTTCTAATGTTAATGAGTATGGAGAAGTAAGCATTCCACCATTCTGGTCAGTATTCTTGGGGTTCTTAATGATTTTTACGAAAGTCAAATCCCCACCTATATCAAAGAGGATAATCCTGCGATCTGACATAGATGGTTCTTTGGAGACTCTCCATCTGCTTATCAACATAGAGCCTTCTACATTACTGAAGGTTATATCTAAAACTTCAGATCCGTTCTTAGTAGCAAAAGTCGGATCAGGCCCGATATTTAGGACTGTAAGGTCGTTACGTAGTATAAAATGAAGAAGGCACTCACCTTGCTTATTCGTGTCTGTGCTACCCCAGACACTACTTTGAACATTAGCGTCACAGCCTACGACGTGTGGTTTTCCGTTGGCACGGTAGTGCCTTGCCAGTTCCAGGACACTCGGCGGTGGCGCTTTCTCCTGATCACCAGGAAAGTAAGCATATGCCACGACGATCCTACACCTCGTATCTACCGCAGTGACTTGCACTGCCACTAGGTGTCTGTTCAAAAATTGGGAGAGACTGCGTGGCGTTGCTTGGATCACCGATGGTCGCTGTACCACAACAATCATGCGTGACCTGTAGTGGATGCCACTGAAGCCAAGGCTCTCGTCCCAACCCTTGTGCATCTCCTCTATTAGTGCCAGCTCTATCGCTCCAACATCTTCCTAAGGTGGGCATCCTTTGCGAGTACTTCGTAGCCAACACCACCATCCTGATGGATTTAATGGCGCTATCATAGTAAACACCTGCTCGTTTGTGGAGCTGGGTAGGTGCTTGCCTCACACCAGCCTCCTTTGAGGAGCCTCGGCGCTGCCGTTTCATTTCTCCCTCTTTGGGGTCTGTTTGTGGTTATATATGGTGCAGTGAGAGTTTCCGCCCGCTATAAGCCTCGCAATCAACCCAAGCCATTAGAGACACATTCGTCGCTTTGCGTTTAACGGCCTTCTGCCTTCCCATTTCTGGCGTGAAGCCCTTCTTCACGTAGCGGTCCTGATCCTTGCGTCCTGATCCGCTGAGGCCATGCAGCAGCGGGTCAGGTCCACCTGGTCCTCTCGCTACGGAAGTAGGGTTTCCCGCAGTAGTGGTTGAGGTGGATGCTAGCTCCACCTCGGCATGCCGCCGTCCGTAGTCTGTACAGCGCCAGCAACAGCGGCTATCCCTGAGTCTGAGCTCAGAGCCCCTTTGGAGGTACTCGGACCAGAGTGCGACTCTCCAGGTACCGAACTTCTCTTGCTGGGGCTAGGTGCAGTGCCGCTCGATAGCGGTATCCGGCCGCCTTCGTCCAGAACAGCATTTTCCTTGCCGGGTACCCCTGACTGCAAACCAAAGGTCATAGGTAGGGGAGTGAGTTCGCTCCATAGCGTCAAGACGTCACCACTGCCCTACCTCCAATAATGTCGTCTGGTACTTCCCCATTCAGCACCATATTTTAGTAAGTGCACAGGTTCCTGCCATGATGGACTTAGACAGACCAGTTCTGGAAACGTAAGCTACAGCTTTACGGCAACACCTTTTTAGTATGTTTTCTGAAGGCTATAATGGGCGCGGCTAAATTCTAAAAGAATGCAAGCTCTTATAGTCTCTGAGATCTAAGTGTTCATACATACAGACGGACATGGCTTTATAGTCTCGGCTGTTAACACTGATCAAGAATATATATGCTTTTCCTTCTGCCTGTTACATACATTTTCTGATGGCACAAACCCATAATATCTAGCCTGCAGCACATAGAGCTTATGAATTTTATGCGAACAACAATGGAAGATTGAATGTGTAACCAAAACCAAATGCTAGTATCACAATAGTCAAAATAATCAATGGTTTCCCTGCGTATATCGAAGTGGAATGCTAACGGCGTTTCACAGCATAATCTTGAGTTATCTTAAATTGTAGTTGACAAGCATATTAATGTAATGCTATATTCGGGAGCACATCGGACAAATTAATCTAATTTTTATATATGAGGCTCATTTTACGGAACATACCACCCTTATGGTTGAATAGTGGTAACCAACTATATCTGAATGTGAACTAATAACCGGCAGTATGGTATCGCTAGACTTAAAAGTTGTAAACACGACAATTGCAACATATTTCACAAAATCTAGAAAAACGCTCTTAAACTTATTTTTCGTAAACTTGACTAACAGAATCAAAATGTATGACTAACTATCTGTACCGTTGTTCTCAAAACATGACCTTATATATATGACATATGACTTTTTATACAAGCTACCCATTGGGTAGATGGGTAGAGGTAGAGGGCCTGTCAGCCGTCTGTCTGTCTGTAACACAGCAGATCAAGGAGTCCCTCCTAAATCACCCTGTTCGAAGGCTAGATATCCCGGACTAGCTGATTCAAGAGATTCACAGGGTGAATTTTGCGAGGATCTAACTGAATCAACATGAAGTACATCAGACAAATATTAATTATTTACATAATAATTCTGTATCTCTAAAATAAGAGTAAGGAAAAAATTTGGAGAACCCGTGGCTAAATCATAATACCAAAAAGGCAAACTTTGAACGAAATGTTGCATATAAGAAATGGAAACGGTACAAAACTGATATCTATTTTTGAGAATTTTTAGTTTTAGAGAAATTTAGATACTAAATTATGATTAGATTACTTTTACAAAATATTTATTTAAATTCTGGACCTTAAAGACACTGTAATAATAGCTTTATTCAGGGTGGCCCACAAAAAATTTGCGTTTTAAAATCGCTATAAAAAAACGAGTATATATTTTAAAAAATTTTTTTTTTTGTTGGATAGTTTCGACATTGCGGTTTATGTATGAAACACCATTTCGTTCATATGGCCGCCTCGGCTGGCTTTACAGTAGCTTATTCGGTCGACTACATTTTTACACACATTTTCGACGGTATGGCCCTCAATGGTCCTGATGGCGACTTCAATCTTGTGCTTAAGGTTGTCAATCGTCTCTGGGTGATTGGCGTAACACTTATCCTTGACGGCACCCCACAAAAAAAAGTCCAACGGGGTCAAATCGCAGCTGCAAGGCGGCCATATGACAACGCCGTTTCGGCTGATTATGCGATTTTCGAACGTACCGCGCAAAAGATCGATTGTGACGTTAGCTGTGTGGCACGTAGCGCCGTCCTGCTGGAACCATATGTCGTCTAAGCCTTCCTCTTCCATTTGGGGAAAGAAAGTCTTCCAACATGCCGCGATAGCGGACACCATTAACGGTTACGGCGGCTCCTTCCTCGTTTTCAAAGAAAAACGGCCCAATGATGCCACCGACCACATACCGCACCAAACAGTCACTCGTTTCGGATGCATTGGCTTCTCCAAGACGACGTTTGGATTTTCTGTACCCCAAATGCGACAGTTTTGCTTATTAACATAAACACAGAGGTGGAAATGGGCCTTATCAGAAAACACGATTTATTTTTTTTATTTATGTGTGTGAGACTATTTAAAGCATTTAAGTGTATTTTAACAAGTAAGAAAGCTACAATCGAGAGTGCTGGACCGTATGATACCCGCAACCCATTTCGAGAGAAAACAAAAAATTTAAATGATATTTTAACAAAAAATATACCAAAAATATACTAAAACTTGTGTTTTGTTTGTATATATTTGAAAATAGCGGGTAAAAATCCCAACACCGACATGGTCACACTGTCAACTAAACAAACAAAACGCGAGCAGCTGCAAGTGAATTTTGCATATAAAATTGATTCATTAATACCTTCCATGTTTTTCATTCGATCTCAACCAAATTCACAGGAGTCATTGAGACTATCATTGTTATTATGCATACCAAAATCAATGCTCTAGGTCCATTATTACGGCTTTTACAGTTATTGGGGGCGGAAAGGGACGTGGCAAAAATCTAAAACAAACTTGATCTGCGTAAGAGCTACATGAATACCGTCACCAAATTTGATATCTCTCATTCACACACTTAAAACGTCCATCTGCATTGGGCGCAACAATTTTGATAAATAATTTAACGAATAACTTTTGTTTTACTTATCCGATTTGTACCAAAATTACAGGGTATATTAAGAGTGTCAAGCGCAGATGGGTTACCAAATTACACAACATTACACAAAGAACTTTTGGCAAAAAAACTTGACTTTTTCTAGATTTATCCATATTGTGGGCGGAGGGGGCGTGGCATCCAACTTTTGAAATAAACTTGATCTGCCTTTATGCCAAATTTGGTGTCTCTATGTCTTATAGTCTCTGAGATCCAGGTGTTCATACAGACAGACAGACGGACAGACGGACATGGCTATATCGTCTCGGCTGTTTACGCTGATCAAGAATATATATACTTTATGGGGTCGGAGATGCCTCCTTCTGCCTATTACATACATTTTCTGTTGGCACTAAGTCATAATACCCTTCTACCCTATGGGTAGCGGGTATAAAAATTAAGTTTAATAACACTGGTATTGACGACATCAACTTTAAGATTATTAAAATACTATAACCAAAAATCATGAACTATATTACACATATTGTGAACAGAACATTTATTTCGAACCTTACTTGATAAATAGAAGGCAATTCCGACCCTTTTCAACTCTACCATTTCTATCGAAGATTTTTGAGAATCTTATAGCAGTACAGATTAACAAATATATGTATACATGACAATAAACAAAAAGTGAAAAACAATCCGGATTTAGGAAAAATAGAAGCTGTATAACAGCCACTATAAACATATCTGAGGACACTACTCGATTATAATAAAGCATTTAATACTGTTGACCATACCATTACATGAACTAAGCTTCGTAAACTATATAAAACTTATGGACTATTAAGAACATTATCATTAAGTAAAAATTTGTTACCAACACACATTCGACTATTAATTGTAAGGACGTGTCTCATACTAACACTTATGTATGGGGTAAATGTTTTTGTTAATTGTGACGACGTTAGCAAAAGACAAATCAATGTTTGCTATAACAATATATCACGATATGTAATTGATAAAAGACTAAATGACCATATTTTGCAATACACTTACTTATTGTCTGACCTAAAACTATATTGCTGCTCTTGGAGTGTTCGAGAGGAAAATTCTCCGCAAAATCTTCGGTCCAATCTGCGTGGACGATGTTTATCGCATTAGATACAATCACGAGCTGTATGAGATGTACGGTGATGTTGACGTAGCCAGTCGAGTGAAATCTCAAAGACTTCGCTGGCTGAGCCACATTGCACGTATGGATGAGGATGCTCCGGTTCGTAAGGTGTTTGATGCGGTAATTGTTGGGACACGGAGGAGAGGACGACCCCGAACGCGTTGGCAAGACCAAGTAATGGAAACCCTGTCCACACTTGGTGTTGCCAACTGGCGAAGGCGCGCTCAGGACAGGGACGCGTTTAGGCACATCGCGCTTCAGGCCGAGACCCGATGAAGGGTTGTCATGGCCATATAATATATAAAACTAAATTGACTATATGAATTATAGGGCATTTATATTATTGCACAAAATAATTTTTAGAAATGAGCCCGCATACTTATATGCAAAACTTAAACTTTTAACTTTTACTAGAACAAGCAATTTTGTATGCATTAGGCATAAAATCTTAAATTCTTCAAGACATTCCCATATTCGCTTAAAACCAATTGTAGTGCCACTCATTTAAAAATAAAATTAAAAACACATCTTTAGTTAAACATAAATTGATAGGATTAATTAATTAATAAAATAAGATATCAAGCAACCAAAGAAAATTCGGAAACATTGACGTCACATAAGACCAATTATGTTAGCTCGGATACTGAAAATACACACGCGCACACATTGTGGTAAGTCGTACCTTTACCTTATACTCAAACGAATACGAATCTCTAAATAAAAAACATCAAAAATCGATGTTTTCGTAGTGAATTGCATTTTTCCAGATTGGCAAAGGTTTGAGGAAACCACCCGTAAACTCACCATAGTTTTATAGAGAGTACTGCACAAAACACTCACTACAGAGAGCCCATCCAACTCTAAGCTCACCAACGGAAACTGTAATCCCTATAAGAAATGGCGAAGATGGCTAGACCCGCAGCGAAGATGAAAAGGCAAGCACATTTGCAGTACAAAATCTATTTCAAATAATTGCGTTTACACCATTGATATTAACAAATCACTCTCAGCATCAACACGAGTCAATCGAGTTTCTTTTAAATGAAATTGTTCACATCATCAAAAAGCAATTGAGCCCGAAAAAAACTTCAGGAACTGAGCAGATAACGTGACTGAACCCTCCACGAGGGTGCCGGCTGGGCAATGGATACTGCATCGTCTCGGGCGACCGAGAGATGTCAGCATCACTTGCTCGCTTATGAGACCTTGCAGTTTCTAGCTAAGGGACTGGGCCCTAGCTTTTTAGATTTATTCTGGAAAGCTGAGGTCCAGGACCATGGTCAGAGGTACTTGGCAGCAAGTATAAAATGCATCATGAATCCTTGGATTCAGCATGGAGGAAGATATAGAGGCGTCAACTCGGGCTGGGATGTCAGCCCAATCGTCGGTGGGAAGTGTTACCGCTACCACCGGCGGGCACGGGGAGGAGAAATCCTCTCTGCGTGTCGCCAGTGGTAACGACGGTGGAGTGGACAAACTCCATCGACAGGAGGGTGTGGACCTGGAACCAACTGCGACGGAGTAGGAGTTTGTGTGCACAGGCTCATCGATGAGCTCGGAGTCCGAGCTAGCGCTTGCGCTAGCGAGGATGCCGTTGGATGAGTCATTGAGCACGGATGAAGACAAAGATGAAGACCATCCAACAAGGAAGGCGCTAACCTCAAGCGCAAACAACGCTCAGGGTATAAGAGCTCTCTCAAGTTCCTTAAGGGACTGGAAGGCAGCAACGCAGAGTCATTGAACGAGCGTGAGAGGAAATTGCGCAAAAAGCACGAATACAACGTGCGGCGGTACTTGAGGCTCGCTGGTGTGTCCGGCAACACTCAGTCCGCTGAACCGAGTATGAGTTCACGGTGCCAGGGTGACAAGGGGTTTCAGGCAGTAGCCGTAGCCAACCCGACGGAGGAAGTCAAACCTTCCACGTCGAAGTTGGTGGAACCAAAGAAACCTAAGTCACCCTTAGTAGGAAAAAAGCGTGCACCAGGTAAGCTAGCAACAGCCACACCTCCTGGAAAGGAGAGAACGGTGAGCAAGCTACCGAAAAAGGCCAACCCACCTGTCAGCAAGAGGCAGAGGTCGGATGACTCGGCGAGGGCTTCGGAGAGCAAGCGGGTGTGTCCAGGGGACATCCTGGCCAGCTTAAGCACGAAGCCGGAGCTACAGGTAGCCATAATCGACAGAAGCAACCCGGATGGGAAGCTTTCTATTGATAACAGGCTTATCCTGGAAGGGTTAATTAACCAGGGGATTGCTGATGCCATCACTCGACCGCTGAATCCGTTCGTGGCAGAGTTTGATGGCATCAACTGGTACAAAGGTGTCAAAGTGGTGGCATGTGCCAACGAAGAATCCCTGCGATTCCTCAAAGACACACTGCTGCAAGCGCCGTGGCCAGGAGCAATGATTGACGTCGTCCCTGTAGACCAAATTCCTGAACGAACGATCATTAAGGTCTGGATCCCACCTCCCGGCCGGGAGGATCGAACCATCCTTATATTGATCAAAAGCCAGAATGCGGACTGTCACACAGCGGACTGGACAATCAAAAGAGGTCTCGCCCGAGACAAAGGAAACGGCAAGGATCTCTGAATCAGCATTGGTCCAGAGTCCAAGAGCCAACTCCTTAGTAAGCAAGGCCGGCTGAAAATGGGAATGGGTTGCGTTCGGGCAATCGTTCCTGGAGGCGCTGGGCGCGAATATGCTAGGTCGACCGGAAAGAATTCGGGTAGTGCAAATTAATCTGCACCACTCGAGGGTAAGAACTCATGGTAAGAACCGGACTTAATGTGCTCTTCTCTTCCAGTTACAGCAACACGGACTTGACGGTAGCATGCGCAGAAAGAGGGCACAGATCTTATCCTTGAGTGTGATGCTAATGCCCACAATACCTTTTTGGGGGAGCAAAGTTACCAATCTTAATGTGTGTAATCGGGGTAGCCATCCCACCTTCCGCAATAAGAACCGAGCCGAGGATATAGATTTAACTCTAGCGACTAACGGCGACTCCCTCTCCGTAGAAGACTGGCACATATCCACGGAATGCTCCTTTTCGGATCACTACAGGATAGTGTTCGAAGTTGGATGGTCCAGAGAGGCAAAGGCGCCCTTCAGGAACCCACGAAAGGCAAACTGGGTCAAATACTCAAAGCTTGTTATGGAATCTATTCCCAACCACCCAGTGGGAAGGCTAGACAACCCAGACAAGTTGGAGAAATCGACCCAAAATGTCACAGATACTCTATGTAAGGCCTTCATCAAATCCTGTCCAATCAGCCGTCCACCGAAGTCAAACCGCAACAAGTGGTGGACTCCGGAACTCGGCCAGATACGGAAGGAAACGAGAAGACTTTACAATAGACCTATAGACGGAAACTGCCAGGTAGACTGGAATGCCTACCATCACAGTTTCAAGACCTTCAAGAAGGAAATCAGAATGGCAAAAAGAGACTCATGACTCATTTTGCTGGCGAAAGATCCAGCCACACCGGGGCTGCTTTGCAACCTGGATGGCACATTCGCCAAAAATAGTCAGAAGTCTCTGCAACTCCTCATGAACGCACACTTTGCAGGCTGCATACAAGCTGAAAACGAGAATGGGATCCCCACCTCTGACATCAGCGGCGAGCCGGAGGGAAACGCGCCTCATGAGAGCCAAGTCCTAATCGACGAAATTGTCAACACTGAGAAGATAATCTGGGCTATCAAGTCGTTCCACCCATTCAAATCAGGAGGACCGGATGACATCAGACCGGTCATGTTACAGATGGTATGCGTACATCTGTCGCAATGGCTACTAGAAATTTTCAGGGGATGTCTCCTTACAGGATACATTCCAAAAACCTGGAGAGAAGTGAGGGTGGCATTCATTCCCAAGGCAGGAAAGATAAACCACTGCTCAGCTAAAGATTATAGGCCCATAAGTCTCTCATCGTTTTTATTAAAAACACTAGAGACTTTTGGACCTTCATCTCAGAAGTAAGCTAACACCTCACTCTTTTAGCAAGTCCCAACACGCCTACCTCAAAGGTAGATCAGTCGAGACGGCTCTGCACGAGGTGGTTAGCCCAATTGAAGGCACACTGCTAAGTAAACAGTTTACGTTAGCGGTATTTCTCGACATAGAGGGTGCCTTTAACAATGTCAGGATCGAGTCTATAATGGCAGCACTTGTCAACATAGGCGCACACCCGACAATCACTCGATGGCTAAGCAACATGCTTCGCCAAAGAATGATAAACGCCCAACTCTGCGCCTCGACTATCAGGAGAAGGGCAAACAGGGGCACCCCGCAAATGTCCTAAATGACCTTCTTCTCAAACTGAAGTATAAGGGTTGCATAGTGAATGCTTATGCGGACGACCTGGTTCTAATGGTAACTGGCTGATTCCTGCCAACAGTCAGTGAGCTACTGAATGCGGCATTTAGCGAAACTCTGCGATGGGCGGAACACAACGGTCTTGGGGCCAACCCACAAAAGACCGAACTAGTTCACTCGAAGATATAAGATACCGAGCTTCAAACTTCCGATACTGGGAGGAACAAGGCTCAAGTTATCAAAGGAGGCAAAATACCTTGGTGTAATCCTGGACTCCAAACTCTCCTGGAGGAGAAACTCGGAGGAAAGGATGAAGAAAGCGTTACAAGCCTTCTTTGTGTGCAAAAAGACTTTTGGTAAAGGATGGGGATTGCAACCGTACATCTTTCACTGGTTCTACACTGCAATTGTCAGACCTATACTGACGTATGGGGCTCTTGTATGGTGGGAGGCGGGACACACCGACTCCTATCTAAACAATCTCCGCAAAGTTCAGAGACTAGCATGCTTGGGAATAAAAGGATGTATTCGTTCTACCCCCCAAGCAGCGCTGGATGTAATGTTAAATCTGGAACCCATCGGAGTCTTCCTCAAGCACGCGGCAGCAAGGAGTGCGGTCAGGCTTCACGCCCAGTGCCTCCTTAAGCCTGGTGCAGGTCACAACTCCATTCTACGTACAGTAGAATTGACTGTGGCTGAGAACGATTACTGGGTACCAGAACATAAGTGGGATGACAGGTTTACAGCTGAATTCCCTGACAGATCCGATTGGCAACAGGAATCTCCTTTGAGGCAGAATGAGTTGTCAATCTACACAGACGGATCAAAGACAGAAGGCACTGGATCGGGGGTCTTCTCCGAAGACCTTGCAACCAAGCTTTATTTTCGTCTGTTTGGCAAGCGAAAAAGTTGATACGGACACTGGGCGGGAGCCCGAGGGACGTGTCCATCTACGTCGATTCAGCGATAAGAGCACTCGCATCGAACACCATTAAGAGTCAACTTACCCGAGACACAGTGATGTCACTGAACCTATGCCAACCACACTCTATCAGACTTGTCTGGGTACCTGGGCACATGGGAGTACCAGGTAACGAGGCGGCTGATGAGTGTGCTCGGCTGTATGGCTCAACAGTACGGTGGGCCCCAACAGGAACCCGAGAGTATCCAGCATCTTCTCTGCGACTGCCCTGCACTTCTTAGAAAGAGGACCCAATTTCTGGGCAAGCCTTTCTTCGTTGAACTGGGCAGTCGTGGGAATATTCGGCTGGAGAACATGGCGCTTTTCCTTGACTCTACTGGTGGGCTGGTTCCAGAGGCTACCGCAGCCCAACAGAGCTGGCCAGTAGCACGTAGATGTAATAATACAATCAGAGTTTTCCTCCAATATCCCAAAAATCCCTCCCAATCCCCTCTATTCATACAGTTCACACAGATCAGACATCACAATGGACCATATGGTCTCCGGGTGCTCTCGACTCCGGTCTGCCGTCTGTTCAACCTAACCTAACCTAACCAAATTATTGAAGTCTTACCTCTGCGGCGGAAAATTTACAAAATTGGTGCTGGAGTTCTAAAATGCAGAGTACTTGGACCAACACTAATTGTCATCTATACAAAAGACATCCCTATAAGTGTACTTACAACATTCACCTTTGATGACAATGCGGCTATTCTCAGTCGCTCCAATTGCCCTGTTAAAGCATCAACGCAGTGTGGCCTTCAGTGAATTAACAATATACTCTGATTTTTTGTATTATACTATTCGCTTTGCCTTGGACACCTTGGCTCAAAGAATACAACTGAACTATACATGTAAAAAGAGTAGAAAGAGAAATTTCATTGATAGTCATATTGGCTCTCTCGCTCTCAGGGCACGGGCTCCCACATCCCTCCATTATTAAAGATCTTCAGATTCAATCCTTCTATTGGCGCTTGTGTCGCTTCGGTAGTTGGTGCCAATTCCTTTGGTCCTTCCTCCTGCTAATATTTTTATGTTTCTTCTACCTCACATTCGGTGATGTCAAGATGTTGTGTAAGCTCTCTTACTTTTACATCAATTTCCATTGCCATCATCCTCTTGTATATATATTGTTTCCCTTTCTGATTGCTTACTAAATCTCGATTTCTTTCTACTGAATCACTGTATTCTACTATTAGGTCCTGAGCACCCGGTGGATGATGGAGTTGTGTTTGACTTCAAATTTGAAAGCTTGAAAACGGAGGATTCACCTTTCGATCCTTGGCTGTGACTTCGAGGACTCTTAAAAGATGGTCTCTAATGGCTTATGGTTCGTTATTAGTTCGAACTGTAGACCAGTCAAGTAGTTGAATATTTTTTCAACTGCCCACATCAATGATAGACTCTTCATCGGGGTCTGTAAATAACGCTTTTCTACATCGGTCAGACTAGCGCAGGATATTATTTTTAGCTCATCGTCTTCATGGAATTCAAATAATACGGCGCCTAACTGGCGCCTGTGATCAACTGCTTTTTGTGTTTTTGATCGAAGTACTGCAGAATTTGGTATTAATACGCTTCCTGCTCCTTGATACCCCAGATACAGTAGTCGCATCGGGTTAATTTTCTTCGCTAACTCTGGGATAAAATAATTTACGAGTCCTAAGAAGCTCCAATCTTTTTTTTTTGGTTTAAACTTTTCCAGATCAGCCTAAATGGCACGTCTCGATAATTCTTGGAAAATTTAGCTTGGAGGCTTTGTAAGCACATTTACTTTCATGCAATACAGTATTCTATTCTTTGAGAATATCGCAAATCTTTTCAGCGCGGCATTGTGTTCATCCTCGGTATTTCCATAAACGATGATTTCGTCTATAAAATTCTGGACATTTGTAGATGTTGCTAGTAGTTGTTCAAGTGTTTTTTGGAATATCTTCGACGCAGAGTTGACTCAAAACATAATCCGTTTATAACAGAACAAACCCAATGGTGTTATAAATGATATTATTTCTCAGTTCCGTTCGACTAGCTTAAGCTGATGATACGCGTTCTTGTGGTTTAATGTGGAAATATAGTTGTCATCTCTGAGTTTAATCATAAATGGTTAGGTTATGTTGATCAGACGGCTCGACTGGAGTCCAGAGTCCCAGTGACCGATTGGTCCATTGTGATGTCTGTTTTGAAAAACAGGAGGAATAGTTACGATTGGGAGGGGTTGAAAGGCTAGTGGAGTCCAAAAATAAAGCCAAGTTCTCCAGGCGCATGCTCGCAAGACTACCCAGTTCATCAAAGAAAGGATACCCGCAGATGCGATAGAAGTCTTGTTAGGATTCACCGTAGCGTTGACCCATGCGGCCAATGTAGCGGTGTCCCGTTAAGACTCTTATCGGTATTCATATCCTATTCTTTGTGAAGTGTAAGGGGCCATAATGATTTTGACATTGTCTGGCGGCCACTATTCCAATGTAACAAACAAGTAAGAAAGCTACAGTCGAGAGTGCTCGAGCGTATGATACCCGCAACCCATTTAGAGAGAAAACAAAAAACTTAAATGATATTTTAACAAAAAATATACCAAAGAATATACTGAAACTTGTTTTGTTTTGTATATATTTGAAAATATCGGGTAAAAATCCACAACACCGACATGGGCACACTGGCAACTGAATAAACAAAGCGCGAGCAGCTGCAAGTGAATTTTGCATATAAAATTGATTCTTTAATAACTTACTTGTTTTTCATTCGATCTCAACCAAAGTCACAGGAATCATTGAGAATATAATTATTATTATGCATACCAAAATGCTCTAGCTAATTTATTACGGTTTTTACAGCTTTTGAGGCGGATAGGGGCGTGGCAAAAATCTAAAACAAACTTGATCTGCGTAGGACCTTTAAGAGTACTATCACCAAATTTGGTAGCTCTAGATCTAGGTGTTCATACAGACGGACAGACGGACATGACTATATCGTCTCGGCTGTTAACACTGATCAAGAATACTTTACTGTGGTCGGAGATACAGTTACATACATTTTCTGTTGGCACTAAGTTATAATACCCTTCTACCCTAGGGGCAGCGGGTATAAAAAGGCAAATTGAGAACGAAATGTTGCATATAAGAAATGGAAGCGGTACAAAACTGATATATATTTTTGGGAATTTTTAGCTTTAAAGAAATTTAGATACTAGATTATGCGAATAGAGTGTATGTCGATGAATTATACAACAAATTTTTGCAACTAGATGTACTTTTACAAAATATTTACTTAAATTCTGGACCTTATAGACACTGTAATAATAACTTTATATTTATATGTGACGACATCAACCTTAAGTTTATTAAAATACTATAACCAAAAATCATTACCTATATTACACATATTATAAACAAAACATTTATTTCGAACCTTACCTGATAAATAGAAGGAAGCAAAACTAATTCCAATACCAAAGCCAAAGAGCAAATAATTCCGACCCATTTCAACTCTACCATTTCTATCGAAGACTTTTGAGAATCTTATGGCAGTACAGATTAACAATTATATATATACATGACAATAAACAAAAAGTGACAAACAATCCGGATTTAGGAAAAATAGAAGCTGTATAACAGCCACTATAAACATATCTGAGGACACTACTCGATTATAATAAAGCATTTAATACTGTTGACCATACCATTACATGAACTAAGCTTCGTAAACTATATAAAACTTATGGACTATTAAGAACATTATCATTAAGTAAAAATTTGTTACCAACACACATTCGACTATTAATTGTAAGGACGTGTCTCATACTAACACTTATGTATGGGGTAAATGTTTTTGTTAATTGTGACGACGTTAGCAAAAGACAAATCAATGTTTGCTATAACAATATATCACGATATGTAATTGATAAAAGACTAAATGACCATATTTTGCAATACACTTACTTATTGTCTGACCTAAAACTATATTGCTGCTCTTGGACTGTTCGAGAGGAAAATTCTCCGCAAAATCTTCGGTCCAATCTGCGTGGACGATGTTTATCGCATTAGATACAATCACGAGCTGTATGAGATGTACGGTGATGTTGACGTAGCCAGTCGAGTGAAATCTCAAAGACTTCGCTGGCTGAGCCACATTGCACGTATGGATGAGGATGCTCCGGTTCTTAAGGTGTTTGATGCGGTAATTGTTGGGACACGGAGGAGAGGACGACCCCGAACGCGTTGGCAAGACCAATTAATGGAAACCCTGTCCACACTTGGTGTTGCCAACTGGCGAAGGCGCGCTCAGGACAGGGACGCGTTTAGGCACATCGCGCTTCAGGCCGAGACCCGATGGAGGGTTGTCATGGCCATATAATATATAAAACTAAATTGACTATATGAATTATAGGGCATTTATATTATTGCACAAAATAATTTTTAGAAATGAGCCCGCATACTTATATGCAAAACTTAAACTTTTAACTTTTACTAGAACAAGCAATTTTGTATGCATTAGGCATAAAATCTTAAATTCTTCAAGACATTCCCATATTCGCTTAAAACCAATTGTAGTGCCACTCATTTAAAAATAAAATTAAAAACACATCTTTAGTTAAACATTAATTGATAGGATTAATTAATTAATAAAATAAGATATCAAGCAACCAAAGAAAATTCGGAAACATTGACGTCACATAAGACCAATTATGTTAGCTCGGATACTGAAAATACACACGCGCACACATTGTGGTAAGTCGTACCTTTACCTTATACTCAAACGAATACGAATCTCTAAATAAAAAACATCAAAAATCGATGTTTTCGTCGTGAATTGCATTTTTCCAGATTGGCAAAGGTTTGAGGAAACCACCCGTAAACTCACCATAGTTTTATAGAGAGTACTGCACAAAACACTCACTACAGAGAGCCCATCCAACTCTAAGCTCACCAACGGAAACTGTAATCCCTATAAGAAATGGCGAAGATGGCTAGACCCGCAGCGAAGATGAAAAGGCAAGCACATTTGCAGTACAAAATCTATTTCAAATAATTGCGTTTACACCATTGATATTAACAAATCACTCTCAGCATCAACACGAGTCAATCGAGTTTCTTTCAAATGAAATTGTTCACATCATCAAAAAGCAATTGAGCCCGAAAAAAACTCCAGGAACTGAGCAGATAACGTGACTGAACCCTCCACGAGGGTGCCGGCTGGGCAATGGATACTGCATCGTCTCGGGCGACCGAGAGATGTCAGCATCACTTGCTCGCTTATGAGACCTTGCAGTTTCTAGCTAAGGGACTGGGCCCTAGCTTTTTAGATTTATTCTGGAAAGCTGAGGTCCAGGACCATGGTCAGAGGTACTTGGCAGCAAGTATAAAATGCATCATGAATCCTTGGATTCAGCATGGAGGAAGATATAGAGGCGTCAACTCGGGCTGGGATGTCAGCCCAATCGTCGGTGGGAAGTGTTACCGCTACCACCGGCGGGCACGGGGAGGAGAAATCCTCTCTGCGTGTCGCCAGTGGTAACGACGGTGGAGTGGACAAACTCCATCGACAGGAGGGTGTGGACCTGGAACCAACTGCCACGGAGTAGGAGTTTGTGTGCACAGGCTCATCGATGAGCTCGGAGTCCGAGCTAGCGCTTGCGCTAGCGAGGATGCCGTTGGATGAGTCATTGAGCACGGATGAAGACAAAGATGAAGACCATCCAACAAGGAAGGCGCTAACCTCAAGCGCAAACAACGCTCAGGGTATAAGAGCTCTCTCAAGTTCCTTAAGGGACTGGAAGGCAGCAACGCAGAGTCATTGAACGAGCGTGAGAGGAAATTGCGCAAAAAGCACGAATACAACGTGCGGCGGTACTTGAGGCTCGCTGGTGTGTCCGGCAACACTCAGTCCGCTGA
The DNA here is from genome assembly GCA_963583835.1 of Drosophila immigrans. Taxonomy (NCBI): domain Eukaryota; kingdom Metazoa; phylum Arthropoda; class Insecta; order Diptera; family Drosophilidae; genus Drosophila; species Drosophila immigrans. The sequence goes on along the minus strand of OY757143.1, from coordinate 10,039,162 downwards.
ACCGAGTATGAGTTCACGGTGCCAGGGTGACAAGGGGTTTCAGGCAGTAGCCGTAGCCAACCCGACGGAGGAAGTCAAACCTTCCACGTCGAAGTTGGTGGAACCAAAGAAACCTAAGTCACCCTTAGTAGGAAAAAAGCGTGCACCAGGTAAGCTAGCAACAGCCACACCTCCTGGAAAGGAGAGAACGGTGAGCAAGCTACCGAAAAAGGCCAACCCACCTGTCAGCAAGAGGCAGAGGTCGGATGACTCGGCGAGGGCTTCGGAGAGCAAGCGGGTGTGTCCAGGGGACATCCTGGCCAGCTTAAGCACGAAGCCGGAGCTACAGGTAGCCATAATCGACAGAAGCAACCCGGATGGGAAGCTTTCTATTGATAACAGGCTTATCCTGGAAGGGTTAATTAACCAGGGGATTGCTGATGCCATCACTCGACCGCTGAATCCGTTCGTGGCAGAGTTTGATGGCATCAACTGGTACAAAGGTGTCAAAGTGGTGGCATGTGCCAACGAAGAATCCCTGCGATTCCTCAAAGACACACTGCTGCAAGCGCCGTGGCCAGGAGCAATGATTGACGTCGTCCCTGTAGACCAAATTCCTGAACGAACGATCATTAAGGTCTGGATCCCACCTCCCGGCCGGGAGGATCGAACCATCCTTATATTGATCAAAAGCCAGAATGCGGACTGTCACACAGCGGACTGGACGATCAAGAGAGGTCTCGCCCGAGACAAAGGAAACGGCAAGGATCTCTGAATCAGCATTGGTCCAGAGTCCAAGAGCCAACTCCTTAGTAAGCAAGGCCGGCTGAAAATGGGAATGGGTTGCGTTCGGGCAATCGTTCCTGGAGGCGCTGGGCGCGAAGATGCTAGGTCGACCGGAAAGAATTCGGGTAGTGCAAATTAATCTGCACCACTCGAGGGTAAGAACTCATGGTAAGAACCGGACTTAATGTGCTCTTCTCTTCCAGTTACAGCAACACGGACTTGACGGTAGCATGCGCAGAAAGAGGGCACAGATCTTATCCTTGAGTGTGATGCTAATGCCCACAATACCTTTTTGGGGGAGCAAAGTTACCAATCTTAATGTGTGTAATCGGGGTAGCCATCCCACCTTCCGCAATAAGAACCGAGCCGAGGATATAGATTTAACTCTAGCGACTAACGGCGACTCCCTCTCCGTAGAAGACTGGCACATATCCACGGAATGCTCCTTTTCGGATCACTACAGGATAGTGTTCGAAGTTGGATGGTCCAGAGAGGCAAAGGCGCCCTTCAGGAACCCACGAAAGGCAAACTGGGTCAAATACTCAAAGCTTGTTATGGAATCTATTCCCAACCACCCAGTGGGAAGGCTAGACAACCCAGACAAGTTGGAGAAATCGACCCAAAATGTCACAGATACTCTATGTAAGGCCTTCATCAAATCCTGTCCAATCAGCCGTCCACCGAAGTCAAACCGCAACAAGTGGTGGACTCCGGAACTCGGCCAGATACGGAAGGAAACGAGAAGACTTTACAATAGACCTATAGACGGAAACTGCCAGGTAGACTGGAATGCCTACCATCACAGTTTCAAGACCTTCAAGAAGGAAATCAGAATGGCAAAAAGAGACTCATGACTCATTTTGCTGGCGAAAGATCCAGCCACACCGGGGCTGCTTTGCAACCTGGATGGCACATTCGCCAAAAATAGTCAGAAGTCTCTGCAACTCCTCATGAACGCACACTTTGCAGGCTGCATACAAGCTGAAAACGAGAATGGGATCCCCACCTCTGACATCAGCGGCGAGCCGGAGGGAAACGCGCCTCATGAGAGCCAAGTCCTAATCGACGAAATTGTCAACACTGAGAAGATAATCTGGGCTATCAAGTCGTTCCACCCATTCAAATCAGGAGGACCGGATGACATCAGACCGGTCATGTTACAGATGGTATGCGTACATCTGTCGCAATGGCTACTAGAAATTTTCAGGGGATGTCTCCTTACAGGATACATTCCAAAAACCTGGAGAGAAGTGAGGGTGGCATTCATTCCCAAGGCAGGAAAGATAAACCACTGCTCAGCTAAAGATTATAGGCCCATAAGTCTCTCATCGTTTTTATTAAAAACACTAGAGACTTTTGGACCTTCATCTCAGAAGTAAGCTAACACCTCACTCTTTTAGCAAGTCCCAACACGCCTACCTCAAAGGTAGATCAGTCGAGACGGCTCTGCACGAGGTGGTTAGCCCAATTGAAGGCACACTGCTAAGTAAACAGTTTACGTTAGCGGTATTTCTCGACATAGAGGGTGCCTTTAACAATGTCAGGATCGAGTCTATAATGGCAGCACTTGTCAACATAGGCGCACACCCAACAATCACTCGATGGCTAAGCAACATGCTTCGCCAAAGAATGATAAACGCCCAACTCTGCGCCTCGACTATCAGGAGAAGGGCAAACAGGGGCACCCCGCAAATGTCCTAAATGACCTTCTTCTCAAACTGAAGTATAAGGGTTGCATAGTGAATGCTTATGCGGACGACCTGGTTCTAATGGTAACTGGCTGTTTCCTGCCAACAGTCAGTGAGCTACTGAATGCGGCATTTAGCGAAACTCTGCGATGGGCGGAACACAACGGTCTTGGGGCCAACCCACAAAAGACCGAACTAGTTCACTCGAAGATATAAGATACCGAGCTTCAAACTTCCGATACTGGGAGGAACAAGGCTCAAGTTATCAAAGGAGGCAAAATACCTTGGTGTAATCCTGGACTCCAAACTCTCCTGGAGGAGAAACTCGGAGGAAAGGATGAAGAAAGCGTTACAAGCCTTCTTTGTGTGCAAAAAGACTTTTGGTAAAGGATGGGGATTGCAACCGTACATCCTTCACTGGTTCTACACTGCAATTGTCAGACCTATACTGACGTATGGGGCTCTTGTATGGTGGGAGGCGGGACACACCGACTCCTATCTAAACAATCTCCGCAAAGTTCAGAGACTAGCATGCTTGGGAATAAAAGGATGTATTCGTTCTACCCCCCAAGCAGCGCTGGATGTAATGTTAAATCTGGAACCCATCGGAGTCTTCCTCAAGCACGCGGCAGCAAGGAGTGCGGTCAGGCTTCACGCCCAGTGCCTCCTTAAGCCTGGTGCAGGTCACAACTCCATTCTACGTACAGTAGAATTGACTGTGGCTGAGAACGATTACTGGGTACCAGAACATAAGTGGGATGACAGGTTTACAGCTGAATTCCCTGACAGATCCGATTGGCAACAGGAATCTCCTTTGAGGCAGAATGAGTTGTCAATCTACACAGACGGATCAAAGACAGAAGGCACTGGATCGGGGGTCTTCTCCGAAGACCTTGCAACCAAGCTTTATTTTCGTCTGTTTGGCAAGCGAAAAAGTTGATACGGACACTGGGCGGGAGCCCGAGGGACGTGTCCATCTACGTCGATTCAGCGATAAGAGCACTCGCATCGAACACCATTAAGAGTCAACTTACCCGAGACACAGTGATGTCACTGAACCTATGCCAACCACACTCTATCAGACTTGTCTGGGTACCTGGGCACATGGGAGTACCAGGTAACGAGGCGGCTGATGAGTGTGCTCGGCTGTATGGCTCAACAGTACGGTGGGCCCCAACAGGAACCCGAGAGTATCCAGCATCTTCTCTGCGACTGCCCTGCACTTCTTAGAAAGAGGACCCAATTTCTGGGCAAGCCTTTCTTCGTTGAACTGGGCAGTCGTGGGAATATTCGGCTGGAGAACATGGCGCTTTTCCTTGACTCTACTGGTGGGCTGGTTCCAGAGGCTACCGCAGCCCAACAGAGCTGGCCAGTAGCACGTAGATGTAATAATACAATCAGAGTTTTCCTCCAATATCCCAAAAATCCCTCCCAATCCCCTCTATTCATACAGTTCACACAGATCAGACATCACAATGGACCATATGGTCTCCGGGTGCTCTCGACTCCGGTCTGCCGTCTGTTCAACCTAACCTAACCTAACCAAATTATTGAAGTCTTACCTCTGCGGCGGAAAATTTACAAAATTGGTGCTGGAGTTCTAAAATGCAGAGTACTTGGACCAACACTAATTGTCATCTATACAAAAGACATCCCTATAAGTGTACTTACAACATTCACCTTTGATGACAATGCGGCTATTCTCAGTCGCTCCAATTGCCCTGTTAAAGCATCAACGCAGTGTGGCCTTCAGTGAATTAACAATATACTCTGATTTTTTGTATTATACTATTCGCTTTGCCTTGGACACCTTGGCTCAAAGAATACAACTGAACTATACATGTAAAAAGAGTAGAAAGAGAAATTTCATTGATAGTCATATTGGCTCTCTCGCTCTCAGGGCACGGGCTCCCACATCCCTCCATTATTAAAGATCTTCAGATTCAATCCTTCTATTGGCGCTTGTGTCGCTTCGGTAGTTGGTGCCAATTCCTTTGGTCCTTCCTCCTGCTAATATTTTTATGTTTCTTCTACCTCACATTCGGTGATGTCAAGATGTTGTGTAAGCTCTCTTACTTTTACATCAATTTCCATTGCCATCATCCTCTTGTATATATATTGTTTCCCTTTCTGATTGCTTACTAAATCTCGATTTCTTTCTACTGAATCACTGTATTCTACTATTAGGTCCTGAGCACCCGGTGGATGATGGAGTTGTGTTTGACTTCAAATTTGAAAGCTTGAAAACGGAGGATTCACCTTTCGATCCTTGGCTGTGACTTCGAGGACTCTTAAAAGATGGTCTCTAATGGCTTATGGTTCGTTATTAGTTCGAACTGTAGACCAGTCAAGTAGTTGAATATTTTTTCAACTGCCCACATCAATGATAGACTCTTCATCGGGGTCTGTGAATAACGCTTTTCTACATCGGTCAGACTAGCGCAGGATATTATTTTTAGCTCATCGTCTTCATGGAATTCAAATAATACGGCGCCTAACTGGCGCCTGTGATCAACTGCTTTTTGTGTTTTTGATCGAAGTACTGCAGAATTTGGTATTAATACGCTTCCTGCTCCTTGATACCCCAGATACAGTAGTCGCATCGGGTTAATTTTCTTCGCTAACTCTGGGATAAAATAATTTACGAGTCCTAAGAAGCTCCAATCTTTTTTTTTTGGTTTAAACTTTTCCAGATCAGCCTAAATGGCACGTCTCGATAATTCTTGGAAAATTTAGCTTGGAGGCTTTGTAAGCACATTTACTTTCATGCAATACAGTATTCTATTCTTTGAGAATATCGCAAATCTTTTCAGCGCGGCATTGTGTTCATCCTCGGTATTTCCATAAACGATGATTTCGTCTATAAAATTCTGGACATTTGTAGATGTTGCTAGTAGTTGTTCAAGTGTTTTTTGGAATATCTTCGACGCAGAGTTGACTCAAAACATAATCCGTTTATAACAGAACAAACCCAATGGTGTTATAAATGATATTATTTCTCAGTTCCGTTCGACTAGCTTAAGCTGATGATACGCGTTCTTGTGGTTTAATGTGGAAATATAGTTGTCATCTCTGAGTTTAATCATAAATGGTTAGGTTATGTTGATCAGACGGCTCGACTGGAGTCCAGAGTCCCAGTGACCGATTGGTCCATTGTGATGTCTGTTTTGAAAAACAGGAGGAATAGTTACGATTGGGAGGGGTTGAAAGGCTAGTGGAGTCCAAAAATAAAGCCAAGTTCTCCAGGCGCATGCTCGCAAGACTACCCAGTTCATCAAAGAAAGGATACCCGCAGATGCGATAGAAGTCTTGTTAGGATTCACCGTAGCGTTGACCCATGCGGCCAATGTAGCGGTGTCCCGTTAAGACTCTTATCGGTATTCATATCCTATTCTTTGTGAAGTGTAAGGGGCCATAATGATTTTGACATTGTCTGGCGGCCACTATTCCAATGTAACAAATAAGATCCGATACGACATACTGAATTGACTTTTTGATGTCGGTCACCGCGGTACCTGCTGATGACTCCGATCTCAGTCGAGCACACTCATCAGCCGTCTCTTTACTCGGTATACCCATGTGCCCTGGTATCCAGGCAAGTATCCAGTTAAGTGCGGTTGACATCGATTCATTGCCATCGCTGTGTCTCGGATTAGTTTACTCTTCACTGTGTTCGATGAAAGTTCTTTTAACGCAGATTGGTCATCAACGTAAATCGATATGTCCTTCGTTCGCTTGCCAAACAGCAAAGAATTCCGTTTGGAACACACATCATCAGTCAGGGAGACGAAAGGAGAGCTCAATCGCAAGGTCATCGGAGAAGACACTCGATCCTGAGCCACCCATCGTCATCGATCCGTCTATGTTGATTGACAACTCGGGAGATTCTATTTGCCAATATGATCTGTGAAGGAATTCAAAAGAAAAGCCATCATACCACTTGAGTCCTGATACACAGTTCTTCTCTTCAGCTACAATCATTTATAATGAGCGTAGAATGGAGTTGTAACCCATTGCACCAGGCCTAAGGAAGCGCATTCCGAGAAGGAGCATTCTGTGTATACGTGCCAGTCTTTTACGGAGAGAGAGTCGCTGTTGGTCGCTACGGTTAAATCGTTAACCTCTGCTCGGTTCTTGTTGCGCAAGGTGGGGTGACTACCCCGGTTACACGTATTAAGATTAGTAAGCATTACGCATTCAAGCAGCGACTCTCTTCTTTGCTTCCAATATGGTGTTGTGGGCGTTAGCATCACGTCCAAGGATCCGATCAATGACCTCTTTCTGCTCTTGCTGAATTAGGGCTCGGATGCTCTCCGACGGTCGATCCTTTTCTTTATACTTCTCGTATAGTTTCGGAACGTTCCTTCGCTCACATAATGCAACGGTTAAGTCCTTGTTGCTGTAACAATTAATCATTGCAGATTAATCTGCACTACTCGAATTCTCTCCGGTCGACCTAACATCTCGGCGCCCAGCGCCTTCAGGAATGATTGCCCGAACGCATCCCATTCCCATCCTCAGCCGGCCTTACTTACCCAGGATTTGGCTTTTGGACTCCAAACCAATACTCATCGAGAGATCCTTGCCATTTCCATTGTCTCGGGCTAGACCTCTCTTGATCGTCCAGTCCGTTGTGTTACAGTCTGCTATCTGGCACTTTATCAGTATAAGGGTGGTTCTATGCTCTCGAATGGGAGGCGTCATCCCGACTTTAATGATCATTTGCTCCAGTTTCAACAGTGTATCTTTGAGGAATCTCAAGGATTCTTCGTTAGCACATACCATCACCTTGACCCCCTTGTTCCTGTTGATGCGGTCAAACTCTGCCACAAACGGATTCTGTGGTCGAGTGATGTTGATCCTTCCAGGATTAGCCAGTTGTCGCTATCGAACCTCCCCTATGGCTTGCTCCCATCAATGATAACCACCTGTAGCTCTAGCTTCGTACTTTACTGGCCGGGATTTACATGTCCGCTTGCTTTCCGAAGCCTTCGCCAAGTTGTCCGACCTCTTCCTTTTGTTGTCAGATGGGTAGACATTTTTTGGTTACCTGCTCGCTGTTCTCTTCTTTTCAGGAGGTGTGACTGTTACAAGCTGTTTTCTTGGAGCCTTTTATTTCTTCTTCCGCTCGTTCAACGACTCTGGGTTGCGGACTTGCAGTCGCATTATTAACTTAAGAGAGCTTTTGTACCTTGAGCGCTGTTTGCATGTGAGATGACTCAACGGAATCCTCGCTAGCGCAAGCGCAAGTTCGGCGTCCGTCATCAATGAGAAAGAGAGCACATGTCCATGTCCACGCCCTCTTGTCGATGAAGTTTGTCCCCTCCACCGATCTGACCACTGGCGACACATGGAGAGAATTGCTCCTCCCCGTAGATTCGGGGTCCTTTTTATACTGTCTGTCATGTACCTCTGACCATGGGCCTCAATCACGGCTTTTCAGATTAGATCTAAATGGCTTAAGCCCATCACCTAAGATAGAAACTGCAAGGCCATGAATTAGATGTACGTCAAGGTTTACTGTCATTCTGACGCTTTCCCCCTTCCCCCTTCCATTTTATACTTTCTGCCATCTACCTGTGATCATGGGTCTGGAACTTCTTTTCAGATAACATATAAAAGGTTTGGGCCCATCTCCTTAGCTAGAAGCTGCAAGGCCTTGTTCTAGATGCACTTCAAGGTTTATTATCAGTCGGACGTTTCCCTCCTCAGGCAGAGATCTCCTGGATATGGTTCATCCGGAGTCCCAGTCTTAGTTCGCCCAATTTAATCACACATTCTTGACCCAGCAGTGAATGCTTTCCTCTTTTAATAATGCAAAAGTAGTCAATCATTTCCATGTTTTTGCCGCAAGAGATTGGCCTCAAATACCCAAATCAATTTAAATATCTAGTCTACAGCGTAACCTATGAACTGGTTCTGTGAATTGGGAATGATATTGAAAATTTTAGCTTTTTTTCTTATTAAAATGGACTTGTCGTCTTAACAATGAGGTTATACCGATAGCCAGAGCAATAATAAGAAAGAGTATGACCCGCCGACTTGGCATTTAGTCCATTTTTCTTGACTTTCACAATCAATTTTAAAACAACATTCCGTTTTTGTTTTTTTAGAAAAGGAATACGTTTCGTCTTGATTTTTAAATTTCGATTTGCACCCAACATGACCAAGACGGGCTGAATTGTCGGGCTGGACAAATAGATATGCCATTCTTATTGTTCAGGCCACACAGCCATTGTCCGTCTTGGCGAGCATCTCTGATGAGAGTGCTTCTTAATCCACTACTATGGTGAAAAGAGGCCGTGTAGGTTAATCTAGGCTTAAGTTGAAATTGTATTTCATCTTGAAGTCAGTTAAAAAAATATAAGTGAAGTGACAAGAAGTGAAGTTCGCTACTTTTATAACGACAATATAACTGCGATCCACACAACAACAACCACCTGGAAGATGTTAGAGATGAGACAACTTTATCGGCCCCCTACACTTTCACTTACGTACCGTACGTTCACATCTTCCGAATTCTGAATTTAGCCTGTTTACTTGCGGTTAACTTGCTGCGACTCTATTTACTGGCTGCTCTTTATTATTTGCCATCATTGATTATTCATTTTGCATATCCTCGTCAACTTGACATGCAACAATTATTTTTTTTAGTGAGTGTTCCTTTTCTAATAGTTTGCTTTTTAAATCTCCCGATGCCCATGTATCGATGACCTTGATCTAAACTATCACCATTCTATTTGTTATCTAACCGCCAGAACAAATGCCTCTCGAATGACGAGTTATGTTGAGGAGAGAAAAACGCAGTCAACTGTTCTCCAAAATCTGGAGCACATCATTCGGTTTTGCTTCGTTGAATTCAACCAAGGCGTCGGGTAATGAATACGATTGTAACTGGGTCCCACCAAGATGTAGTAATTTTGTCTTCTTTTGCTTGTATGCAGTGATCTCCTCTGAGTCGGCGTGGAACTGAAATGCCCTCAACCATTTCTCACACTTGTCAAAAAGCAGTGATTTATCAATGATTTCGCATAAGAATGGCTTTATGGGTATTTCCGCCATTATCTGTAATAAATGTGGATATCTCATGTACATGTATACATTGATATATATATATACAGTGGCGAGCAAAATTGAGTGCATGTTCACGACACAGACTTTCGTCATCCATAAAATCATAATCATACAAGCAAATTCAAATCCATTTTTCGCTGTATTCTTCGGACCCCCATCTTGTTGGAAAACAATTTCATTTTGGGGATAAGCACATTTTTTAGAAAAATTGGGAAGATTGGCTTGCAAAATTTGGAGGCAGTCCTCCTTTCACATAAGCCCAGAGAGCCAACATGCTAACATGTGAAGCATCCCCAAACCATTATATTATATTTCCACCACCATGTTACACAGTTTGTTTTACATGGTGTCTCTCAATTCGTTCTCCAGGTCTACGCCAGCAGTATTGCTTTCCGTCAGACTGAAAACGGTTGAATTTCCAATCGTCAACAGTCCAATTTTTGCGTTCACTTGCAAACTTCAAACGCCCTTTAACATTTTTATCGGATAACGCAGGTTTTTTTTCACACTTGAAATATATCCGATATCTCGCAGCGCTCTTCTAGCAGTACATTCGTCAACATTCTTGTTAATGACCAGAGAAGCACCCTTTGGTGTTAGAAGCTTGTTCCTTCTCATCACCGACATCATAAGTCGAGCATCTGACTCCTTCAATAATTTTGAGGTCCCAAGTCCCAACGACTTGCGCGTTGGGAGTCAAAATCCGTCTCTTTTGGACTGCGATCACCGCAGATTGGCTTGATAGTTATACGTGAAGAACAACCATTCTCGGTCAGAATTACAACATTTTGAATCGCTTCAGATAGTATTCTCATTTTGTTCACAAATTATTACCAAATTTTTTATAATTACAATCTTATTGTAATCGTAACCCAAAACACGATATAAACTGCGCTACCAACATCAAAAATAACATAAAAATAAATTAATCGGTGAATCTGGCCGATTTATGCGGATAACGAAAGTGGGACAGCGAAAATAAGTTTCAGTCATAAAACGTGCAAAATTGAGTTTATGCGGTTTTTTTCGATTTTTCTTTAATGCTCATCGAATTTATCTCTATCATCCATGTTTTTGCTAAGAATTTATTAAGAATTAAATTAAATAAAATAATACAAAAGGAAATGTTGATTTGCTTGTATGATTATGATTTTATGGGTGACGAAAGTCTGTGTCGTAAACATACATTTTGCTGTATATGTATCTTGAGTTAATTTAATCAAATTGAGCATCATTCGCTCAATCCTCTGTGGGCAAACAGAAAAGTGAATTTTCAATTTAAAATTCGCGGGCTTAACATTTTGGACTTGTTCTTTTCTTCTTGAGTTGTCAAGACTGTTGATGACATCTGGGGGTAATTTCATGTCAATGTCAGTATCAGTGTTATAATTACGCTTGTGTTCACCAAACGATTTTTTCAATGTCTGATATAATTGAGTAGAGAAGTGCCATCAAATTTTGCTTGCGGAATGAAATTTAGGCTGCGGAAACGTTGAGGATGTTGCGGAAGGTCTTTGGTGATTCCACCATGTCCCAGAAAAAGTTGTATAAGTGATACAAAGAATTACCAGAATTATGGGCGATAATGCACCATCTCACACTGCACTCTTTCTTCGTGACCATTTTGCCAAGAATTCGACACATATCGTTCCGCAACCACTGTATTCTCCTTCCCAAAACTCAAGAGACCACTCTGGGAAACGCGTTTCGAGTCGATTGAAGAGATAAAAACTGAAAGGGAATATTTGGCATACTTCGAGGATTTGATAAAACCTTGGCATAAGTGTATTTCATCGGGAGGGGATTACTTTGAAGAGGATGAAATTAATTTAGGAGAATAATAAGAATTTTTCATTTTACAAACAAATTCGCCTTACTTTGTGCCCATAGTTTTAGTTAGTACTTTTTCTCCTGTTTTCTGTGATTTCTGTCAATTCACCTCTTCTAGCTAACTACCTCTATAAATCTAATTTGTTTTTTACAGATCACTTTTTTTTTCATACATAATTATTTATTTGTATTATTTTACTCGCACATACATACACATAAATATGTATGCCAATAGATCTTCATTTTCATTCACACACACATCTGCATCGTGTTTAATATAGTATGTATTTGTTTTCGACTGTTCATCTTAATTGAATTTTAGAAGTCTTCTCTGATCGGATTTTGCCAACCTTTTTACACACATATTCAAGGATTTATGTGAATGTGCATATACACACACATGTTTACATGCATATTTTAATTGTCAGTAGCAGTTAGTGGAAATTTGTTTCCAAGGAAGAGTTAAATTTAATTTTCAGGGCATTGAATTGGGCAGCAGAACAGTCTATTACATGTCGTTCTGTTCATTCCATTGCATTGTTCGTTTTCGTTGCCCTCCCTTGGTCCATTCGCCCGCAGCCGCTGTGAATGTATTAAGCATTAAGAGAAAAATAATTAATTGTTAACATTAGGGCAAAGCGAGATCGTAATAAAGTCTTAATATTTCGCACTGAGCGAATTCGCCTCGCTTCGCCACCTTAGTTCAGTGAGGTTTAAGCGACAAAGAAATGAAATGATTAAAACACCAGCGGTCTTATCGTTTCGTCGCCCTTTTATTTCGAAACGTCGCAATTACAACAAACTCGTTTTCGTTCGTATTGCTTATTACAAAAACTCTTGTTGTTTTTCAGATACCACACTGCATTTAGAACATAAGTTCTAAATAAAATGCTATCAATAATAATTAGATCTGAAAAACACGTACAAAATTTCCGGATAGGGGATGTCCGCGATTATGAGCTCTTGCCTTTTGGAGCACTGCCTTCGTTAAAAACAAGTAAGAAAGCTACAGTCGAGAGTGCTCGACCGTATGATACCCGCAACCCATTTCGAGAAAAAAAAATTTGAATGAAATTTTGACAACAAATATACGAAAAATATACTGAAACTTGTATTTTGTTTATATATAACTGAAAATTGCGGGTAAAAATCCATAACACCGACATGGTCACATTGTCAACTAAACAAACAAAGCGTGAGCAGCTGCAAATGAATTTTGCATACAAAATGGATTCTTTAATAACTTCCTCGTTTTTTATTCGATCTCAACCAAATTCACAGGAGTCATTCAGACTATCATTGTTATTATGCATACCAAAATTCAATGCTCTAGGTCTATTATTACGGCTTTTACAGTTTTTGGGGGCGGAAAGGGGCGTGGCAAAAATCTAAAACAAACTTGATCTGCGTAAGAGCTACATGAATACTGTCACCAAATTTGATATCTCTAGGTCATTCACACATTTAAAACGTCCATATGCACTGGGCACAAAAATTTTGATAAATAATTTCACGAATAACTTTTTTTCTACTTATCCGATTTGTACCAAAATTACAGGGTATATTAAGAGTGTCAAGCGCAGATGGGTTACCAAATTACACATCATTACACAAAGAACTTTTGGAGTTATTCGCGATTTACATAAAAAAAAACTTGACTTTCTCTAGATAAATGCTTATTGTGGGCGAAGGGGGCGTGGCATCCAACTTTTGAAATAAACTTGACCTGCGTAGGGTATGAAAGAACCTTTTTGCCAAATTTGGTGTCTCTATGTCTTATAGTCTCTGAGATCCAGGTGTTCATACAGACGGACAGACGGACATGGCTATATCGTCTCGGCTGTTGACGCTGATCAAGAATATATATACTTTATGGGGTCTGAGATGCCTCCTTCTGCCTGTTACATACATTTTCTGTTGGCACTAAGTCATAATACCCTTCTACCCTATGGGTAGCGGGTATAAAAATAAAATAAAAGAAAATGTATGTATGTAACAGGCAGATGGAGGCATCTCCGACCTCATATATTCTTGGTCAGTGTCAGCAGCCGAAACGTCAGCCATGACCGTCTGTCTGTCCGTATAAACACCTCGATTGCTGGTCCCGAAAACTGTACAAGCCGTAATTTGGACGTTGATGTGTTAACGAACAGCACCATCAAGTGGCCCAACAACACCAAGCAAGGGCTTGTTACCGCGCGAGTCGTAGGGGCGAACCATTTTAATTAATTTAAAAATTACGTCGCTACACACTAGACAAATGACTTAATATAAAATTTCTAAGAGTGGAAAACGAAGAAGCATTATTTATTATAAAGTAATCGTTATAGTTAAAACATAAAATACGGAAGTGGTTGAGTAATGCATAGTTTTCACTACAAAGTGGAAGGGAAAGAAGTAAAAAGTTCCTTGTATTTCTGTTCGGTACATTAAAATTAATAAGGCTAATCAGTTCGGAAGAATCAATCTCACCACTAATGAGCTTATGCAAAAAAATTACACCAAGCATGGTTCTACGATCAGAAAGGGAAGGAAGATTTATTAGTAAAAATCTACTACGATACGATACGATACGGTAAAGGAGTGTTAGCACTCCAGTTAAAACCCCGAAGGGCAAACAAAATAAATTGTTTTTGTACGGACTCTATTCTTTCCTGATAAACCTTATATTGGGGACACTAAATACATCGGCCATATTCAAGAATAGATCGAACAAGAGAAGCATAAAGAATTTTAGTAATGTAGGGATCATGAAATTCTTTCGACCAACGCTTAATGAAGCCAAGGACACCTATTGCTCGATTAGTTATAGCCAAGATGTGCTTGTCAAATTTAAGATTGGGATCGAGCAGAATAGATAGATCTTTAACAGACTTAATACGCTCAAGATGCTTTGCATGTAGAAAATAAGTATTGTTAAAAGCCAAACGCCAGTAAAAAGACATTGTTACATTTATTGCAATTAAGATTTAATAGGTTTATTTGACACCTAGATTGGAAGCTATCAAGATCAGCTTGCAGCATTTGACCAGATTGACAATCAACTGACTATAAACAAAGCTTGACATCATCAGCATACATTAACACACGTAAAAATTTAATAACGGATGGAAGATCATTAATAAACAATGTAAATAACAAGGGGCCAAGGTGACTCCCATGAGGTACACCGGAAGTGACCTTAACAGACTTGGAGACTAAGCCGTTAAAATACACTTTCTGGGTTTTGAAATTTAAATAGCTAGATTTCTACATAATTTAGTTATTGGGAAATCCCAAGAGATAAAGTTAAATCTGTTGACGTTGCTTTACTTGTAAAAGCGCGGACATAACCAAAAACAAGTAAGAAAGCTACAGTCGAGAGTGCTCGACCGTATGATACCCGCAACCCATTTCGAGAGAAAACAAAAAACTTAAGTGATATTTTAACAAAAAATATACCAAAGAATATACGGAAACTTGTTTTTTTTGTATATTTGAAAATAGCAAGTAAAAATCCACAACACCGTTATGGTCACACTGTCAACTAAACAAACAAAGCGCGAGCAGCTGCTTGTGAATTTTGCAAATAAAATTGGTTCTTTAATAACTTCCTTGTTTTTCATTCGATCTCAACCAAATACACAGGAGTTATTGAGACTATCATTATTATTATGCATACAAAATTCAATGCTCTACGTCCGTTATTACGGCTTTTACAGTTTTTGTTTTCTAAAACAAACTTAATCTGCGTAAGGGCTGCACGAGTACTATCACCAAATTTGATATCTCTAGGTCATTCACACACTTAAAACGTCCATATGCATTGGGCACATTTATTTTGATAAATAGTTTAACAAATAACTTTTGTTCTACTTATCCGATTTGTACCAAAATTACAGGGTATACTAAGAGTTTTAAGCACAGATAGCCTACCAAATTACACAACATTACTTTTGGAGTTATCCGCGATTTACATAAAAAAAAATTTGAAATATACTTGATCTGCGTAAGGAATGCAGGAACCTATGTACCAAATTTGGTGCCTCTATGTCTTATAGAGTCTGAGATCTAGGTGTTCATACGGACAGACAGACAGGAGGAGACAAGGAGATGCCTCCTCCTGCCTGTAACATACATTTTCTGTTGGCACTAAGTTATAATACCCTTCTACCCTATGGGTAGCGGGTATAACAAGAAACCCCAAACGGAATAAATGAGCGCAAATAGAGCGCGACCAACACCAACAACACAAACTAATGCAATAGTGCAAGAGTATGAAAGCAAAAACAAATTGAACGCAGTGACAAAATAATATGTAAATCAAACAAATTGCGAAATAAACAATGATTCACAAGGTAAACTATTGATTTTAAAAAAAGTAAAACACTGAAAACACAGCTAATAGCGATTACTTGTATGTAAATTAATTTATATAAGGTAACACAAATGAAAATGACAACAAAGTATGCGAAGGAAAAAAACACGTCCGTTTGCGATGCAAAGCGAGTGCAAGAGCTAGTCTCAATCTAGAGCTAGACAATGTCAGACTCTTTCGACGGATTTGCCAGAAGGTCCTCCACCACACAAAAGAAGAAAGAGAGAAGTTCATCAAGTGTCAGGGTTTGTTCGATAGACAGTCTAGTCGAAGAGGACTATATGCTTTTTGACTGGGCTCCTGCAGTCAGGACCCAGCCAAAAATATGGTCTCTTGACTTAGCCAATTTCCACACAAGTTGGAGAGAGAGTCGCCAAGACGTATGGATTGGAGGATGTCAGCGCCGAGGAGCACGTCGATCTGCGAACTCATAGAATTTGGGGTCGGTTAATTGGAGGTTTGACAGATTATCAAGGTTCGTTTGTGGATTGATAGTGGACGTGACGCCTTGGTCTTCATATCGAGTGATATTGGGGAGCCATTTTGGAGATGGCAGGACTTGCAGAGCTGGGCCGCTACAGCTTGAGTCAGCCCAGAAACTTGAGCTTGCACGGATGTGCAAGGCATACTTTAGCGTCTAAAGTCGATCAGAGCGCGGGCTGCATATTTGACGCCGAGATGGCAGACATGTATGACAGCCGTACTTAGCAGCACACCCTGTGTGTTGACTGCATTGAAATTTTGTACATTTGGCGATGTGGATGGAGTGGACTGTAAATTTGCTGTTGCGACTGTCGGGCTCTGGTTGGCACTATAGAGAAGCGTGTGATGGCGACACTTACACGTACAGAAACTGTGCGCCCTTGTGTACTCAGCCAGGATATGGATCGCGCGAAACAGTTTAAACACATCTTCTGTTGCTTTATGTGAGCCACCCTTTCTCGGACGTTCATGTGCAGAAAGCATGGACACAAGCGAATGGGATGGTTCTCTCTTGAGCAAAGCTTTCCCAATTGAGTCTTGAATGTAAATGTGAAAGTGGCGCGGCAAAAATCTAAAAAAAAAAACTTGATCTGCGTAAGACCTACACGAATACTGTCACAAAATTTGATATTTCTAGGTCATTCACACACTTAAAACGTCCAACAACCATTTTGATAAATAACTAATAACTTTTGTTTTTTCTTTCCGATTTTTACCAAAATTACAAGCTATAATAAGAGTATTAAGCACAGATGGCTTACTAAATTACACATCATTACACAAAGTACTTTTGGAGTTATACGCGATTTACATAAAAAAAACTTGACTTGTTATAGATTTATGCTTATTGTGGGCGAAGGGGGCGTGGCATCCAACTTTTGAAATAAACTTGATCTGCGTAGGGAATGCAGAAACCTTTGTGCCAAATTTTGTGTCTCTATGTCTTATAGTCTCTGAGATCTAGGTATTCATACAGACAGACAAACGGACAGACTGACAGACGGACATGGCTATATCGTCTCGGCTGTTGACACTGATCACGAATATATGAGGTCGTAAATGCCTCCTTCTACCCTATGGGTAGCGGGTTTAAAAATGTTGCGAAATGGATCCTATGTAGGGGAGAGTATGATAGTATATACGCTATGTTATAACTGACTGAAGGCGAAATACTTTTTATATAATGCCTGCCATTTTTCCGGTTCTTACTTTCGGGCCTGGAAGCTTATTTTAAGATTCCCTGATCTCAGACTACAATGGGTATAGTTGCTTGTGGAAAAATCAATTTTGCTGAAGCTCATTTTGTTTTTAATGGTGCCGACATTAGCATGTTAAATGGTACATAAGCTCGAGCCAATGTGGCACCTACACGAGCAATTTCTATGCATTCTATTATTTCGAAAACTAGATTAACCCATTGGTTTTTCGGAGAGAGATAACGCTATTGATATTTTTCATAGGAAATAATTATTGCTACCTCTGGCCATTATCTTTTGAATTACTTGTAAACCATTCCTATGTCTTTGACAATTGAACTGGCTGGCATGAAAGACGATCAACTTATAACCAATGTTGAATCGATGAATTCTATGGTTTAAGAGAACGATTCCAGTGCGTACTTTGAGTTGTGTTGGCGTTTAAGGTGGGGGTTGACTGAACCCTCCCGAGAGTGCCGTCTGTACTGTATTAGATTAGATAACATCTCGAATTATGGAGGATCGAGCCACCCATGTACTAAATAAGAGCTGTAACGCGAACTGGTATATCGCGAACTGATCGGACGATCATGCGAGGGCTGGACCTTCCCTGGAAAAAGGAAACGACAATGACCTCTGGATCTGAGTCCATTCCCCAACTCCAGACAAAGCAAAGGTTGAAATGCTTGAATTCTGTTCATTATAGAAAATGTGATATTAGCTTTAGTTTTATGTGTGTTACCTCATATGATATATTTGAGTGTATATCGAACATTAAGCATAATGCAATAGGTATTGACGACCTTATCCTTAATTAAAATAATCTTACTAAAAATGATCAAATATACTACACATATTATAAACAGAGTTTTAACTTCGTCAATTTTCCCTAACAAATGGAAAGAAGCAAAAATCATCCCAATTCCCCTGCGGAATAGTATCGAATTTCGACCACTTTTCAATCTTCCACTTGTATTAAAGGCTTTTTGAAAATTTGAGAGCAGTACAGAGTTACAAATATTAACAAGACGATATGCTTATGAATGACAAACACATGTCTCAAAGTGACGTTAAAGTTGGCTTATCAAAGTAGCGTATCCGGAGCCGACACAGAGAGGGACATTTGTAAAGGAGGTCTTCAGTGTCTCTTTAACTACATGATTGTTGCATTTCCTGTACTCAAGACTTTCGGCTGTTCCCATCTTTATTGCGTTACCAGCTACCACACAGTGACCAGTGACTTCCCCAACAATGGCTATAACCATATTAGATATAAGAATGAAATCCATTAGTAACTCACCCCTTATATTGATACCGGGACTTCCCAAAACGCTATGATGGGCATTGGCGTCCGTTCGGATGACCATTTGTCGTTTAGAGAAGTAGATCATGTTCACCAATCTCTTAAGCTTATCCGGCAGCGCAGTTAGGTCGTGAGCTATGAAGCGGGAGGCTTGTAGCACGCAGCCTTTCTTGCTATCAAAAGTGCTGTAACTATGTAGTAGATGAGCATGCAAATCTTTATTGACAAGGATGGCAGTTCTCAATCTACTTACCAATGTCTATTAATGTCATTTGCAGAGTGGCGTCCGCCACTTTCTCGAGACCGAGATCGGTCTCCAACATGTAATACACAATTGCGTCAATTTTCTCTTTTTTTAAACAACCGCTTTTTATACCCGCTACCCATAGGGTTGAAGGGTATTATAACTTAGTGCCAACAGAAAATGTATGTAACAGGCAGAAGGAGGCATCTCCGACCACATAAACTATATATATTATTATTATTATCAGTGTGAACAGCCGAGACGATATAGCCATGTCCGTCTGTCCGTCTGTATGAACACCTATATCTCAGAGACTATAAGAGCTAGAGCTACCAAATTTGGGAACAGCACTCCTATAGGTCCTACGCAGATCAAGTTTATTTCAAAAGTTGGGTGCCACTCCCCTTTCCGCCCCCAAAAGTCTGTAATAATAGACCTAGAGCATTGAATTTTGGTATGCATAATAATAATTATATTCTCAATAATTCCTGTGAATTTGGTTAAGATCGAAAGAAAAACAAGGAAGTTATTAAAGAATCAATGTTATATGCAAAATTCACTTGCAGCTGCCCGAGTTAACATGCCCCTCTCCCCGGTCATAGGGAAACAACGCAGACTCGGCTACAGCAAGCCTAGCACTGATGAACTAGAACAAGTTCGCGAACGAGAAGAACTCTGACGTTCGTCACACACATACACAAACTCGTACACTCATACTCACTCGTTCATACTTCTTTGGAATAAACATTCATTCTTATTTTGTACTCCAAGAAACACAGTCGTTTTGTTAAAGACTTTCCTTTCAGCATTTTCTAAAGTAAGATTCGCATATGAGATCTCCTCTACTCCCTCGGTCACAGGACGGTAACTCCCGCGTTTTGTTTGTTTAGTTTTCAGTGTAACCATAACGGTGTTGTGGATTTTTACCCGCTATTTTCAAATATATACAAAAAAAAAAGTTTTTGTATATTTGGTATATTTTTTGTTAAAATATTTATGTTTTTTGTTTTCACTCTCGACTGTAGCTTTCTTACTTGTTTTTTTAACAATCTTTATTTGTAATACTTAAACCAGTTGATACATAGAACTTTTATTATGTGATAAAGCATGGTTTGAATTTCTAAACATAGCGTTTTTATTTTTAGTGCCTTGTTTATGTTTACATAAACGATCGAAGCGCTTAGAGGCAAGGCCCGCGAAAAAGCTGAAGTGGGGAGCCGGCCAGAAAGATTATAAGAGCGGTTCCCCCAAAAATTTAAAAAATTGCATGATTATTAGGATTAAGAATACTGAAATAATTAATAAGTCAGATTAGAATATTGACTCCAATTTAGTAAAGATCAATACATTGAGATGCTTATCATACGAAGATCGTCTTAAGGCTTACATATCGGGACGAACAAGAATTTTCGGTGAGCTATCAGCTGTCATTGGGATGACGCTGACCACGAAACGCGTTTTGCAAACGTGCGCCCGTTTTCGAAGGCGGCAGGTCATCGAAGCTGTGAGGAGAGTGGAGAGCGCTGATCCACGTGTAGGCAATGAAAGTCCTGCTGGACACAGGAGTGTCCGTCGGATTATTGAAATGAGGATGCCGGGAGCTTACCACAAGAACGACAGAAAAGTACAGCAATACGCATTACGGCTAGGATAACAGTTGATGCCAGTCGTCCAATTTCGCGACGCGTTGTTCGTATGGAGAAAAGAAACTGATGACTTTCATCATGAGTAGCGATCTTCAACAATAAGTATATCTGTCGGCCTGGCATACTACCGATACGAGAATGTCGTCATGTCCGAGGAAATGCAGAACCTGGAAGACAGTCGGATAAGTCAATTGGATGCCGTGAAACGTGAGTTTCTCTAGGGAGTTGAAACATTTTAAAACATTTATTTTTGATTTTGTTGTAGTTACCTACCGCTGCAACCTCTCGGTATTTTCATGATAGTTATAACGTTTCCACCTAAAAAGAAGTAAGAATCCTTTCAGAAATAGAACGAGGACCTTAGCCTTGGATGAAAGAAATTTCAACAAGTAAGAAAGCTACAGTCGAGAGTGCTCGACCGTATGATACCCGCAACCCATTTCGAGAAAAAACAAAAAAATTAAATTATATTTAAACAAAAAACATACCAAATATACTAAAACTTGTTTTTTTGTATATATTTGAAAATAGCGGGTAAAATACCGCAACACCGTTATGGTCGCACTGTCAACTAAACAAACAAAGCGCGGGCAGATGCAAGTGGATTTTGCATATAAAATTGATTCTTTAATAACTTCCTTGTTTTTTATTCGATTTCAACCAAACTCACAGGAATCATTGAGAATATAATTATTATTATGCATACCAAAATTCAATGCTCTAGGTCTATTATTACGGCTTTTACAGACTTTTGGGGGCGGAAAGGGGCGTGGCATCCAACTTTTGAAATAAACTTGATCTGCGTAGGACCTATAGGAGTACTGTCCCCAAATTTGATAGCTCTAGCTCTTATAGTCTCTGAGATCTAGGTGTTCATACAGACGGACAGACGGACATGGCTATATCGTCTCGGCTGTTGACACTGATCAAGAATATATATAGTTTATGTGGTCGGAGATGCCTCCTTCTGCCTGTTACATACATTTTCTGTTGGCACTAAGTTATAATACTTTTCTACCCTATGGGTAGCGGGTATAACTATGAACAAAATATTTATGGAGTCAATAAAAAACGACTCTCTATATATGAGCAAATGACAGTTTGCAGAATAGCTACGCTACTGGATCCGCGCTTTATGAAAAATGGATTACAGCACTACTCAATGCTGAGCAAGCAGCAGTATTTTTTGACAATGAGTTGGCAAATATCCGAGTAACAGAGTCCTTAATTAATCTGACCTTCGCTCCGGATACTAGTTCGCAGGACTCTTTGATTGATTTTTTGTGTGAGCGATCCATGAACAAAGTTCCAAACTCAAGAGTGGATGCAGGGCAATATTTGGAAGGGGCAATTGCCGGCCAAGATATGGATCCTTTGTTATTAATTAAGGTATGCCTAAAAAACGAATTATAATTCTACATAATTAAATATATTTCTCTTTTTCCAGGTGAATCAATATGATTTTCCGTCTATTAAAAACCTTATATATGCATTCCCGCTACGTTGGTTGAAGCCGAACGAACATTTAGCAAGGCGGACTATACTATCGACGGCGCTATCGATAGCTCAAAATAAACAAGCGTCGAATATCGATGGCGGCAACCATCGATAGGTCTCAACCTCTACTTTTCTATGGCAACCATATATCGATTGCCGTCTAGCTAACGGCAATACTCAGGGATAAGTAAGACCTCGATATATGGCGAGTCGAGTAATATTTTATTTATTTATTTTATAGATCGCTACTCGGACTCTGACTTCTCAACACCTAAAAATTGCTGACAAGGTTTCGATGGACAGATGTTGCATCCATCTTGCGACGCCCTCCCAACCAATATTCGGCTCGCTATATTTGTGCCGTCTCCCTAATCCACACTTTACCCAACCTCACCTCATATACATACATCTCACCCAAATGACAGATATCGTTTAATTAACATTTAGAATTATAAATTTAGACAGAATGAAAAAACTTATTATTTTTCCAATTGCTGGTATAATTGGTCTGCCTAGTGTGATTTCAGTATTTTAATTTGTGATGTCACTCGGTGGATTATAAATTGAACCTTGTGGTAAGATATATTTAAATATATGAAAATTAAGTATAATACATGTAAATAATAAATACAGATTATCTCAGTAGAAATAAAAAATAATAGTGATGTACATGTGTCGCAAACTGCGAAGTTTATTTGAGGCCTTAATGTATATCTTGTTTAGATTTCATTAGACACTAATTCTGTGGCCAAAGGATTCCCTAACCCTAAGTGGGGGGTCAAAGAGGCAAATGGACATATAGTTAAACAAACAAGTGCGTATGTACGACTAATAATGCATATGCTTACTGACATTCGCCCATATGTATTCACATAATTGTGCGTAGCTTTATATATTTTAGAGCTGCAAGACTAACGATGTTACTATCGATAGTATCGAGGTTTTCAAAATCGTCCGATATATCGAAGTTAAAAATTGAACATCGTTATATCGGACATAACATCAAACATTGTATTTGATTTTTTATTTTATGAATTGAGCATTTAATATTTTTTTTTTTAAATTTTATGAATTAAATTTGAATAAAAAAGCTTTAAATTGTGAATACATAATTTTTGTTTTTTTAAATTAAAATAAATGAAAACATAAATTTGGTTCTTTTATTTTATCAAAATTATTGTTTGCCTTTTATATATATATATATATTAAAAATGTTCGATGTTTTAGCGATATATAGATGTTTATTAGAAAACATCGATGTTTTGAAACATTGAAGTTGAAAACGATCGATGTACCCACTATGTTTAAATTGTGGATACACATCATTATGGAGTGTTGTCCGGATCAGCTGGTGTATAATTTGCCACATAAATTTGCAAGCCGGCCTATAAATAGTGTGTAGTGCGCCTGCGCCGGCTCAAAGCGGCGAAGAAAGAGTAGATGCGTAGTGCCAATAACTATGTAAATCGCATATAACTTTAAAATTTCAAAGGGTAATTATGTGTTATTTGGTAAGCCATCTGTGCTTAATACTCTTAATAAACCCTGTCATTTTGGTAGAAACCTGATAAGTAGTACAAAAAAGTTGTGCACAATGCAAATGGACGTTTTAAGTGTGTGAATGACGTAGAGATACCAAACTTTTTGAAAGTACTCGTGTAGGTCTTACGCACATGAAGTTTGTTTTAGATTTTTGCCACGCCCTTTTCGCCACCGAAAACTTTACAAGCCGTAATAAACAAGTAAGAAAGCGTCAGTGTGCTCGACTGTAAAATACCCGCTATCCAGTTTTGTTGAGCACGAATATATTTTTTAAATATTATAAAAACTTTTTAAATTTGCTAAAAAAAAAAAAGTGAAGTGCCAAAATCTTCACTATTGCGATTCGAGCTCAGGCACCGTCGCACACTGCGACCCGCATGCGGGCGCTCTAACCACTGCGCCATCAAACGACTGTACGTGAAGCGTTCTAATACGGATAAGGTTCCCAGTACTTATTGTTTGAGTTTTTCTTTAGAAATTCCAAAACTTGCAGCATACTTGGGTGAATATTTGTTTTCAAATTTGAACTATTATTTATTACTATGCAATTTATAACAGTGTTTCCAACCAGCGTTTGAAAAGCTCCGCCATAGCAGAACAACGAAAAATTTGTGCTGTGCTATGCTCTTAGTTTCGTCGCGCGATCAACTACAGCTATAGCAATAGCAAAATAAATAATGATGTGTTCTGCTTAGCCGTAGCGGTTATAAAAAGTTGATAGTCTTATGAATCTCGCTGCTACGGAATAGTAATTGCAAACCCTGTTTCCAATTATTATATCCATTAAATATACCAGGTAACAAAACTAGCAAGAAGTACATCCCACCTCAATCTGATATTTCTGTTTTTTTTTAACACTTATCTATTTTACAGTCTATATCCTCTAAACTACTAGATTGCGAATCTTTGTTTGTGCTCGGTGATTTTAATTTACCAAATATATCTTGGTCTGCTGTAGATAATACTCTAGTTCCTTCTTTTTCGCTTGAGTTTCTAAATGGCCCTCTGGATCTTTCTCTTTCACTAATTAACTGTAATAAACGACTTCTTGACTTATATCAGATCCTGCAAATGCCAATTTACGTTGAATTGACCCTCTTGTAGTTCATGAAGATTCCTATCATCCAACTTTAGAGTTATCTATTGAACTACCGGTTTCTGAGCACTTTGACATACCTAAGCCATAACACTATGTTTTAAAAAGGCAAATTTTTATAAATTAAATGACCTCATCGTAAATTATGATTGGTCTCTTTTTCATGATTCCAGTAATTTAGAAACGGCTTTTAATATTTTTTATAATACGCTACAAAATTTGTTTGTCCAGTGTGTTCATCGTAGATACCCATTGAAGTCTAATAGACCACTTTGGTTCTCTCGGGAATTAAGTGGATTAAAAAACCTAAAGTCACGATAATTAAAAAAACATCAGCGCACAGGAAATTTTTCTGATTTCTCGCGATATGATATTGCAAAATCGTATTTCGTTTCACTTAACACGCAGCTTTACAATATTTATCTGCGTCGGTGTCGGTTACAGTTTGTTCAGAATCCTAGACAGTTCTATAATTTTGTTAATTCTAAACGAAAATGTTATTCACTATCTTCCTTAGTTTCATTTCAAGATAAGACTGCATGCAGTGATCAGGCCGCTGCCGATCTGTTTGCAGACTTCTTTTAACCTACTTACTCAATTGACAGCTACTCACCTCATATATCTTATCCCTATAACTTACAAAAGTCTATCTTTATTCCTGAACCTGTGATCACTGAATGCTCCGTCTTAAGCGAACTCAATCAAATTAAACCTGTATTTTTACCCGGTACAGATGGTATTCCAGGCTGTGTACTTAGGAATTATGCGGAATTGTTTTAGTTAAAAAATTAACATGATAAGATTTCCATATAATTTTCTGTTATGGGTACCTGACTTTCTTAATAATACTCAAACAGTAATATTTAAATCAGCAACTTAAAAACCTGTCTTTGTAACCTCAGGAGTTCCTCGGCGTAGTCATCTCGGTCCTCTTCTTTTTAATCTTTCTATGAACGATCTTCCCAATGTAATTTCACATTCTAATATTTTAATGTATGCTGATGATGTCAAGATTTGCCCAACTTATAATAATATAGGTTCTAACTCTCTATTGCAAGCTGATATTGATCGTTTTTATTCCTGGTGTAAATGTAATTATTTACTACTAAATTGTTTGAAATGTAAGGTTATGTCATTTTACAGAAACTCCTAACATCAGTAATTATACTCTTAATATGCTACCTCTGATTAGAGTAGACGATGTGAATGGTTTAGATGTTCTTCTAGATCATAGGCTAAAGTTTGACAAACACATTTTAATTACTGTCAACAAAGCGACTCAAGCTCTTGGGTTTATCAAACGATGGGCAAAGGAATTTGATGACCCTTATACGACAAAGCTTCTTTTTGTTTCGCTTGTCCGTCCCATTCAGGAATACGGTTCTTGTATTTGGTCACCACAATACTTAAATCACAATAATCTTATCGAGTCTTACTTAATCTTCCCACATTAACTGATCATCGTAGCATGCTTGGGGTTATGTTTATAGTCAAACTACTAAAGGATGATATAGATTCTTCCTACCTTCTTAGGCATATAAACCTCTCTGTCCCAGATAGACATACACGTTACTTCACACCTTTATCCCTTAACCTATGTACAACTAACTATCCTAAACATGAACCTTTTCGAGTTCTCTGTGCTGACTACAACAAACTTTACTGTGTTTTCAACGCCGAGACATCTCTTCTAAATATTAAAATTTGTATACTATCATTCTTAGCTAACAATAAATAGCAACTAACATGGTGTTAATAATTAAAACAAAAATAAAATACTAGTTAACTAACATAACCTAATATTCAATTATTTTTGCCCCTCGTAACAAATATACTCGAATGGCAATAATACTCTTGAGTAACGAATATACACATTTTTGCGGTGGCTTGCGGACGTTTTGAGTGAGAAATTACCTCGAGATATCAAATCGGGTAACAGTACACGTGCATAATAATAACAAGTAAGAAAGCTACAGTCGAGAGTGCTCGACCGTATGATACCCGCAACCCATTTCGAGAGAAAACAAAAAACGGTTTTGATATTTTAACAAAAAATATACCAAATATTCTAAAACTTGTTTTTTGTATATATTTGAAAATAACGGGTAAAAATCCACAACACCGACATGGTCACACTGTCAACTAAACAAACAAAGCGTGAGCAGCTGCAAGTGAATTTTGCAAATAAAATTGATTCATTAATATCTTCCATGTTTTTCATTCGATCTCAACCAAATTCACAGGAATCAATGAGAATATAATTATTATTATGCATACTAAAATTCAGTGCTCTTGGTCTATTATTACGTCTTTTACAGTTTTTGAAGGCGGAAAGGGGCGTGGCAAAAATCTAAAAATAACTTGATCTGCGTAAGAGCTACATGAATACTGTCACCAAATTTGATATCTTTAGGTCATTCACACACCTAAAACGTCCATATGCATTTGGCACAATTTGATGACCCTTATATTACTAAGACCCTTTATACATCACTTGTTCGTCCGATTCTGGAATATGGTTCGTGCGTATGGTTTCCACAGTATTCTGTGCACCAAGATCGCATTGAATCTGTTCAAAAACAATTTCTCTTATTTGCTTTGCGTGGCTTGAACTGGAATGCTGAAGTGAGATTGCCGTCATATAGTAGTAGACTTCTTTTAACTAACCTACCTTCTTTAGCTAACCGTAGAATAATGCTTGGCATTTTATTTATTTTTAATCTTATTAATGGTGATATTGACACTTCAGAGTTAATATCGCGACTAACCTTTTCCGTTCCATCTAGACTAACCCGTAGTTACATCCCGCTTGCTCTCCCCCTATGTAGATCTAATTTTGCATTGCATGACCCTTTTAGAGTTTTATGTTATAACTATAATAGATTTTATCATGTATTTTCTAGCGCTTACACTGCTTTTAATCTTAAAACTTTACTACTAACCTATTTAATTAATAATTAGACCGAATTTAGCTTATAGTAATAAATTAAAAAATTTTCATTCCACCCGTTTATTTCTTATGTCCGATCCTGAATTTCTATTTTATGCTATCCGCGTTTTTTTTTGCATGCCCGAATCTATCCTGTCCGAACGCGAATCGTGTCGTTCGTCCTGCGACAGCGCCTCTCGGTCGGTTGGGCGGGAGGAGGGTTTATTGGGATCCGCGCGTAACAAGCATTGGCTTGGTATCGCTTGGGCCACTTGAATGTGCATACAATATACAATGTACGTCAACGTCCAACACAACAATTTTGATAAATAATTTAACGAATAACTTTTGTTCTACTTATCCGATTTGTACCAAAACTACAGGGTATATTCAGAGTGTCAAGCGCAGACGGGTTACCAAATTAGACATCATTACACGAATAACTTTTGGAGTTATATGCAATTTACATAAAAAAAAACTTGACTTTTTCTAGATGAATGCTTATTGTGGGCGAAGGGGGCGTGGCATCCAACTTTTGAAATAAACTTGATCTGCGCAGGGCATGAAGGAACCTTTTTGCCAAATTTGGTGTCTCTATGTCTTATAGTTTCTGAGATCCAGGTGTTCATACAGACAGAAAGACGGACAGCCGGACAGACAGACAGACGGACATGGCTATATCGTCTCGGCTGTTGACGCTGATCAAGAATATATATGCTTTATGGGGTCGGAGATGCCTCCTTCTGCCTGTTACATACATTTTCTGTTGGCACTAAGTCATAATACCCTTCTACCCTATGGGTAGCGGGTATAATTATAGTCTCAATGATTTCTGTGAATATGGTTGTGATCGATTGAAAAACATGGAATTTATTAAAGAATCACTTTCAAAATTTTGGCACCTTTGAGCTTCAATTTGTTCTTACCCCCTTAAATGCGTTGTGTTATAATGGTATTTTGAAATAGGCCTTTCCACACTTCCAATCTCTTTTTGCTAATCTAAATTGGATTTATCGACATGATAATGCCCCAATACACATTGTTAAATCGTATATAGCGAGCCAAGTCGTGAAGTTACTAAACTGGCCACCCTATTCACCGGACTTGAATATCATTGAAAATGTGTAGGAATGGTATATGAGGAATGGTATCAAGTATATGAGGCTCAATTTCGCTGAGTTATTTGAGAAAAATGTATGCATCCCTTCCAGAGCGAATGTGTGAGATTTTGCAGAAAAAAGGTGGCACAACACACTATTACAAATTTTTTTTAGTTTGAAATCATGTGTATAATTTCTAATTTAAGTAATATTGTTATTTGAAAATAATTGAAATAATTTTAAATTGTTTTTGGTTAAAGTGCCCTATTCAAGTGGAGGAAAATGAAGATTCTACAATTTGGTTAACTTTGTTTTTTGTATACTTAGAAGTTTTGAATAATTTTGTTATAATTACAACATTTAATTAAACTTTAAAAGAAAACAAAAATGATGTTTGTAAATAATTAACTGTAGAAAATCGACTTAAGAGGTATCCTATTCAACTGTCGAGAAGTGTACATGCATAACATTATACAGCACAACATTTATTCGGACACTCTATTTATACCCGCTACCCATAGGGTAGAAGGGTATTATGACTTAGTGCCAACAGAAAATGTATGTAACAGGAAGAAGGAGGCATCTCCGACCACATAATCTATATATATTCTTGATCAGTGTCAACAGCCGAGACGATATAGCCATGTCCGTCTGTCCGTCTGTCCGTCTGTATGAACACCTAGATCTCAGAGACTATAAGAGCTAGAGCTACCAAATTTAGGGACAGTACTCCTATAGGTCCTACGCAGATCAAGTTTATTTCAAAAGTTGGATGCCACGCCCCTTTCCGCCCCAAAAAGTCTGTAAAAGCCGTAAAATTAGACCTAGAGTCTTGGTTTTGGTATGCATAATAATAATTTTATTCTAAATGATTCCTGTGAATTTGGTTGAGATAGAATGAAAAACAAGGAAGTTATTAAAGAATCAATTTTATATGCAAAATTCACTTGCAGCTGCCCGCGCTTTGTTTGTTTAGTTGACAGTGTGACCATAACGGTGTTGTGGATTTTTACCCGCTATTTTCAAATATATACAAAAAAACAAGTTTTAGTATATTTGGTGTATTTTTTGTTAAAATATCATTTAAGTTTTTTGTTTTCTCTCGAAATGGGTTGCGGGTATCATACGGTCGAGCACTCTCGATTGTAGCTTTCTTACTTGTTTTTTTTATGTAAATCGCGTATACTTAACTCCAAAAGTTCTTTGTGTAATGATGTGTAATTTGGTAGGCCATCTGTCCTTAATACTCTTAATATACCCTGTAATTTTGGTAAATAGGATAAGTAAAACAAAAGTTATTTGTTAAATTATTTATCAAAATAGTTGTGCCCAATGCATATGGCTGCATTGGCTGCTCGCGCTTACAAAAAATATACCAAATAATATACTGCGGCAAGTGAATTTTGCCTATGAGATTGATTCTTTAATAACTTCCTTGTTTTTCATTCGATCTCAACCAAATCATTGGGGCTATCATTTTTATTATGCATACCAAAATTCAATGCTCTAGGTCTATTATCACGGCTTTTACAGTCTTTTGGGGGCGGAAAGGGGCGTGGCATCCAACTTTTGAAATAAACTTGATCTGCGTAGGACATATAAGAGTACTGTCCCCAAATTTTGTAGCTCTAGCTCTTATAGTCTCTGAGATCTAGGTGTTCATACAGACGGACAGACGGACATGGCTATATCGTCTCGGCTGTTGACACTGATCAAGAATATATATAGTTTATGTGGTCGGAGATGCCTCCTTCTGCCTGTTACATACATTTTCTGTTGGCACTAAGTTATAATACCCTTCTACCCTATGGGTAGCGGGTATAAAAAGTTCTTAATTTATGCATATTGTGGGCGAAGCGGACGTGGCATCCAACTTTTGAAATAAACTTGATCTGCGTAGGACCTATAGGAGTACTGTCCCAAAATTTGGTAGCTCTATATCTTATAGTCTCTGAGATCTAGGTGTTCATTCGGACAGACAGACGGACAGACGTAATAGACTTAGAGCATTGAATTTTGGTATGCATAATAATAATTATAGACTCAATGATTCCTGTGAATTTGGTTGAGATCGAATGAAAAAAAAGGAAGTTATTAAAGAATCAATTTTATAGGCAAAGTTCACTTGCAGCAGGATATTATTTGGTATATTTTTTGTTAAAATATCATTTGAGCTTTTTGTTTTCTCACGAAATGGGTTGCGGGTATCATACGGTCGAGCACTGTGGCATATAGACGATCTCGCCGGGGGCTATCAAATGCATCTTTGTAGTCGACGAAAAGATGGTACGTGTCGATCTGGTTTTCGTAGGACTTCTCCAGGATTTGGCGCAAGGTGAAAATCTGGTCAACAGTGGACTTGCCAGGCCTGAACCCGCACTGATAAGGTCCAATCAGTGCTTCAGCATGGGGTTTCAGTCTTTCACACAATACGCTCGTTAGGACCTTGTATGCAACTGGAAGAAGACTAATACCGCGGTAGTTGGTGCGCACCCTGGCATCACCCTTCTTCAGGATAGGACAGATCATGCTGAGGTTCCAATCTTCGGGCATGCTCTCCGTAAGCCATATCTTGCTGATTAGTTGGTGCATGCTCCCTACCAACATATCACCAGCTGCCTTAAACAATTCTGCCGAAAGGCCGTCAGCACCTGCAGACTTGTTGTTTTTAAGCCGTTGGATTGCATCCTTGACTTCGATATGACTTGGGATTGGCACTTCAATATCAGTGCCATAGATTGGGGTTCGTGGATCATAATCTTCAGAGTCTGTGCTTGAGCCAGCTAACAGACTCGAGAAATGATCCCCCCATAACCTCAGCATGACCTGTGCTTCTGTGACAAGATTTCCATCATCGTCCCTGCACGCCGCTCCACCAGTCTTGAATCCTTGGGTCAGACGCTTGACCCTCTGGTAGAAGTTACGAGCTTCATTTCTGCATCTGCTGCTCTCTATGGTCTCAAACTCTCGCCTTTCCTGTTCTTTCTTCTTGTGTCTGAAAAGGCGTTTTTCATCTCTTCTTCTCGACCTGTAGACATCCACAATAGCCCGTGTCGCCCCAGCCTGCAGTGTTCTTCTATAGGCGGCGTCCTTTGCAGCTGTTGCGTCATGACACTCCTGATCGTACCATGGATTCCTTGTTAGAGGACGCTGGAATCCAAGCACTTCTTCTGCCGAAGTTCGCAGGGAGTGAGATATGAGCGCCCACATATCGCTTAGGTCTTCAGTTATTAAAGGTGCTCGACTTAATTGCACCGAGACGTGGGTGGAGAATGCATTCTTCGCCTGTTGTGATTGCAGCTTTCCGATGTCCAGCCTTCTTAACGTACTTCGACGTGCAATCTTCGCCACACATAGCCGAGTGCGAATCCTGGCTGCAACAAGATAGTGGACGGAGTCGATGTTGGGACCCCGACAGGATCGCACGTCGAGTACATTAGATGCGTGCCTTGCATCGATCACAACATGATCGATCTGATTTCTGGTCAGTCGATCAGGAGAGAGCCAAGATGCCTTATGGATGTCCAAATGACGGAATCCAGTACTACGAACTACCATATTATGCGCAGCTGCAAAGCCTATTAATCTGAGACCTTTGCTCGAGGTGGTCTCATGTAGACTAAATCGCCCAACGGTGGCATCAAAGATGTCTTCTCGTCCTACCTTGGCATTAAAATCGCCGACGAGAATTTTAATGTCATGGGAAGGGCAGCGGCCATAAGCTCGGTCGAGCTCCGCATAGAAAGCGTCCTTGATGGCATCGTCCTTTTCCTCCGTTGGGGCATGTGCGCATATCAGGCTGATGTTAAAGAATTTAGCAGTAATTCGGATCGTTGCAATTCTCTCGTTTGTTGGCAGGAAGTGAGAGACTCGGCGCCGCAGCCTGGCACCTACAACCAACTTCATGCCGTTCTGGATGGCAGCTGTAGTAAATGTCACAATTCTTCTTCTTTATGCAGCCTTCTTCTATCCATCGCATTTCCTGGATACCAGTGATGTCAGCCCTACATTTGTTGAGGGTATCTGATAGTTGTTGAGCAGCACCAGGTCTGTACAATGTTCGTACATTCCAGGTGCATACTCTCAAATCATTGTCCTTTTTACGCTTGCTATGGTCGTCAACGTTAGATCGGTTCCTTTCCGAGGCTTCTCTTGCTTCCTTCGCTGGAATTGTGCTTTACATGGATGGATTCCAAGTCCTACGCCAAAACCTAATTTGTAGAGTTAGGACTCTCGTCGCGCGCTTTAGTTTGCCACTCAACGGCTGTTGAGTGACAATCCAGGGAGAACCACGTGGAGGTAGTGCGTCGGCTTGAAGAAAGCAGTGGGAGGAATCATGCTGGCATTCACCAAGTTGAATGCGATCAGACACTTTGACCTGTATGCTTCCCCCCATTCTCCCCATTCTAACGATAACATACATCGATGTTTTGAAACATTGAAGTTGAAAACGATCGATGTACCCACTATCGATAGTTTTCAGCCCTGTATATATAATTAATTTGTAGATACACATCGGTATGGAGTTTGTTTTGTTGTCCGGATCAGCTGGTGTATAATATGCCATATGAATCTGCCAGCCGGTTTATAAGTAGTGTGTAGTGCGCCTGCGCCGGTTCAAAGCGGCGATGAAAGAGTAGATGCGTGACTCTTGTTCGCTAGAGATATAGGGGCTGCCTACTCGTAACCTCGGGCGTAGAAGGGCATGGGTGAGCATCAAGCCCAGGGCATGGAACTCGCTGTGTTGTTTCCTAATCCTAGCTAATGCTTGTGGCTGCTGCTGTGCCGTGTGCTGCTACTTCGACGGCACAGTGGAATGGATTCCCGCTGATGTGGCTGCTATTGATTGTGGCTACCGCTGATGTTGCTGCTACTGCTTGTAGCGGCCGCTATGCACACCCCAGAAATGTGTGTTTCATGAGGCACATTGCTCTTATAGATCCTACGCAGATTAAGTTTATTTCAAAAGTTGGATGCCACGCCCCTTTCCGCTCCCAAAAGCCTGTAAAAGCCGTAATAAAAGACCTGGAGCATTGAATTTTGGTATGCATAATAATAATTATATTCTCAATGATTCCTGTGAATTTGGTTGATCGAATGAAAAACAAGGAAGTTATTAAAGAATCAATTTTATATGCAAAATCCACGTGCAGATGCTCGCGCTTTGTTCGTTTAGTTGACAGTGTGACCATGTCGGTATGCTATGGATTTTTATACCCGCTATTTTCAAAAATATAAAAAAAAAACAAGTTTTAGTATATTTGGTATATTTTTTGTTAAAATATCATTTAAGTTTTTTGTTTTATCTCGAAATGGGTCGCGGGTATCATACGGTCGAGCACTCTCGACTGTAGCTTTCTTACTTGTTTTCTAATCCTTCTGTTCTTCCTTGCCATTCTCTTCTTTTTTTGTTGAGTAGTTTTGGCTCATCTGTTTTAGCGCCCCCTATCGTCAAACAAACCTAATAACAGCTGGACGTCTATCGATGTTTCGATGTTCTTATCTAGGTTGTGTGAAAATTGGAACATCGTAGTTTTACTGTTTGGACTGTGCGTTGATAGTACTATATGTATCTGGATCAGTGTCTACGATATAGTAGCACAATAAGTAAGTTTGAATCAATAATTTATTAAATACAGCTATTAAGTAAATACTATTTTTTAACATGATTTACTTTTTGAAATACCCTAATCACATCCAAATTCCAATTATTTATCACTAGTTATCTCCGAAGCTTTGCCGTAAATAACTACCCATTATTCCCGCTACCCATAGGGTAGAAGGGTATTTTAACTTAGTGCCAATAAGTATGTAAATCGCATATAACTTGAAAATTTCTAAGTGTAATTATGTGTTATTTGGTAAGCCATCTGTGCTTAATACTCTTAATAAACCCTGTAATTTTGGTAGAAACCTGATAAGTAGTACAAAAAAGTTTTGCACAATGCAAATGGACGTTTTAAGTGTGTGAATGACCTCGAGATATCAATCTTGGTGAGAGTACTCGTATAGGTCTTACGCACATCAAGTTTGTTTTTTCGTCACCGAATACTTTACAAGCCGTAATAAACAAGTAAGAAAGCTACAGTGTGCTCGACTGTTAAATACACGCAACCCAGTTTTGTAGACCACGAATATATTTTATAAATATTATGAAAACTTTTTAAATTTGCAAAAAAAAAAAAATTAAAGTGAAGTGCCAAAAACATCACTATCGCGATTCGAACTCAGGAACCAACGCACACCGACCCGCATGCGGGCGCTCTAACTGCTGCGCCATCAAATGACTGTACGTGGAGCGTTCTAATACGAATAAGGTTCCCAGTACTTATTGTTTGAGTTTTACTTTGGAAATTCCAAGACTTGCATACTTGGGTGAATTTTTTTTTTCAAATATAAACTATTTTTTATTACTAGGCAATTTATAACAGTGTTTTCAACTATTATATCCATTAAATATACCAGGTAAAAATAACTAGCAAGAAATACATCCCACCTCAATCTGATATTTCTGTTTATTTTGAACACTTATCTATTTTACAGTCTATATCCTCTATACTACTAGATTGCGAATCTTTGTTTGTGCTCGGTGATTTTAATTTACCAAATATATCTTGGTCTGTTGACATACCTAAGCCATAACACTGTGTTTTAAAAAGGCAAATTTTTATAAATTAAATTACCTCATCGTAAATTATGATTGGTCTCTTTTTCATGATTCCAGTAATTTAGAAACTGCTTTGACTATTTTTTATAAAACGCTACAAAATTTGTTTGTCCAGTGTGTTCATCGTAGATACCCATTGAAGTCTAATAGACCACTTTTGTTCTCTCGGGAATTAAGTGGATTAAAAAACCTAAAGTCACGATATTTAAAAAAAACATCAACGCACAGGAAATTCTTCTGATTTCGCGCGATATGATATTGCAAAATCGAATTTCGTTTCACTTAACACGCAGCTTTACAATATTTATCAGCGTCGGTGTCGGTTACAGTTTGTTCAGAATCCTACACAGTTCTATAATTTTGTTAATTCTAAACGAAAATGTTCTTCACTACCTTCCTTAGTTTCATTTCTATAACTTGCAACTCCCTATAATTTGCAAAAGTCTATCTTTATTCCTGAACCTGTGATCACTGAATGCTCCGTTTTAAGCGAACTCAATCAAATAAAACCTGTATTTTCACCCGGTCCAGATGGTATTCCAGCCTGTATCCTTAGGTATTGTGCGGAATCATTACATAAATTATTTATTATGTCTGTTGAGTCTGCCTCTTTCCCGGCGATATGGAAGGATTCATTCATAATCCCCTTGCATAAAATGGTTCGAAACATAACGTTAATAATTATAGAGGTATTTTCAAATTGTCCGCTATACCGAAACTCTTTGAGAAAATTATCATCTCAACTTACGTAATTTTTGTAGATCTATTGTCTCTTCCATCCAGCATGGTTTTGTGAAACAGAGATCTACGACTACTAACCTCTTGGAGTTTTCTTCACTAGTGATCAAAGGTTTTCAGAATAAGTTGCAGACTGATGTTATTTATACTGACTTTAGTAAAGCTTTTGACTCGGTTAACCATTTCCTTTTAGTTAAAAAATTTAACTTGATTGGATATCCATATAATTTTCTGTTATGGGTGTCTGACTATCTTAATAATAGAACTCAAACAGTAATATTTAAATCCGCAACTTCTAAACCTGTCTTTGTAACCTCAGGTGTTCCTCAGGGTAGTCATCTCGGTCCTCTTGTTTTTAACCTTTTCATTAACGATCTTCAAAATGTAATTTTAAATTCTAATATTTTAATGTATGCTGATGATGTCAAGATTTGCCTAACTTATAATAATATAACTTCTAACTCTCTATTGCAAGCTGATCTTGATCGTTTTTATTCCTGGTGTAAAAGTAATTATTTACTACTAAATTGTTCGAAATGTAAGGTTATGTCGTTTTTCAGAAACTCCTAACATCAGTAATTATACTCTTAATATGCTACCTCTGATTAGAGTAGACGATGTGAATGATTTAGGAGTTCTTCTAGATCATAGGCTAAAGTTTGACAAACACATTTCAATTACTGTCAACAAAGCGACTCAAGTTCTTGGGTTTATCAAGCGATGGGCAAAGGAATTTGATGACTCTCATACGACAAAGCTTCTTTTCGTTTCGCTTGTGCGTCCCATTCTGGAATACGGTTCTTGTATTTGGTCACCACAATACTCAAATATTGGGGTAACTCAATACCTGATCTTATAAGATCTTATAATAAAAGACTTCTTTTACTTAATCTTCCCTCATTAACTAATCGGCGTAGCATGCTTGGGGTTATGTTTATAGTCAAACTACTAAAGG
The DNA here is from genome assembly GCA_963583835.1 of Drosophila immigrans. Classification (NCBI taxonomy): domain Eukaryota; kingdom Metazoa; phylum Arthropoda; class Insecta; order Diptera; family Drosophilidae; genus Drosophila; species Drosophila immigrans. Next base: position 10,002,052 of record OY757143.1, on the reverse strand, counting down.
ATGATATAGATTCTTCCTACCTTTTAAGGCATATAAACATCTCTGTCCCAGATAGACATACACGTAACTTCACACCTTTATCCCTTAACCTATGTACAACTAACTATCCTAAGCATGAACCTTTTCGAGTTCTCTGTGCTGACTACAACAGACTCTACTGTATTTTCAACGCCGAGACATCTCTTCTAGATATTAAAATTTGTATACTATCATTCTTAGCTAACAATAATTAGCAACTAACATGGTGTTAATAATTAAAACAAAAATAAAATACTAGTTAACTAACCTAATATTCAATTATTTTTGCCCCTCGTAACGAATATACTCGAATGGCAAAAATACTCGTGAGTAACGAATATACACATTTTTGCGGTGGCTTGCGGACGTTTTGAGTGAGAAATCACCTTGAGATATCAAATTGGGTAACAGTACACGTGTAGGTCGTATGCAGATCAAGTTTGCTTTAGATTTTCGCCACGCTCCTTTTCGCCCCGATAACAGTAATATTGCATTGAATTTTGGTATGCATAATAATAATTATAGTCTCAATGATTTCAGTGAATATGGTTGTGATCGATTGAAAAAAAAAGAATCACTTTCAAAATGTTGGCACCTGTGAGCTTCAATGTGTTCTTACCACCATGAATGCGTTGTGTTATAATGGTATTTTGAAATAGGCCTTTCCACACTTCCAATCTATTTTTGCTAATCTAAAATGGATTTATCGACATGATAATGCCCCAATACACATTGTTAAATCGTATATAGCGAGCCAAGTCGTGGAGTTACTAAACTGGCCACCCTATTCACCGGACTTGAATATCATTGAAAATGTGTAGGAATGGTATATGAGGAATGGTATCAAGTATATGAGGCTCAATTTCGCTGAGTTATTTGAGAAAATTGTATGCATCCCTTCCAGAGCGAATGTGTGATATTTTGCTGAAAAAGGTGGCTCAACACACTATTAAAAATTTTTGAAAACATGTTTATAATTTCTAATTTAAGCCATATTGTTATTTGAAAATAATTGAAATAATTTTAAATTGTTTTTAGTTAAAGTGCCCTATTCAAGTGGCGGAAAATGAAGACTCTACAATTTGGTTAACGTTGTTTTTTGTATACTTAGAACTTTTGAATAATTTTGTTCAAATTACAACATTTAATTAAACTTTAAAAGAACACAAAAATTATGTTTGTAAATAATTAACTGTAGAAAATCGACTTAAGAGGTATCCTATTCAACTGTCGAGAAGTGTACATGCATAACATTATACAGCACAAGATTTATTCGGACACTCTATTTTCTAGTTCTGTTTGGAACATTTATAATTTGAGGAACTTATAAAGTACGTATAATGGAAACAGATATTTTCAAAAGACATTTCACAAAAAAGATTTTACCTTTTTGTATTAACCTGTAAAATAAACTGCTAAAATGCTGCATCAAAATTATTCGTTTTTCATTTAATGTGTTATATTTCTGAATGCAATAGTAATCGGTGATTCTTTATTAAACTATTGGTCAAAATGGGACGAATATCTACACTTGAAGAAATATCTACACTATTCATATTGTGGTCAAAAATACTTAAAAACGGGAGAATTAGCTGCAAATCATAAGAAAGCAGGAATGCAGAAGATTTTGGATTCGCACGAGGAACGGAAAGTTGTATCTACAGTCCAGAAAAATCCGAGTATCAGAAATCTACAACAATTCGAAAGAATGCGTAGGTAGCCACACCTACAAAAATTGGTTACTAAATATTAAAAATTTGAAAACCAAAGAAAAAATGTTTTTTTTTTACAATTTCATGAAGTTTTCGAATAATTTTTTTTTTTTTTTGTAAATACTTTGCTATTATTTATTGGATCTTCTCTTAACTTGAGACTAACAATAAGTTATCAAATCTTATAACTAAACATTAATTAACAATACAAATTGAATTGTTTTTGGGTTGCACGTCCCTAGAAACTATCGCTGGGTTGGTAGATCATTACGACGAAGACGGGAGCGGCTACACAGTCGGGTTAGCCCTCGCGCGAGGGGGTTCGGGTGCGAGGAAAGCTTGCTGTGATACTTCTCTTTCTGTTCAGCTACTACTTCTCTGACAGGTTGAATGTTGAGGTCTTTGTGTATGTTTTCGTTGCGAACATACCACGGTGCCCCGGTGATGGTTCTCAGGATCTTTGATTGAGCTCGCTGAACAACATCAATGTTGCTACTACTAGCGTTCCCCCATAACTGGGAGCCATAGGTCCAGATTGGTTTAAGTACGGAAGTGTAGAGCAGGACCTTGTATTCTAGACTAAGAGAGGACCGAGCGTTGATAAGCCAATGAAGACTATTAGCTTTTAGTTTTAGTTGTGTTCTCTTGGCTTTGATGTGCCTTCGCCAGGTGAGTCGTCCGTCGAGGTGTACTCCTAAATACGTAACGTCGTTCGCTTGCGGAAGTGTGGAATTGTTTAGTCTGAGCGGTGGGCAATTTTGCCTGTTTAGGGTAAACGTAACAGGCTTGCATTTTTGTTCGTTTACTTTTATTCGCCAGTCAGATAGCCACTTTTCCACTTCGACTAGATGAAGACCCAGTTGCGCTGAGGCTTGGATAGGACACTTGGAACGGCTGAGAATAGCTGTATCGTCGGCAAGGGTAGATGTTATTAGTCGTCTGTTTGTTGGGATGTCTGCTGTGTATAAAACGTATAGCGTTGGCCCCAGTACGCTGCCTTGGGGGACTCCAGCTCAAGAGGTGTAATCGTCAGACATAGCAGAATTGCATTTCAATGCGAATTTCCTGTCATATAGGTAAGATTCTAATAGTTTATGTGTATTATTAGGAAGTGTTGCCCTAATCTTATGCATTAGACCTTCTAACCAAACTCTATCGAATGCTTGGGCTACATCTAAAAATATTGCAGTGCAGTATTCTCGATTTTCGAATGCTCTTCGTATTTCAGAGGTTATCCGGTTGACCTGCTCGATAGTTCCGTGTTTTTCACGAAATCCAAATTGGTGTGATGGGATTTTATTATGGATTCTTAGAAATGAGTTTATCCGGGTCAGCACACACTTTTCAAAGAGTTTGGATAAGCATGATAATAAGCTTATTGGTCTGTACGAAGAGGGAATTGTGTGATCTTTGCCAGGTTTCGGAATCATTATTATTATGATAGTGCGAACTGCGCAATATGGGAGCTCAATAATCATTTTTGGCGTTATTTGGTGATTTTTTCGGATCCAGATGATTTTTTATGATATGAGCGATTTCGTTTGTTTGAAATTCCATTGGCTCACGTTGAAGCTGTAAGTCATTTGTTACAGGCGGTAGTGTAAATGCGTTTGTGGCAGGATTTGGCTGGAACACAAGGTGCTATGCCAATGTTCTGGCTCTGTCTTCATCACTGCAGTTTCTGTCGGCAAGCATAGGGTTGGGTGGGCTCTCCATAGAGAGTGCTTTTTGGAAGATGTTGATAATTGCTCTATATAGCGGCGTTGGGTGTTTGCTTCTTGTTGCTTTAACGCTCAGGTGAGCTTGAGGGAGGCGTCTTTTAAAGTTTGTGGTGCATATGGCGACCTATGAGACTGCCATTCTCGTCGTAGGCGTCGCTTTTCGATTACGAACTGCTCGATTTGTTGATTTGTCTTCTTTTGCATGTAAGGTATTTGTGCCGTTTGAGGAGTGGAAATGCGAGCAGCGGTGACAAAGGCGGACTCCAGTGTGTTGGCAAAGTTGTCGATGTCGGCTTCAAGGTTAAGTACAGGATTTATATCAATATGCGAGCTTAGGTATTTCCTATAAGAGATCCAATTGGTTTTGTGTGAAGTCAATCCAGTTGGTTAATCTACATTTATTGGATGACGGAGTAGATTAATAAGAACAGGCGAGTGATCAGATCAAAGATCCGAAAGACTTTCGGCGCTAATCAGGTTTCTTGGAATGTTTTTAGTGATTGCGAAGTCAATTAAATCGGGCAGTTTTTTTTGGATCTGTTGGCCAATATGTTGGTCTGCCAGGGGAAACGTGGTCAAGCTTGTTGCTGGCTTTTATAATTGCATTGTAGAGCTGCTTACCTTTAGGAGTTACGAGGCGAGATCCCCAGTGTGTGTGCTTGGCATTATAGTCTCCTGCTGCTATGAAGTGCTCGCCTAATGAGTTAAAGAATTGCATAAACTCAGCTTCAGTTACAGTGAAACGAGGAGGGCAGTATACTGCGGCTAGAGTAAGTTGGTTACCACTATCCAGTTTTATTCCTATTGATGTTGCTTGAAAATAAGTAGTTGCGAGATCCTTATAGCGGTGGTGCTTAATTCGGTTTCTAATCAAGATACCAGTCCCACCGTGTGCTTTACCATCGGGATGGTTAGTTGCATAGAAAGAGTAGTCTCTTAAATTAAAGTTATATTTATTTGTAAGATGTGTTTCTGAGAGCAACATTACGTCGATATGTTTGTCAAGTAAAAATTGAGATAACTCAAGTTTATGCTGTGAAACGCCATTAGCATTCCACATGGATATACGTAGGGAAGTCATTGATTATTTGGATTGTTGTGATACCAACATTTGTATCAATATGTTTTGATTACGCATTAGATCTTGCATAGTAGTCCGCATGAAAGACATGAACTCCATTAAGCTTTGCTGTAGGTTAGAGAACATGGCCTCAAGATTGTTTTGAGGCTGCTCCATAGGCTGATAATGTTTAGTTGTGTTTGGTTCTGGTTGAGGTAGTTTAAAGTGCGATGTACTTGAGGAAGGAAGCTCCAATCCTGATTTTAATGCACTGGCAAATGTCACAGTTTTCCTTATGGAGGACTCGGAGTCAAAGTCAAATGACGATCTTGCTGCGTTCGAAAAGAATACGTCTGGGTTTGATTTAGATGGTGTAACCCGTACATTTGCAGAGCGGGGAGTAATCACTCGTTGATGGATTCTACTTTTTAAATCCTTATAAACTGGACAACCTCTGTAATTAGCGGTGTGGTTACCTCCGCAGTTACCACACCTTTTGGTGGTAGAATCGCCTTTGTTCGACGGACAGTGTGAGGAGTCGTGAAGCTCTCCACAAACTACGCACACTGGGCGCAGTGTGCAGTATGACCGTGTATGGCCATATTCTTGACAATTCATACATTGTACTGGTCCTTTGCGTTTGTGTGGTTCTTCTACAGTGACTCTACGATGTAGTAGAAACTGAAGTATGTATATAGGGTGCACTTCGTTTTTCTTGCTGCTTTTCAGTTGGTACGTGTAGTAGTTCATTTTATTGTCGGTTAAATGCTTCGATAAAACTCTATAATTATCTTCCGACTTCATTTGAACTTTTGTTTCATGGATTTTCCCCCGTACAAGGGGAATTATATGAAAGTTGTTCTTCCCAATAAGCTCTACAATTTTGTTGACAAGAGCATTGGAGCTTTTCTCCCGTATGTATATTGGTGGTGGCTTTGGCTTCTTTTTGACATCTTCCTCGGGTTCGCCCGTAAGGTCTGCTAAAATTTCAAACCTATTGGTGTTGTTGAGCTTCTCGCTTGAAGATGCGCTGGAACTGCTACGGATAATTTTTGCATTCGAGTTTAAAGGGCTTAACTGCCGTTTAGTTTGTATGTAACGATCCATTCCAGTCTGCACAAGCGGGTCAGTTACGTTTTTTGCTTTTGGTTTTATTGCAACGCAGCAGTCGTAGTATTTGTTTTAGTTGGGTTTGTTTTGATCAGTGATTCGTAAAGCGCTTTTGTTGTTGTCATCGGTGACACAAAAAGAGCATTTGTTGATGACGATGGGATCGAGCGGGCAGCCGACACCGTTACAGTTGATGTTGTTGTTGCAGTTGCATTAGTCAGAGAGACTGTTGTGGTAGTCTCCGTAGGTAGGAGCAGGCCTCTCAGTTCATTACTTGCTTGATTAGCAGTACGCTCTGCAATCTGAGATGGTAATGCCGGAGAGCACGAACGAGGTCGCTCACTTGCTAAATGCAAGAGTTCTTTCGTTGGGTTGGGGGTCATTGACCGCTGCGTTTTTGCGTCAGCAGAATTTTGGGTTGGTTCGGCTACAAAAGAGAAGTACGCGTTGTTTCGTTGCAGAGAGAGCCGGCGCTCGTCTTGCTCACGCTCCATTTGCTTACGAATGTCGCTTTGACTCATCTTTTTAACCGCGGTTTAGTTTTATAAGTAAATATTAATTAATCAATTGGTAAATAATCAAATAATTAGATATTTTGTGCGACTTCATCGCACTAACCGTCTTTTCGCGTTGTACACTTATTAATACGCGACGCTACGCTTTAAACTTGTGAAATTTATTTTGATTCCGGAGCTCAGTAATACACGTCTGCATGCGGCAACAGTTCACGGCTATCTTTTTTTGTTCGAAAGAAGACTTTTGTTTAATTTGGAAATACATATAATTTTGAAGTTAAAACTTACTATTTGTTTGATAAATATATGCTAAAAGCGTTAATCTTCAGTATGATATATAAAATTTTTTGTACGTTTTGTATTTGTTTAGTAATAAATCAAGTATAGAATCTTTGGTGTCCGAATAAATTGTGTGTTCACTGTATTTGTTATGTTGTTAGCAACATTCTAACATTTTCTGCGAAGTTCATAATTTGAAACATTTGAAATGTCAATATCTAAAAATTAAAACTTCATTCTCCCAATGCAGCCTCTGGGTTTTTACATGAACATATATTTTTTCTCTTAAAATAAAAGCTACCTGGTCCCGCGGCTTTGCCAGCGGATTCAGCAGCATCTCGATGTTCAAATGAAAATTATTTCAGGGACTAAGCTCCGCTTTCCCAAGAAGGAATGCCTTTGATTTTATTCAAAATAGTTTACGCTTGACGATTTGAAAGATTTTGTTCAGTCAATACCATCAATACACAAAAGTTACACTCCTTAGCCTTAAACTTAAACCAACAAAAATTAAACAAACACAACAAAACAATACAATATCTGCCGTATTCACAAGATTTTTTCAATTTCACATAAAAGCCACAAGAAAGGTGAAAAGCTCATAATTTTCCTTGGTTGAATTTTGATAAGTCAACGTTGCAATCAATTAGCTGACTTTTTTGCTCACTAAATTCCAATCGTAGTTTAAAAATGTTGTGGGCACAGTTTTTTAAATATCTGGAGTATACATAATTGGAGATCACATTCAGTTTTGTGTTTCATAAATATAATATTTTGGACTTTTAACATATGTAGTGTAGTGGTTAAAGCATAAGTATGCGTATTGCTAACGCTTTGATGCTTTGTCTTTGGGTCAAATTAACAATATACGAAATTCTTTTTGCAGGCAATTGGATTTGTGCTTTGTCCCTGAACCAACCAGCGTAGTTCTATCTAGATCGGAACCACTTACATCTCCTGAAGACCCTTATCATCCAACTCTAGATTTAAGGATTGAACTTAATAGATCTGTACTCACTAATTCTAATGTATGAAATGAATCCAACTTCTTAATCGAATTGATTGGTCTAATTTGTATTCTTGCACTGACATAAGTGCCGCCGTCAATTTGTTCTATGATAAATTATATCTTTGCTTGGATGCCAGTATCCTCATTGGTTTGGTAAACAACTTTCTAATCTAAAGAACCTGAAGTCTAGACTTTACAAAAAGTTTAAAATTTCAGGCTCTACCTTAACTTTTTCGCAATATATAATTGCTCGGTCTAATTTTATCGAGCTTAACGCTGTGTGGTATACAAATTACTTAGCTAGCTGCCGGGTTAGCTTCTCTGAAAACCCAAGGAAGTTTTTTCACACCACCTACTCTTCTTCTTGATAGTGTAACGCCCCCTATCCTTACAGTCTCGGTTGAATTGTATCTTCAGTCCCTCAATGAGTGAGGGTCGCTGATTCGATATCTTCAAATGGTTAAGCCGGTGTTTTTTGACCCGGTCCAGATGGAGTTCCCGGCTGTCTACTTCGGTACGGAGCCGAGGCTTTATGCAGACCGTTGCTGAAATTATTTGATTTATCGCTTGAGTCATCGACTTTTCCCTCTTTATGGAATGAGTCTTTAATTATTCCTCTCCATAAGAAGGGAAGTAAGTCGAACGCTAAAAACTATAGAGGCATATGTAAATTGTCTGCTATACCAAGTCATTTACAACATTTATGCACTTCTATTATTTCCCCCACCAGCACGGATTTATGAAACATAGATAATAATCTTGAGCTTTCTTCGTTCGTTAACTAGGGTTTCTTAAAGAATTAACAAACTTACGTCATCTTTAACGATTTTGCTAAAACCTTTGACTCCGATAAGCATTCTCTTTTGTAATATAATCTTAACTTAATTGGATTTCCAAAAAATTTGATTTGCTGGATTTCAAACTATCTAAGCCAAAGAACCCAACAGGTTTCTTTTAATAATTTTCTTTCTAATACATTCAGAGTTACCTCTGGAGTTCCCCAAGGTAGCCATCAAATGATCTACCTACCATTTTGACGCAATCTCGCGTACAAATGAATGCGGATGATATAAAAATATGCCTGCAGATTGGCCATATTAAGTTGCAGAGAGATGGTGCAATGTGAACTTATTAAATTTAAATTGTTCAAAATGTGTTGTGATGTCCTTCGACAAAGGTAATTTACATTTGGCCTCTTACTTACTGAACGGTAACGATTTAAAAATAATTACTGTTGTTGATGATCTGGGTATTCTCTTAGATCATTAACTTAATTTTTTGGACCATATCTCCAGAACGGTCAATAAAGCTTTGTCTGTTCTCGGTTTCATTAAGAGGTGGTGTGTAAAAGGTTTCTTCTTTGCAATGAATAGACGGGTACGTCTGTGCCATTTTGAGTGTGTCTTAAGAATACTTTATTGATCAATCTTTATCTTATGCTTAGCCTATGTATATATTAAAGGCATGCCGCTGTGATGCCGGTTTTACCAGCAGCGGAGCGGCTGCATATATATATATAATGAGAGAGAGAGTTCCATGTGCACATATGCACATACTGCCAGCGGTCAGCTTGAGAATGCTGACTTAGCGCAGCTCATAGTGGGTGATCATATTTCATGCTCACTTGTGTTGGTCTGTTTGCATAATGCAACAAAGTGTTGCTGTTTAATTGTTGGTACAGTGTACCCTCAATAGATATACATACTACAGGTCAAAGGAATTTGATGACCATAATATCACTAAGACCCTTTTCGTTCGATTCTGGAATATGGCTTGTGAGTGTGGTCTCCACAGTATTCTGTGCACCAGGATGGCATAGAATCTGTTCAAAAATAATTTCTCTTATTTGCTTTGCGTGGCTTGAACTGTAGTAGTAGACTTCTTTTAATAAACCTATCTTATTTAGCTAACCGTAGAATAATGCTTGGCATTTTTTTTATTTTTATACCCGCTACCCATAGGGTAGAAGGGTATTATAACTTAGTGCCAACAGAAAATGTATGTAACAGGCAGAAGGAGCCATCTCCGACGCCATAAAGTATATATATTCTTGATCAGTGTCAACAGCCGAGACGATATAGCCATGTCCGTCTGTCAGTCTGTCCGTCTGTCTGTCCGTATGAACACCTAGATCTCAGAGACTACAAGACATAAAGACACCAAATTTGTTACATAGGTTCCTGCATTCCTTACGCAGAACGAGTTTATTTCAAAAGTTGAATGCCACGCCCCTTTCCGCCCCCAAAAACTGGAAAAGCCGTAATAATGGACCTAGAGCCTTGAATTTTGGTATGCATAATAATAATGATAGTCCCAATGCCTCCTTGAGATCGAATAAAATACAAGGAAGTTATTAAAAAATCAATTTTATATGCAAAATTCCCTTGCAGTTGCTCGCGCTTTGTTTGTTTAGTTGGCAGTGTGACCATGTAGGTGTTATAGATTTTTACCCGCTATTTTCAAATATATTAAAAAAACCAAGTTTCAGTATATTCTTTGGTATATTTTTTGTTAAAATATCATTTAAGTATTTTGATTTCTCTCGAAATGGGTTGCGGGTATCATACGGTCGAGCACTCTCGACTGTAACTTTCTTACTTGTTTCCATTGTATTGAGTATATTTGTTACGAGTAGCAAAAATGTTTGAGTATTATTATAGAGCAAGTGTCTGGCATGATTGAGTATATATAGTATGTACGACGGTTAGGTAGATATTGTCACTCGTGCTTAGCGAGTACGAGTGCCAGAAACACCGCCTCATTTTTATGATCGGCATGATAGCGAGTAGCACCGCAACACAAATTTCCATGAGTGTGACTAGTGTACAAAAAAACCGTCACCTTTGACATTCTCTTGACCTTATCAATCTTTTCAATGCAGCTGCAAAAGTTTGGGACAACACTTGTTTTTGCACAGTTAAAGTAGATTTTATAATTGTGCAACCTGTTAAGTGGAAACAAGTATCCAACAGTCGAGCACCCTCCATTTCTTCTTTTCAAATCAATATCAGCTTGCAGAATCATACCAAGGTTTTCGGGATTATTTGTTAAATTTTTTCTTTTCAGTAACCCTATGGAACAAGAAATTCATTCTGTGGCATGCAAAATTATGTGCTTGTAAGATCTGGCTACTTGCAATTTGTAATTTAACAAAATTTATATAAATTTTTTTTGATTTCGTGGGTATGATATGTATATTTCCGTGTAAAAAGCTCTTATATCTCTGATAATTTATTGATTCCCTTGTACAAATAATAATCATCGAAAAAGAAAATTTATTATAAATTTAATTTTAAGTTGTGATAACACATTCGATCTCAATAAGTCATCAAAGAATTTATGAGTCTGAAAATTGTCGGATGGGTTAAGCTTGATTTATAGCCTGATAATGTTGCCTTGATTATGGTATAAAAACGAACGCATTCATTGCTAACCAGATTATTAAACTACTACAATATGAATCATCTGGTTCTTTACTTAATTGGAGCCCTTATATGCAGCGCTACCTGTCATAGCTTACCCGACCTGGATTTTCCAATCGGCCGGATTGTAAATGGTGAAGAAACAACTATTGATGCTCATCCCTATCAAGTGTCTATTCAGACCATCAAGGGTTCTCATTTTTGTGGTGGCAGCTTGATCGCCGATGACATCGTTCTAACAGCTGCCCATTGCATGCAGTCCTACAAAGCGTCAGAGATGCAGGTTCGCTTGGGCTCTACAATGCACAACGAGGGTGGTGAGGTCGTCGGTGTTAGTAGTTACAAGTTCCATGAAGGCTACAATAAAGAACTGATGGTCAATGATGTGGCTGTAATTAAACTCAATTCCCCCGTGCGCCAAACTGCAAAAATACGCACAATTGCGCTAGCCGATAACACCCCAGATTCTGGAACTCCTGCAGTCGTTAGTGGATGGGGAACCACCTGTTTCCTGTTCTGCTCATCGCAAAAAAGTCTGTTAGCCGTGGAAGTGTCAATATTACAGGTTAAGGATTGCGCTTCTGATACATATTCTTATGGCTCCAAAATTCAAGACACCATGGTCTGCGCTTATGGCGAGAAAAAGGATGCATGCCAGGGTGATTCTGGCGGCCCTTTAGTTTCAAATGGAGAACTTGCTGGAGTTGTATCCTGGGGCAATGGATGTGCTTGGACTAATTATCCTGGAGTGTATGCGGACGTTGCTTCTCTTAAAACTTGGATCCAAAAAACCGCATCTGACTTAAAAAGTGCTTAAATAGAATTTTAATTGTGTGTTCAACATCTTTTCGATAAATATATCGGAGCATTTCCGCGAAGTATCGTATATTAAAAAATCTAATTTTACAGGAGAAGCTTTTTTTTTACTTAATCTCTTAGGAATGAGAAAATCATGGAAATATTTTTCAAGGTTTCGGGGTTTTAGCTATAATAACGAATGAAAACTTAATTTTTGTCATTAAAGGATCTAATATTTAAAATAATTAAATACTTTAAAAGAGATGAGCATTAGAACTTTTCTTCCCTTCGACTTCACCCCACAAAAAACAATACCCATTTCGAGGGAAAACAAAAAACTTAAATAATATTTGAACAAAACATATACCAAACAAGTATACAGAAATTGTTTTTTTTAAACCCGCATACCCATGGGGTAGAAGGGTAGAGACGTGACGATAAAGCAATCATCATAATTTCTTCTTTTCAAATCAATATCAGCTTGCAGAATCATACCACGGTTTTCGGGCTTATTTGTTAATTTTTTTCTTTTCAGTATCCCTATGGAACAAGAAATTCATTCTGTGGTATGCAAAAATATGTGCTTGTAAACAATATTGATATAAATTTATTTTGATTTCGGTATGATATGATATGTATATTCCCGTGTAAAAAGATCTTATATCTCTGATGATTTATTGATTCCCTTGTACAAATAATTATCATCGAAAAAGAAAATTTATTATTAAAAATTTAATTTTAAGTTGTGATAACACATTCGATCTCAATAAGTCATCAAAGAATTTATGAGTCTGAAAATTGTCGGATGGGTTAAGCTTGATTTATAGCCTGATAATGTTGCCTTGATTATGGTATAAAAACGAACGCATTCATTGCTAACCAGATTATTAAACTACTACAATATGAATCACCTGGTTCTTTACTAAATTGGAGCCCTTATATGCAGCGCTACCTGTCATAGCTTACCCGACCTGGATTTTCCAATCGGCCGGATTGTAAATGGTGAAGAAACAACTATTGATGCTCATCCCTATCAAGTGTCTATTCAGACCATCAAGGGTTCTCATTTTTGTGGTGGCAGCTTGATCGCCGATGACATCGTTCTAACAGCTGCCCATTGCATGCAGTCCTACAAAGCGTCCGAGATGCAGGTTCGCTTGGGCTCTACAATGCACAACGAGGGTGGTGAGGTCGTCGGTGTTAGTAGTTACAAGTTCCATGAAGGCTACAATAAAGAACTGATGGTCAATGATGTGGCTGTAATTAAACTCAATTCCCCCGTGCGCCAAACTGCAAAAATACGCACAATTGCGCTAGCCGATAACACCCCAGATTCTGGAACTCCTGCAGTCGTTAGTGGATGGGGAACCACCTGTTTCCTGTTCTGCTCATCGCAAAAAAGTCTGTTAGCCGTGGAAGTGTCAATATTACAGGTTAAGGATTGCGCTTCTGATACATATTCTTATGGCTCCAAAATTCAAGACACCATGGTCTGCGCTTATGGCGAGAAAAAGGATGCATGCCAGGGTGATTCTGGCGGCCCTTTAGTTTCAAATGGAGAACTTGCTGGAGTTGTATCCTGGGGCAATGGATGTGCTTGGACTAATTATCCTGGAGTGTATGCGGACGTTGCTTCTCTTAAAACTTGGATCCAAAAAACCGCATCTGACTTAAAAAGTGCTTAAATAGAATTTTAATTGTGTGTTCAACATCTTTTCGATAAATATATCGGAGCATTTCCGCGAAGTATCGTATATTAAAAAATCTAATTTTACAGGAGAAGCTTTTTTTTTACTTAATCTCTTAGGAATGAGAAAATCATGGAAATATTTTTCAAGGTTTCGGGGTTTTAGCTATAATAACGAATGAAAACTTAATTTTTGTCATTAAAGGCGTCATTTCATGAAAAAATAAGAATATTAATACATACAATAATTTCGGACGCTTTAAAATATATTTTTAATATATTTATAAAAAATTAAACCAAATTATCATCGTCTTCATCGTTTAAAAAATCGTATACTGTGAAGAATGTCCCAAAGTTTTATTTCCATTGTGGTATCTGGGAGGTATACTATTTTGCTTACATAAATTGTTCTTAGAAATATTTAGCTTACAATTATATAATGATTTTATTATTTCGGTGAAATTAGGAAAATTAAAAAAAACTTCTTCGAATATTCAAAATATTCATAATTTAATTCTATTGATAATGGGCATTTTTCAATAACAGCGATACGTAATTTACTTAAATGTAATGTTTTATCTTTAAAAATAGAGTTTGAAAAAAGTGTCCAGTTTTTAAAGTCTGTGTCTAGCATTTCCAATAAGTGTCGGCCATTCGCTGGGTGCCCATACATTACGATTTCGTATAAAAGATCCAATAGTGCTGTGTACCGAGTCCGCTGGCATCATAGTGTGTCCACCAAAAAAATAAGTAATTTTTAAGTTTTTAAAAACTTGAGGAATTTGAGAAATAAACTATTATTTCGAGCACTGCCTGATTCTTATTTTGGCCAGCGCAACTGTCACAATAAAGACTATGATGTTTTTTTTTCTTAGTATTTAAAATAATTAAATACTTTAAAAGAGATGAGCATTAGAACTTTTCTTCCCTTCGACTTCACCCCACAAAAAACAATACCCATTTCGAGGGAAAACAAAAAACTTAAATAATATTTGAACAAAACATATACCAAACAAGTATACAGAAATTGTTTTTTTTAAACCCGCATTCCCATGGGGTAGAAGGGTAGAGACGTGACGATAAAGCAATCATCATAATTTCTTCTTTTCAAATCAATATCAGCTTGCAGAATCATACCACGGTTTTCGGGCTTATTTGTTAATTTTTTTCTTTTCAGTATCCCTATGGAACAAGAAATTCATTCTGTGGTATGCAAAAATATGTGCTTGTAAACAATATTGATATAAATTTATTTTGATTTCGGTATGATATGATATGTATATTCCCGTGTAAAAAGATCTTATATCTCTGATGATTTATTGATTCCCTTGTACAAATAATTATCATCGAAAAAGAAAATTTATTATTAAAAATTTAATTTTAAGTTGTGATAACACATTCGATCTCAATAAGTCATCAAAGAATTTATGAGTCTGAAAATTGTCGGATGGGTTAAGCTTGATTTATAGCCTGATAATGTTGCCTTGATTATGGTATAAAAACGAACGCATTCATTGCTAACCAGATTATTAAACTACTACAATATGAATCACCTGGTTCTTTACTAAATTGGAGCCCTTATATGCAGCGCTACCTGTCATAGCTTACCCGACCTGGATTTTCCAATCGGCCGGATTGTAAATGGTGAAGAAACAACTATTGATGCTCATCCCTATCAAGTGTCTATTCAGACCATCAAGGGTTCTCATTTTTGTGGTGGCAGCTTGATCGCCGATGACATCGTTCTAACAGCTGCCCATTGCATGCAGTCCTACAAAGCGTCCGAGATGCAGGTTCGCTTGGGCTCTACAATGCACAACGAGGGTGGTGAGGTCGTCGGTGTTAGTAGTTACAAGTTCCATGAAGGCTACAATAAAGAACTGATGGTCAATGATGTGGCTGTAATTAAACTCAATTCCCCCGTGCGCCAAACTGCAAAAATACGCACAATTGCGCTAGCCGATAACACCCCAGATTCTGGAACTCCTGCAGTCGTTAGTGGATGGGGAACCACCTGTTTCCTGTTCTGCTCATCGCAAAAAAGTCTGCTAGCCGTGGAAGTGTCAATATTACAGGTTAAGGATTGCGCTTCTGATACATATTCTTATGGCTCCAAAATTCAAGACACCATGGTCTGCGCTTATGGCGAGAAAAAGGATGCATGCCAGGGTGATTCTGGCGGCCCTTTAGTTTCAAATGGAGAACTTGCTGGAGTTGTATCCTGGGGCAATGGATGTGCTTGGACTAATTATCCTGGAGTGTATGCGGACGTTGCTTCTCTTAAAACTTGGATCCAAAAAACCGCATCTGACTTAAAAAGTGCTTAAATAGAATTTTAATTGTGTGTTCAACATCTTTTCGATAAATATATCGGAGCATTTCCGCGAAGTATCGTATATTAAAAAATCTAATTTTACAGGAGAAGCTTTTTTTTTACTTAATCTCTTAGGAATGAGAAAATCATGGAAATATTTTTCAAGGTTTCGGGGTTTTAGCTATAATAACGAATGAAAACTTAATTTTTGTCATTAAAGGCGTCATTTCATGAAAAAATAAGAATATTAATACATACAATAATTTCGGACGCTTTAGAAGATATTTATACCCGCTACCCATAGGGTAGAAGGGTATTATGACTTAGTGCCAACAGAAAATGTATGTAACAGGCAGAAGGAGGCATCTCCGATCATATAAACTATATATATTCTTGATCAGTGTCAACAGCCGAGACGATATAGCCATGTCCGTCTGTCCGTCTGTATGAACACCTAGATCTCAGAGACTATAAGAGCTAGAGCTACCAAATTTAGAGACAGTACTCCTATAGGTCCTACGCAGATCAAGTTTATTTCAAAAGTTGGATGCCACGCCCCTTTCAGCCCCCAAAAATCTGTAAGAGCCGTAATAATGGACCTAGAGAATTTTGGTATGCATAATAATAATTATATTCTCAATGATTCCTGTGAATTTGGTTGAAATCGAATAAAAAACAAGGAAGTTATTAAAGAATCAATTTTATACGCAAAATTCACTTGCATCTGCCCGCGCTTTGTTTGTTTAGTTGACAGTGTGACCATAACGACTGCAAGTGAATTTTGCATACAAAATTGATTCTTTAATAACTTCCTCGTTTTTTATTCGATCTCAACCAAATTCAATGCTCTAGGTTCATTATTACGGCTTTTACAGTTTTTGGGGGCGGAAAGGGGCGTGGCAAAAATCTAAAACAAACTTGATCTGCGTAAGACCTTCACGAATACTGTCACCAAATTTGATATCTCTAGGTCATTCACACACTTAAAACGTCCATATGCACTGGGCACAACAAATTGAATAAATAATTTCACGAATAACTTTTGTTCTGCTTATCCGATTTGTACCAAAATTACTTTTGGAGTTATATGCAATTTACATAAAAAAACTTGACTTTTTCTAGATTAATGCTTATTGTGGGCGAAGGGGGCGTGGCATCCAACTTTTGAAATAAACTTGATCTGCGTAGGGAATGCAGAAACCTTTGTGCCAAATTTGGTGTCTCTATGTCTTATAGTCTTTGAGATCCAGGTGTTCATACGGACAGACAGACGGACAGACGGACATGGCTATATCGTCTCGGCTGTTGACGCTGATCAAGAATATATATACTTTATGGGGTCGGAGATGCCTATTTCTGCCTGTTACATACATTTTCTGTTGGCACTAAGTGAAGCGGGTATAAAAACAAACAAAGCGTAAATTTGATTCCTTAGTAATTTCCTTATTTTTCATTCTTTCACAACCTAACTCACAGGAATCATTGAGACTATAATTGTTATTATGCATTCCAAAATTCAATGCTCTAGGTCTATTATAACGGCTTTTCCTATTTTTGGTGGCGGAAAGGGGCGTGGCAAAAAATCTAAATCAAAATTGATCTGCGTAAGACATACACGAATACTGTCACCAAATGTGATATCTCTAGGTCATCCACACGCTTAAAACGTCCATATACATTGGGCACAACTATTTTGATAAATAATTTAACAAATAACTTTTGTTCTTCTTATCCGATATTTACCAAAATTACAGGGTAAATTAAGAGTATTAAGCACAGAAAGCCTACTAAATTACACATCATTACACAACTTTTGGAGTTATACGCGATTTACATAAAAAAAAACTTGAATTGCTCTAGATTTATGCTTGCTAAACTTGATCTGCGTAAGGAATGCAGGAACCTATGGACCAATTTTGGTGTCTCTATGTCTTATAGTCTTTGAGATCTAGGTGTTCATACGGACAGACAGACGGACAGACTGACAAACGGATATGGCTATATCGTCTCGGCTGTTGACACTGATCAAGAATATATACACTTTATGGGGTCGGCGATGGCTCCTTCTGCCTGTTACATACATTTTCTGTTGGCACTAAGTTATAATACCCTTCTACCTTATGGGTAGCGGGTATAAAAAAACGCGGATAGCATAAAATAATAAAAAACGATTGTATGGATCGGACTTAAAAAAGAAACGGATAAAATGAAAACCCTTCAGTCTAATTATTAATTAAGTAAGTTAGTAGTAAAGTTTTAAGATGGAAAGCTGTGTTAGCGCAAGAAAATATAGTACATGATAAAATCTATTATAGTTATAACATAAAACTCGAAAAGGATCCTGCAATGCAAAATTCGATCTACATAGGGGAAGAGCAAGCGGAATGTAAATTCGGGTTAGTCTAGAGGGAACGGAAAGGGTTAGTTGCGATCACCTCAATCTGATATTTCTGTTTATTTTCAACACTTATCTATTTTAAAGTCTATAGCCTCCAAACTACTAGATAGCGAATCTTTGCTTGTGCTTGGTGATTTTAATTTACCAAATATATCTTAGTCTGCTGTAAATAATACTCTAGTTCCTTCATTTCCGCATGAGTTTCTAAATGGACTTCTTGATCTTTCTCTTCCATAAATTAACCATATTTATAACTGCAATAACCGTCTTCTTGACTTAATATTTGTATCAGATCCTGCTTATGCCTCTGTACGTAGAATTGACCCTCTTGTAGTTCCTAAAGATTCTTATCATCCAACTTTAGAGTTGTCAATTGAACTACCGGTTTCTGAGCACATTGACATACCTTAGCTATACCACTGTGTTTTAAAAAGGCAAATTCGTATATATTAAATGACCTCATCTTAAATTATGATTGGTCTCTTTTTCATGACTCCATTAATTGAGAAGCTGCAACGCACAGGAAATTCTTTTGATACGGTGTCGGTTACAGTTTGCTCAGAATCCTAGGCAGTTCTATAATTTAATTAACTCTAAACGAAAATGTTATTCACTACCTTCCTCAATTTCATTTCAAGATAAGACTGCATGCAGTGATCAGGCCGCTGTCGATCTGTTTGCAGACTTATTTCAATCTACTTACTCAGTTGGCAGATACTCACCTCCCTATAACTTGCAAAAGTCTAACTTTATTCTAGAACCTGTGATCAGTGAATGCTCCGTTTTGAGCGAACTAAATCAAATTAAACCTGTATTTTCACCCGGTCCAGATGGTATTCCAAGCTGTGTCCTTAGGTATTATGCGGAATCATTGCATTTACTTTTACATAAATTATTTATTATGTCTGATGAGTATGCATCTTTCCCTGCTATATGGAAGGATTCTCATTCATAATCACCTTGTATAAAAGTGGTTCAAAACATAACGTTAATAATAATAGAGGTATTTCCAAATTGTCGACTATATCGAAACTCTTTAAGAAAATCATTACATCTCAACTTAGTCATTTTTGTAGATCTATTGTCTCTCCCTTCCAGCATGGTTTTGTGAAACTGAGATCTACAACTACCAACCAATTAGAGTTTTCTTCTCTAGTGATCAAAGGTTTTCAGAATAAGTTGCAGACTGATGTTATTTATACTGACTTTAGTAAAGCTTTTGATTCTGTTAACCATTTCCATTAAGTTAAAAAATTAAACATGATAGGATTTCCATATAATTTTCTGTTATGGGTATCTAACTATCTTAATAATAGAACTCAAACAGTAATATTTAAATCCGCAACTTCTAAACCTGTCTTTGTAACCTCAGGTGTTCCTTAGGGTAGTCATCTCGGTCCTCTTCTTTTTAATCTTTTCATTAACGATCTTCCCAATGTTATTTTGCATTCTAATATTTTAATGTATGCTGATGATGTCAAGATTTGCCTAACTTATAATAATATAGCTTCTAACTCTCTATTGCAAGCTGATCTTGATCGTTTTTATTCCTGGTGTAAAAGTAATTATTTACTACTAAATTGTTCGAAATGTAAGGTTATGTCGTTTTACAGAAACTCCTAACATCAGTAATTATACTCTTAATATGCTACCTCTGATTAAAGTAGACGATGTGAATGATTTAGGAGTTCTTCTGGATCATAGGCTAAAGTTTGACAAACACATTTCAATTACTGTCAACAAAGCGACTCAAGTTCTTGGGTTCATCAAGCGATGGGCAAAGGAATTTGATGACTCTCATACGACAAAGCTTCTTTTCGTTTCGCTTGTGCGTCCCATTCTGGAATACGGTTCTTGTATTTGGTCACCACAATACTCAAATCATAACAATCTTAACTGGGTTTCAGGTATTGGGGTAACTCAATACCTGATCTTATAAGATCTTACAATAAAAGACTTCTTTTACTTAATCTTCCCTCATTAACTAATCGGCGTAGCATGCTTGGAGTTATCTTTATAGTCAAACTGCTAAAAGGTGATATTGATTCTTCCTACCTTCTTAGGCATATAAACCTTTCTGTCCCAGTTAGACATACACGTAACTTAACACCTTTATCCCTTAACCTATGTACAACTAACTATTCTAAGCATGAACCTTTTCGAGTTCTCTGTGCTGACTACAATAGACTCTACTGTGTTTTCAACGCCGATGCATCTCTTCTAAATATTAAAAATTGTATTCCATCATTCTTAGCTAACAATCAATTTTTAATCATAATTTTACTCTTCTAGTCATAATTTTATATTATAATTTCTTCAATTTCGACTGTTCATAGTCGACTTTAAATAACTAAATAAATAAATATTAATTCTGAAGAATCAATGTCACCATTAAAAATAAATAAAATCGTAAACATTATTTTATGGTTAGCTAAAGAAGGTAAGTTTATTAAAAGAAGTCTGCTACGACGCAATCTTACTCCAGCATTCCAGCTCAAGCCACTCAAAGCAAATAAGAGAAATTGTTTTTCAACAGCTTCGATGCGATCTGGTGCACAGAATACTGTGATGACCATACGCACGAACCATATTCCAAAATCGGACGAACCAGGGAAGTATAAAGGGTCTTAGTGATAAAAGGGACATCAAATTCCTTGGAGCACCTCTTAATGAAACCGAGAACATGCATGGCCAATTCCTGTACTACAGGCATATTTTAACATCATCCGCATACATTAGTACGCGAGTTTGCGTCTAAAAAGTAGGTAGATCATTTATGAATAACGTGAAAAGTAAGAGACCGAGATGGGGAGCTCCAGAGGTAACTCGGAATGTATTAGAAAGAAAATTATTAAAAACAAGTAAGAAAGCTACAGTCGAGAGTGCTCGACCGTATGATACCCGCAACCCATTTCAAGAGAAAATAAAAAGCTTAAATATTTAAAAAATAAATATACCAAAGAATATTCTGAAACTTGTTTTTTTGTGTACATATTTGAAAATAGCGGGTAAAAATCCATAACACCGACATGGTCAAACTGTCAACTAAACAAACAAAGCGCGATCAGCTGCAAGTGAATTTTGCATATAAAATTGATTCTTTAATAACTTCCTTGTTTTTTATTCGATCTCAACCAAATTCACAGGAATCATTGAGAATATAATTATATAGTCCACTGGCATCATAGTGTGTCCAGCAAAAAAATAAGTAATTTTTAAGTTTTTAAAAACTTGAGGAATTTGAGAAATAAATTATTATTTCGAGCACTGCCTGATTCTTATTTTGACCAGCGCAACTGTCACAATAAAGACTAAGATGTTTTGTTTTTCTTACTATTTAAAATAATTAAATACTTTAAAAGAGATGAGCATTAGAACTTTTCTTCCCTTCGACTTCACCCCACAAAAAACAATACCCATTTCGAGGGAAAACAAAAAACTTAAATAATATTTGAACAAAACATATACCAAACAAGTATACAGAAATTGTTTTTTTTAAACCCGCATACCCATGGGGTAGAAGGGTAGAGACGTGACGATAAAGCAATCATCATAATTTCTTCTTTTCAAATCAATATCAGCTTGCAGAATCATACCACGGTTTTCGGGCTTATTTGTTAATTTTTTTCTTTTCAGTATCCCTATGGAACAAGAAATTCATTCTGTGGTATGCAAAAATATATACCATCGACTTCACCCCACAAAAAACAATACCCATTTTGAGAGAAAACAAGTAAGAAAGCTACAGTCGAGAGTGATCGACCGTATGATATCCGCAACCCATTTGGAGAAAAAAAAATAGTTTTTTAATCCGCTCGAATATATCTCTAAAGCCATTCTTCATAAAGCCGAGAATGTCCTTATTCACATCCCTCCATGATTCACACGTCCACTTCAAGGCTGATTTGGACTCAATCAGGTCAATAATAAGCCCACTGATTCAAGCGCATTTCTCGTGCGACACATTGTCACACACCCAGCAGCAAACAAAGCCCATTCTTACGTTTACACGAACTTGTTTTGAGGCAACAGACAAACAAAATTTATTTAATTAGCGTAAAAAAAAAAAAATGTACAAAATCGAATGAAAATAAACGCACCCTAGGGTTAAATTTATTGACGTTGCTTTAACTCGAAAAAACGCTGGCACGACCGAAAAAAGAAACCGCAAACGGAATAAATGGAAGCACTGTACACAAAGATCGATAGGGCGCGACCAACACCAACAACACAAATTAATGCAAGTGCGCAAGACAAACTTGGGAAACGAAAAGAGTAAACACACAATGACTTTGGCAGGCAAGAGTAAAAGGAAAACAAAAACAAATTGGGGGCAATGACAAAACTAAATGTAAACACGTACATATGCTTTACAATTTGTTTTTGCAATATTATACAAATCAAAGAATTTGCATATGACACTGAGATTTACAGGGTAAACTATTGATTTTCACAAAAGTAAAACACAGCAAATAGCGATTACTTGTGATTATTGATTAATAAGATAAAACCAACGTTAATTATAGCAAATTTATGCGAAGGAACACGATGCGATTCGAATGTAAATGTGAGAGGTGTTAGTCTACTTGTAAAATTCAGGTCAAGGAGTCTCTTTAGTATTTGAAGCAAAAACTGTGAGACTAATGAGTTTATAATCTTTTGGCGAGCTGGGGTTAAATCAGTAACCTCTGCTCGGTTCATGTTAAGAAAGGTGTTAGCTTCCCTGTTACCAGGTCCACTGGTCCCTATTGTCAACGAAGCATGATGCATGTTCCATCGTTGTGACCCCTGGCGACACACATAACTCAAAGCCAAAAGTTCTTTCTAAGCCCTTGTTTTTTATCCTTGTAGTTGTCTTTATTAATTGACTTATTATTAAATTGTATTTTAAGGAAACAAGGATTATTGGCGTCAGTGAGTCTTGAAGTCCGCTTGCCTGTACCGAGTAGCACGCAACACAAATTTCAACGATCACACCCTTTTAAAACTCCACTAATAACGAACACAAAAGAGAAGACTAGCTTTTATTAAAATGTATGGGCAACCAAATCAAAATCTTTTGTAAATTCATGCAGTGACGGTGACACTTCACCGTCAGCAATACGTATTCCATAGTCCTAGTTAGTGAAGGCGAAAACCTCAGAACTATGTTCATACACTTAATTTATTAGCTTTTACTTGCAGTTATAAAGAGTGCCACTATCAACGGAGAAGGAGAAACAATTTTGCGGTTGGCGGGCGGAAGAACCCGCGACAAGTCAGTGCACGTGGTCAGCACCGACTGCAGGTCTGCGGTTCTGCGGTGGATTATTGGCCCAATTTAAGATTCCCATTTCACAGACTTGGAGATCACGAGATGGTGATTTACAATTATTTTGCTTATACAATTCCTTCAAGTACATCACCGTCCATCCCATACAAATGTGATCATACAGAGCCATGAGCCGTTGCCACAACCACATCTTCTCTGGACTTAAGTTGAGCAACTGAGAGGATAAGACTAACGACCTGAAAATGGGCTAGGGGCCACCAAATCGCTGTCGCTATCGCACATAAGAGAAAGAGGTCGCGAACTGAAGCTCGCTTTAATCTCCACTAATTGCGTTGAGAGCTTCTTGTATATGTACTTAGTAGAGGAGACGGTCTTGTAGACGGCCTTCCCACGAACCAGGAAAATGCTCCGTGGTCGCTTCTAGGTGCATCGCTTTGCTGCTGTAACAAACGAAGCCACAGACGTATTAATTTGTAAGTTTACAGCTTCTTTCGATATATATCTAAATGCGTAAGGGATGCTTTTAAAAAAGTCAAGGATGCGGATGCTCTTGTACACCAGCAGAAACAGAGGAGCCTTTTTTTTTGGGGGGGAATGGGTTGAATATATGAAACTCACTCGTCCAAAATCTCAAGGCACCGGCTTACTTAAAAGAGTTAGTTCAGTGCTTGATTATGTTCCCTGGAAGCTATGCGTACCCAGCGACCAGAGGAGAATGGTGATGCAAGAGTGTCACTGGCCGGGCATCAAGGGCAAGGAGAGCAAACGTTAATGACTTTCGTTATTATTGTTAGTATTATAGTATAGTAGTATTTGTTTATAGTCGCACGAAGCGAATTGTTTATTGTTAGAGTATTAGTTGTAAGTACGCAAGGAGCGAATCTAATTTTTAAGTATATCTCGCGGCCAAGCGCATGCACATCGCAATAGCTTCGCAACACCATTGAAATTCTATGGTGAAGAGTGAAAGTTCTATGGTGAAGAGCGAAAGCTCTTCTGGAAAAGTTCGGGCGAAGGCTTGGTGCGTGGCTTGACTGCCAAAAGTCTGGGTAGTAAGTGTAGAGTTTCTACTAGAGTAGTGCAGCAGGGTAACTTAACCTAAAGAGAAAACCTAAAATTTCTTTTATTTCACTACTAACTGTCATCGATGTAATG